>VZTM01010020.1:561-30719 GCA_013400555.1 Jacana jacana | reverse complement strand
ACTATTCTTTATGCAAGCCAGGATGCCATTGGCCTTCTTGGCCACCTGGGCACATGATGGAGAATTGCCAGTTGATGGCTATGGTGGGACTGGCTGTGACACCTGGTTGTGGCAGCCCTTAAGCTGCCAGGCTGCCATCAACCATGAGGAGGCCAGCAAAAAGTCATCCCGGGATGGCTCCTGCTGCCTCTCCGAAGCGTCCTCCCCGGCCGCTACCTGACCTTTGGTCGGGCTGCTCTTATCGCATTAAGTAAACTGTTAGTTCTCCCAGTTACACGCCTTCCCCTCCAAAGACTCCAAGAATGACTCAGTGGAAGCGGCTTTTAGTAATTAACCCTTTGAGACACCCCGGGCTGCTCTTTGCCGGGCTCTCCCTACCCGCTTCTCCCGCGCCGCTCCAAATTTGCCACTAAAACAGGAAAATTTTTTGTCATTAGAGAGTGAAGGCTGACAAGTTAACGGGGGGAAGGGAGGAACTCAACTCGGGGTGTTCAAGGATGTTAACATCTCAGGATGTTGAAGCTGAGAGGCTGGTGGGCAAGGGCAGCTTCTCTCCTCAACAGGGTCCCCCCTCTGTCCCCCTGAGGAGCCTGACTTTGGCCACCCCCTTTTTATCATCTATTTATTTTAATTTTCACACGTGCTGCTCTTGGCCCTGCAGCCCTGCCGTGGAGGGACAGATGTGCACATCTGTCACTGTCAGCTCCTCCACCAGGGAATGAAGACCACCCAAAGCCCCAAGGGGGGTGGACGGTTTTGCCCCCTCCCCTGCCATTAAGCCTCCCCAAAGGCACCTCCTCAGCTGGCTGCGGGGACAACCGCCCACCTGAGGACACCAGGGTTTCCCACCCCCGTGGGACCGCCTGGGACCTGCCTTTGCGGGCAGGAGGGAGCCCCGAGGGGGAGCGACCGGACAGCGGGGAGAGACCGGTCCTTTTTACCCTGAGGGCACCGGGGTTCGGCGCCCCCGGGGAACCGCCCACCTGAGAGGGACAGCAGGGTTTCCCACCCCCGTGGGACCGCCTGGGACCTGCCTTTGGAGGCAGGACGGAGCCCCGGCGGGGAGCGACCGGCCCTGCCCGGGGCAACGGCGGGGAGAGCCCGGTCCGTTTTACCTGAGGGCACCGGGGTTCGGCGTCCTCGGGGGACCGTCCGGGATGTGCCTTTGGGCAGGGGAAAGCCTCCATCCCCGGAGGGGAGAGGCCGGTCCGCTTTCCCCTGAAGGGACCGGGTTTTCGCGTCCCCCTGGGACCTTCCAGGACCTGCCTTTGGACGTGGGGAGCCTCCCTCGACGGGGAGCGGCCGGTCCGCTTTCCCCGCCTCCTTACCGCCGCCGCTTCGGTCCCGTAGCCGGCTGTCACTCGGTCTGTCGCCCGGCAGGTCTCCGGAACGGGCGTGTTGGGAGTTGCTCGGAGCCGGGAGAGCGGGCGGGCGACATGAAGCGTTCTCTGCTGCGGCTCTGCCAGTCGAGGGAGAAGGCGGCCGCTTCCAGTTCCTACCAGGGCGTCGTCTGCGAGGCGGATGCCGCCTCCGTCGCCTCGCAGGATGTCTTCAAGGTGGGTGTGGGGGAGGTTTGGGGCAAGGAGGGGGGCGCCGAGGGCTGGGTGGTGAGTGTGAGGGTGAGGGGACAGCCTGGGGCAGCAGCAGAATGAGATGGTGCCCAAGAATGGGGTTGGTTTGAAGGAGTTGGGACGAGGAGGGGTGAAAGTGGAGGGTGAGGTGGGGAGCTTGGACCTGGTTAGGTCCTGGAGACCTTTTCTTCCAGGAGGTCCTTTGCTTGCTGGTCAACAATGGGGTTGGTTTGAAGGAGCTGGGGCAAGGAGGGGTGAAAGTGGAGGGTGAAGTGGAGGCTTGGCCTTGGGTAGGTCCTGGAGACCCTTTCTTCCAGGAGGTCCTTTGCTTGCTGGTCAAGCAGAGCCATGAGGGTAGAGCTGTGAGGGGTGGGAGGCAGAGCTGGGAGCCATCCTGTCCGTGGAGCCAGAAGGCAGAAGAAGGCTGCGGTGCTGTGAAGGGAGCGGGCCAAGGAGGATGCGGGGTGGTGGGTGGCAAGCAGCGGCCATGGGGTGGCAAGCAGTAGCCATAGGGTGGCAAGCAGTGGCCATGGGGCTTGCACCTCTAGCCCCCACCATGGTGTTAGCTCCCCAGAAAGAGTCCTCCTCTGAGAGGGAGGTGCAGAGGTTGTGAGGGGAATGAGTGATCAATCCATCTAGCCAAAGTGTCCCGAAAGGAAAGTTTAGAAGCTCGGAAGCTCTTCTTCTGAAGAGGAAAGGGGCCCAACCTACCAATGCAGAATTGCTGCCGGGAAGGTTGGAAACCTCTTCCCTTTACCAGAGAGAGCGCGACACGAAGGGATGTATTAGTATCTCTTGGACCAAAAGTTGGGGAAGCTCTGTGGTTTTTTTGGAGGGTAAGAATAACTGAAGCAAAGGAAGAGGTTTCTCATGGGATGGATGACTTGGGTGATGACTTTTTTCAGACCAGGTTAAATTAACTTGACAGAGCATGTGGGTGGGTTTGAAGACCTCCTGAGATCATTCCTAGGCTTGTTAGCTGTGTGTTGGCTGTAGCCCCCAGCAACACCTCTTCAAGCATAGCCCTCATTGTTGCTGGGGTGTGTGATCTGCCACTACAGTGCTCTTCAGAGGAAACCCAAAGGAGCTACTGTTGTTTAAAATAGCTTGCTTTGCTGTTTTGAACCCAGCAAAGCACCGAGAGCACCTAATTGATATCACCCTTCTCCGGTTTGTTAAGGAAACACAGCAGTATTGGCTGAAAAAAAACCCTTGGCTTTGTTTTTATAGATAGTATCACTTTTATAGTGATTTTATATATATATAATATATATATAGATATTATCACTTTTATATCACTATACTATAGTATAGTATATAGATAGTATCATTTTTATAGATAGTATCCAGCCACTTTTTGTCTCACGTTGACAAAAAATTCCAGCATCAAGAGTGGCAAAATGTGATTTAAATAATTCGAAAGGTTTGAAGATCACTGCAGTTAGAATCGAGTCAGAATGTTTGCAGGAATAGAAAACACTGGGCTCTGTAAGAAGGTTTTCCTAAATAGCTTTTTCATGTGTCTAAAATGTATAAATATTTATGTGTGTAATTGGTGATTAGTTTTTACGGCAGTTGAGCTACTTTAAAGACCCTTTCCCCAGCGATACTACCTGTTCTCAGTTAGCTTTTTCTAATTGCACCTTTGGAGCAGATGCCACCCCTGTATTTGGCCCCAGTCTTCTCAGTTTTGGAAGGCGTTTGTACCATCAGTCGCATCAGTAACCTCCCTGAGATCAGTGGGACCTTAAGGTGAAGGGAGCGAAAGTGAAACAAGGGCCCAAGCATACGAATGGGCTGCCCCGTTATATATGTCTGCTTAATGACAGCAAAAACGGTGGAGTCTTTGAGCCTCAGGGGAGGCACAAATCAAAGTTTTCCTTGTCTTTTGCAGCTGAGGAGGGAATGATGACTTGAGGGGATGTCCTTTCTTTTTAACCCTTTGCTTGCTTACACATCGTTGGGAAGGTTTGCATTACTTGTGATATGCATTTTTCTCCTCTTTTTCCCCCCTCCCCTCCAAATTTAATTGTTTTTCCTTTTCACTCCTCCTTAAATTTTGTAAGAACTGGGTTTTAAATTCCTGCCCATTCTACTGCAATCATATTTTTTTCCTATCCCTTCTCATACCAGTATGGGTTCTGAAACAACAAAAATATTTAGAGAACTAAGAACCAGCAGGGTTTCCCCTGGTGGGCTTTGGTTGCAAAGCGCAGAACCAGGGAGATATCAAGGTGTCAGTGGGCTGAGCTTTGTATTTTCTATTTTTTATTGTATTAAGCTGTGAAGGTGCTGGGTTGTTTCAGACTGAGGTAGTAGCCCATGGGATGCTCTTAGGATGCTGCCGGAATTAAAAGGTTTATGGGTTGCTCTGATGTAAAGAACGTCACCGAAGCTCAACAGCTGAACTTGAAAGCCCAGGGCATAGCATCAGCCTCGGCAGAAAGATCTAGAAAAGGGGGAATGTGTCAAGATTATTAATTTTTCCTCTCTGTTGAATTCATTTGACATGGCCACAGCTGGAGAGAGTATAAAACAGTAAGTGATGAATTTGCTTCTTTGAGATTTTTCCATGGTGGAGGGAGGATCTTGAGCTCACGACAGAAGACAATGATGTATTCCAGATAATTTCCGTTTTTGTTAATTTTGCACTGTTTTTAATCCGGGTCTGATTTTTCAATCAATTAAATCAATGTGAGTTTCACCATTGGCTCAATCTGATCGGTATTTGTTTCCTTGTGTATGAAACTAAACACTTGGGGGAGAATTCCTGAGTGGTCACGTGCACCTTATGGCACCGCTAACACCTCGCCTGGTGGGAGAATAAGAAAATGAGCGGGTTTGTGTCCAAAATAGGTGATTTCAGATGGAAGCGCCTGTAGGCTGCGGAGTTTCATCAAGAAGAATCGTTCTGGGCTTACCAAAGTGGATGAATTAAACGCCACCCCACTGCATCATGCTGCAGAAGGAGGTCAAATAGAACTGATGCAGCTGATCATAGAAGACTCTTCCTGCGAAGGTAACGCACGTTATAGGAACTATTTTATTTAACAGGAGAAAAAAAAATTAAATCAGTGATTAAAATGTTTGCTAACCAATTGAAGCAGAGCTGGTATGTGTTATCTACGTTCATGGGTTTAAATCGAGTTCAAACTGTCTGCCTTGTTGTATTAGGAGTGCTTTCTCTCTAATGCAGTGAGTCAATTTCTCTTATTTTGTTTAAGACCCAGATTTACCATCTTCAGATATGAAAAAGAGAACTGCAGTGAAGCGCAGTGTGCATGACTTACTGCCTTATTTATGTGCCTTTTGTTAGGTTTGTGATACTGGAAATGTTAAAGAGAGTTAATTTGGCTTTTTATACTTGTCATCCAAGTTGTCGTCACAACTTGCTTACTTCAGGGCGGGGAAGAACGCACGATTGACTAGGCCATCTACAGAAATTTGGGGAAAAAGCGGTAGGTAGGAGGACACAGAGCCTTGAATGATGGAAAAGCAGTCTTGTGTGAAAGGTGTTGCGGAGTAATGGTTGATAAGAATCGTGAACTACATAGGACTGCACTGATAGAGTGTGGGCTTCTGAACAAACACACAGTGACCTTGAAAAGCTCATATTCATGCCTGATGATAGCAAATCTAATTTTAGATTATTCTATCTGAAATGTATTCTTTTCACTATATTGTTTTTTGTCTATTTTTTTTAGCATATTTATTTAGAATAGTTTAGTTTATTATTATATACACAAAATACATGTGTGAGACAGCCTGCTCTTATAGCTGGCATGAATTGATTTATTTCTGTGTTCTTAAGTGAGTTGGAATAGATATTGCCTTTAATCTTCTTACAGTCTGCAAGCCCTTATTTATTATCTATTATTTTATTTATTCACACTTACTTGTTCTGTGCAGCCTCTGGAGCTGCAAAGGCAAAGATGGGATGGAGAATAGGGAAAGGCGAGGGAAGAGGGAAATCAAGTTCTGTAATAATGGGCAAGAAGTAGGTGTTTTACCCCTCTCCTCCCTCTAATAGTCTCTATGCAGCATGTTAATCAATTTAACATGTGGCGCTGCGTGGTTGGACTCGATGATCCCAAGGGTCTCTTCCAACCTGAATTATTCTATGATTCTATGTGCAACCTTGCCCTTTTTCTCTTCAAAGAAAGGCTGTAGCACAGACCTAAACCTCCACTGAAGACACTTCCTCTGTTTTTTTCACCGCTATCGGGACGTTTGATGGTTCTGCGTTTTTGTTTCTGTTTCGTTTCACCTCCTCTCCTTTGACCTAGTGTTAAATGTGATGGATTCTTCTGGAAACACCCCGCTGCACTGGGCCACCAAGAAGAACCAGGTGGAAAGCGTCAGCTTGCTGCTCAGCCGGGGAGCCAATCCAAACATCCTCAACTCCAACATGATGGCACCTTTGCACATGGCCGTGCAGTCCCTGCACAATGAGATCGTCAAGGTAAGTCTAAAGTCCGGGTAAACACAAGGATTTGATAAGTCGCTCAACAGCAGCCACGTGCAGGGCCTCAACACCTTCTCTATCCGTGCCCTGTCTCCCTCACGTGTTTTGGGTCATGAGCAGGATGGGTAGAGTTGTGGTGCTGGCGGAAACGTTTGTGCCTTCTCAGCACAGCAAGCCAAGAGTTCCTTTGCCGACTTAATTTAATAATTGATTTAATTGTTTCATAGTTCATTTGGATGAACGCGGATTTGTGCTGCGAAAGCAGTCGTGAGGCTGCGTGGAGAATTCTTTTGCATTTTCCAAAAGCAGTGAATTTTAGTCGAACAGGTGCTTTTCAACGCTCAAGTTTTCTGTAGGCATGTTACCTTCAAAAGTTTATATTCCAAATTATTTATTTATTTATCTTACAATTGTGTAGGGAGTCACAGAGGTATCAGCATTTTGTTTGTATAAATTTTTTTTTATATGAAAACCAGATTTAAATTACTCTGAAAATGCAGTTCTTAAAATCCAGCATTGTAATAATAATTTGAACAATAGCAGAACTAAAGTTGCAGTTAAAAATCACAGAAATGTTCTGTGAAGAAACTACGAGGGTGTCTAGTTTGGATCTTGCAAAACAGCAACGGCGTGAGGCTTTAAGCAGCATAATTGCTTTTCACCATTTGTTCAAGTCCAAAGTGTGTGTTTTCACTCCACATGCGGCATTTGGATAGAATTTTAGAATTGGTAAAGCCTCTGAATTTACTAGGTGAATACAGCCTTCATGCCACGTCACTTGCTTTTCCTTTTACAGCTGCCTCTTTTTCTAGTTCATCCAAATAAAAGAGAAAAAAACCCAACATTTCCCCGTATTGGAGACAAAATCCAAGACTTTCAGTGCTAAAAAATTTCACTGTCCTCACATCTTTTACCAGATCTGTATTTATTATGAGCTAAGAACAACCAAATCTGAAACACAGTGACGTTTTTCAAATGGGCTTTCTATCTAGTTGTGAATTTGGATCGTTTTACAGCTCTGCTCTTGACTAAATGCGTGCTCTCGTTTTTCCCCCGCTCTGTTGTTTATTCAAGCTAATTCTTCTTCGCTTTCTATTGCCAAATTGCCTGAGAGTGATTAAAAATGTGCCAGTTCCTCCAGCACAGAAAATTTCGTTGGAATGACTGGACTATTAAATCAATATGTAGTTTGAGGAATAAACACGCGATGCGGTATGGTCATTATAATTTCCAGATCCTTTGCTTCTCAAAAAATGCTGGAAGCTGCCTTAGAGGTACTTGGTGATGCCAACAGCTTGGTGTTAGTGGTGAACACAGGGACTGAAGCAGGAATTCAGGGCTGGAAGGGTTTCCCTGCTTTCATCGAGTCCCATCTCCCTTGATTTTACATAACTCTCCCATAGTTGCCTCGTGGAGCAGCATCTCCAACATTGCAGCTTTCCAGGGGATGCAGAACATTGCAAGACGTTGTAACAAACTTCAGTTGAAAACACCCACCTGCAATTTCCTCCGGAAAAGTTCTTCTCCTGGTACTGGGGAAATTGTTAAACAAAACTTTAAGATACTCTGCAGCTACGTGTGGGGTTGTCTTGATTTCAGCCAAAGTTACCAAAACCAAACTCACAGGTGGCCCTTCCTCCCCCCGAAAAGAAGGGAGAGGAAGAGGGTAAGGAGATTTACAAGTTTAAAATTAACTAAACTACATTAATGAAGTATTAATACTAGAATTAAAAAAACCCCAATGAAATAGATACAATATATACAAAACCATATCAAGCTCCCAGGATGATGAACATGTCACCAGCAGCATCAGGAAAAGTCCCAGACTGGACTCGGTGACCAACAGGAGCTGGATTCCAGATCTGGAGTCAGGAATTCTCAGACTGAGATGAAAGGCAGACGAACAGACAGGGTCCTCCTCAGACGTCGGCCATCAAAGAGAGTTGACCCCTTGATCCCTCATTNAAGTTTAAAATTAACTAAACTACATTAATGAAGTATTAATACTAGAATTAAAAAAACCCCAATGAAATAGATACAATATATACAAAACCATATCAAGCTCCCAGGATGATGAACATGTCACCAGCAGCATCAGGAAAAGTCCCAGACTGGACTCGGTGACCAACAGGAGCTGGATTCCAGATCTGGAGTCAGGAATTCTCAGACTGAGATGAAAGGCAGACGAACAGACAGGGTCCTCCTCAGACGTCGGCCATCAAAGAGAGTTGACCCCTTGATCCCTCATTTTTTCTACTGAGCGTGATGGGGATGGGATGGAATACCCCAGTTGGTCAGTTTTGGGTCACCTGTCCTGTCTGCTCCTCCCCACAGGTGTGACCCCTGGACACTTTTCCGCTTCCCACCCTCCAATGGGGCATTATGGGGCAAATAACACCATTCCCTGCCCTTGGCTGTTCCAGCAATGAGTACAAGCCAGGGTCTCTCTGCATCATCCCTTGGGGTGATCAGGGCTGATCACTGTGAGAGCGACCAGTTTCTGAACAATCTGCTGTTCATTTCGGAGTTTAGTGAGTTAGAAGAGGCCCCGCTGAAGAAATGAAACTGTAAAACAGAACATTGGTTGTGTTTTACCTCACACCAGGACAGGGCTTTATCCCAGTTACCCAGCTGTCTGCTGTAAACAATTTTACTTTTCTTTGCCTCTTCCTACCTGCATTTTATCCCTGTGTGGTTTTCCCTTATTTTTTCTCTCCTCTGCCTATGCTCTGTGGGCTGTTGGCTGGGAAAAAGAATGTCACACGAGTGCCATGGGTGATAAACAACAAAAGTAATGGAATAGGAATTTGTTGTGGTATTTTGCTTATGTTTGACTGAATGTTTTCTTAAACATTTAGATTTTAGTCCAGCATAGCAGTACAGATGTTAATTTGGAAGGTGAAGCAGGGAACACACCTATCATTGTAGCATGCTGCAAGGATAATCCTGAAGCGCTGACACTCCTGGTAGGTGTAATTATCTACCATATTTTGATGTGATTGTCTTTACCTCGATGCAGTGTTACTGCATGCTGTCTCCGTTCAGTGGAGGAAGGTTAACCGTGGATAACTTATCCTTGGTGTTGTCTCTAGGCATATCAAGGATAAGAGGGTCATTAGAGGCAGTCAACATGGCTTCACCAAGGGGAAGTCGTGCTTAACCAAGCTGATAGCCTTTTCTGAAGCCATAAGCAGGTGGATAGGTGATGGTAAAGCAGTAGATGTGGTCTATCTTGATTTCAGTAAAGTGTTTGACACCGTCTCCCACAGTATCCTCACAGCTAAACTGAGGAAGTGTGGCCTGGACANTTGGACTAGATGATCTTTCAAGGTCCCTTCCAATCCCTGAGATTCTGTCATTCTGTGACCCAATAGTCAAGTGACTTTGCATAGGTTACCATAAAACTTTAGTCTTTTAAGAGTATATATAAATATATCAGAATGACAGAGAGAAAAAAACTTAAATTATTTTTGAAGGTTAGAACACAAAATTAAGCCCATCTATGTGTAGATGTAGGGACATGAGCTTCAACAATGCATGTGCAAGGTGAAAAAAAGGAGACAGTTACCCAGGGGACTGTAGCTTTAATAGTGTGTTCATTGGTCAGAATTTCCTGTATGTCATTAAGCGATATCCAAGCGTTCTCTTTCAGATTGAAAATGGAGGCAAGATATGTAAGCCAAACAAAACGGGGTGTATGCCTATCCATGCAGCTGCTTTTTCAGGTGCAAAAACATGTATGGAAATTCTTTTAAAAAAAGGTAAATCCGTTGTTCTCAACTGGTCATTAAGGTGCATTATTTGTAGCAGTGTTACCAGTTTCCTCCCTTGGCTCTCAAAGAACTGGGCAAACAAGCGCTTATGACTGATTAAACTTACACAAAGTTAATGCAATTATTCCTATGGGCAATTCATGCCAGTAACTTTTGTAGGATTGCAGCAGCAGCTTAACTGCTTTCCTAAATGTGTGCCCATCCATTGGTTAATGATTGATGTGAAAGGTTCATATTTTGAGAGGGAGAATATTATTCCCCAGTTAATTTTGAAAGCCTTGATAGCCTCTGTTATCTTTCTCACTTAAAAAATTGCCATTTATTTTCATTTCTCAGGTGAAGAACTGGGTCACTCTGCTAAAACCCACATCAATTTCACCAATAATGGAAAGTGCAGTCCACTTCATCTGGCGGTTCAAAGCGGGGACCTTGAAATGATTAAAATGTGCATTGAATTTGGAGCCCAAATTGATCTCAAGCAGGTAAAACTTTGAGTGGAGCAAAATATAATTTTGATAAAACCTGGATATCTCTAAATCTCTAAGTGCTATGAAAAAAACAAACCCAGATGAGCAGAGAGTCGTTGCTCATTGCCTCTTCCAATGCAGAAGGTGGAGAGCAGCAAATGAAAACAAGTCTCCAGTTCAGTCAAGGAAAATAGCACGTTTCTTAAGACAAATTACAGAGGATGTTGTCACTCTGAAAAGTTTGCATGGATTCAAAGTGCCATTTGGGCAGATCCTTAGAAGAAAAATCAGTCCTCAACTACGGAATATGATGACATCCCCTCTTGCTCAGGAAGTCCTTGTGTCATGCAGAAGTGGAGTCTAGGAGAGCAGTTTGGCATTCTCCACAGACGCTTCACTGTGCAGCCTCTCTCACCCAGTCTGAGAAATGGGATCTTTGATCTGACCTTTTCTCATCATTCCTGCTTATTCTCAGCCTTGCTTTGGTCTTTACAGCGTCTTCTTTGTAAGCGAGTACAGATTTCAGCACAGGAAGGACATGGACCTGTTGGAATGGGTCCAGAGAGGAGGCTGGAGCCCCTCTGCTGTGAGGACAGGCTGAGAGAGTTGTGGTTGTTCAGCTTGGAGAAGAGAAGGCTTCAGGAAGACCTTCCAGCCCCTTCCAGTCCCAGAAGGGGCTCCAGGAGATATGGGGAGGGACTCTTGATCAGGGAGAGGAGCCATAGGATGAAGGGGAATGGTTTTAAACTGAAAGGGGTGAGATTTAGGTGAGATTTCAGGCAGAAATTCTTTGCTGTGAGGGTGATAAGGCACTGGAACTGGTTTGCCAGAGAAGCTGTGGCTGCTCCATCCCGGGAGGGGTTCAAGGCCAGGCTGGATTGGGCTTTGAGCAACCTGGTCTGGTGGGAGGTGTCCCTGCCCAGGGCAGGGGTGTTGGAACTGGATGGTCTTTAGTGCCCCTTCCGACCCATTCTATGATTTATGTTACTGCTGCTGCTCCTGTGATGCTGTTGGTGTAAGGGCCTGTGCCTGGCTTTGCAATGAGTAAACATTCCTGAAGATATCTGTCATTAATCAAATTGTTTGCAAGGCTGAAATTAACTCACGAGTAAAGAGATAAACATGGCTTAGTCCTCTTTTATTGTTTTGATTCTTTGAACATGCAGCTTTTGGACAAGATGATTTGTGCTGTTGACTTTGTGATGGGTAAAAACTTCTGAGAATGCTTATGGGGATGTGGCAAAGCCCATTCCAGTGCATTCACTGAAATGTTCCTCTTCTAAAAAGCAGAAAGTCAAACCCTTCAGGCATGTAGCAAAGTTAGTTTGTCCCATCTGGCTAAAAGAAATCCTGGTTTGGGAAGTGCTGTTCTAATAATCTATTTATTGCTTAAGAATTTGATGCCTGTCTAGCTTGTAATGGTTTAATAACATATTAGAGCAAGTTATTTTTAACCTGCATAAAATTGTATTGAAGAGCATCGAAGAAAGATGCAATTAAGGAAGTCAACCCCCTTTTAAAATAATGCTGTTTGTGTGTTATATAGGCCCATTTGTTCACTTACTCATTTGTCCTGGTCTGCCTATGGTATTCGCTAGTATTCCTTCACTTCATCTCTTGTACTAAAGGGTGCTTTGTGTGTGTCTGTTTATTAATTCAGTTGCAGAAGATTGTTAAGAGTGTAATTACAGCTTGGGAACCTGGCATGGAATAATAAGACCCTTGGTAGTGATCCTTTAAAACTATCTCTTTAGTCTTTCCTGGTCTTTAAGATCTCTTTAGAGTTCCACTGCTAAAGATTCATTACCTGCATAAAATTCTAGGCGTTTAGGAATTACTAATCCTGGGCTAGATCACCAGGGTGCTTAATGGGCTGGAGGTTAGACTGTTGTGGTTTAAATATTTCAATGTTGTTTTGTTTTCCCCTTTACAGAACGAAAAATGCACGGCACTTCATTTTGCTGCCACTCAAGGAGCGACTGAGATTGTGAAGTTAATGATGTCGTCCTATGCGGGTGAGGAATCCATTATTGATGCGGTAGATGGGAATAAGGAAACGTTGCTTCACAGGTAGGAGGCTGCTCTGCCAGACTTCCTTATAAACTGGGAGCCGTGATAGTCTTAGTTATTCACAGCATCTAATTATACTTTATGTATAATATACTTTGACAGGCCTGTCCTCATGGGTTGGAACATCTTCATGGGATGGGGGATGGTTTTAATGCGATACGTAAGAGTGATTTGATCAGAGTGTTAAAGGTTTTGGTGCTGATAATCAAAATCCAAGCAATTCCACTTACCTTGGACCCATGTCAAGGAATGGCCACTCTCAGTTTGTATTGAAAATTTACTACAGTAGAGAGAGTAATAGGTGAACAAATTTATGGAATGTCCCATCCCTGGAGGGGTTCAAGGCCAGGCTGGATGGGGCTTGGAGCTACCTGGTCTGGTGGGAGGTGTCCCTGCCCAGGGCAGGGGGTTGGAACTGGATGGTATTTAAGGTTCCTTCCAACCCAAACCATTCTATGATTCTATGAACTGCTAAACATTCCTGAGGTTGTGGAACAAATCCCCTCATCTAATGGGGTTATGTTCTCCAGAAAATTAATGAAAAATGATATAAACAGTTTAAAATAATATTTTTTTTCCTATAAATGATACCTGATCAGCTACAGGTAGATGTAGATGTGACTAAAAAGTAGCAGATGGCATTTGTTAATGTCATAAGCCTCTAGACTTTGTAGTCTTTCACAATCCATTTGAAACCAGGGCACTGAGAAGTTTCCTCAGACTTCTGTAGCAGAAGGATGCTTAGTTAAATGTGCTGGCTACCAGCTCTGTGCAAGATGTGCTAGGGGAGAACTTTGTAGAGTAGGGCTGATGGTTGGACTTGACGATCCCAAGGGTCTCTTCCAACCAAAATGATTCTATGATTCTGTTCTATAAGATCCTATATTCCCCCATCTATACATTTTTGCAAGAAAGATGTGTCTGACTGCATTTTCAGTACAATAATGTGACAGTGTTATCCCACAGGTTTTACAGTGTGGCATAATGGGTAGAAAGCCAGAGACAGTAGACGTGATTGTTCTTTGCGCACAGTATGAAGTGGGATGACTCAAAGACCACTGAAGAAGTGAAATGGGGAGGGTGGTGTAAAGTTAAGATGAGGTTTGGGTACCCTTGAAAACCCTGCCAGGATAGAGGACTGTTGAAGACAAAGTGATGACAGAACCCCAAAGAAAATTGTGCAGACACAACCTACTGCTTAATAGGTAACCGGCTGTCATATCTGTGGAAATGATTGTCCTCAGAAGAAGTTTAGAAAAGGAATGACACTCTTGCTGTTCTGTGTCTGTGAAACGCCAACAAAACGTTTTCAAAAATCATCGCAAAGGTAGAAAATCACCCAAATCTCTCAGAATATAAAATCAACTGAAGAAGAACGTTAGCTTGTTGAGGAGTGAAGGGGCAGTGAACTTGATCCTTTCACATTCCTACTGTCATGTTCACATCTAAACATTTTATAAATTGGCTTTGCTCTCCCTTCAATCACCTTTGAATTTATTTTGGGTGTGTGTGAAGCATTCAGGATTTATGCCTGGCTGGAGGGGTCTGCTAGAGATAGGGAAGGCATCTCAACTTCTTTGGAACCATGACATGACTTTTAAAATACGTCTTTTCAGCAATCAGTCCTAACTATAGTACACCCTGCGTTATTACCCCTCGCAATGCTGAGGGAACTGTTATCTTTGAGATACAGCACAACCTTGGAACTGTCCTTCTGTGTTGCTTGAGTCAAAAAATTTAATAGGGGTCTGACTTCTGAAAACATTTAGGGCATGTGTACTCTGCTATACTTCCTGCTGTGACCATTTTTTCCCTGTAATATGTCATTCTATGCCTTATTGTCGAATAAACCCTGAGGTTTTTTCATGTGTATAGACAGCTTTAAAATATTTTTATTAAATTATTAAATGTCATCATGCTTTATATCAGTATATTCTATTTCTTCATATTTTTTCATGTAGACTTGCCTGCCACAGTCAGAATAACCGTTTAGCTAAGTCACTGCCATTTTAACCTCACTCTAGCATTATTACACAAAATGTATAGTGAATTATTTGTGATGATTGGATCAAGGCTCTAGGTTTGCCTGGAACAAACAGAGTCTGAAGTTTGTGGAATTCTATCTTGACCTTGGGTGGTATGGTAAAAGATCTGACCCATGAAATGACTGGTTCTGTTATAAATCAGTGGTAAAATGCCTGTTGACTTATCCATGAGGTCCTTCTTTCCCCGCAGTGAGTTTTCAATGTATTAATTCAACTGAACTTAGTTTAAAAAACAAAACTCCATGACCAAGAAAAAAGAAAAAAAAAGAAACAATTTATTAAAATGAATTATTTAATAAAGGTATCTCTGTCTCTTTATTTTAAAATGTATTTGTTTGAAAATATTAGAAAATGCAGCAAATGGAGAAAAATTCTACCCTTTGGCTTGAAACTTCTTTGTCCTTTTCTAATGTTACTGTATTTTTGCATTTTTCCCCACAGGACAGCATTGTTTGATCATTATGAACTGGCAGAGTATTTGATTTCAATGGTAAATATTTAATCAAGAAACATGTTTATATAGATTATTGCTATCTATTACTACAGGTCGGCATAAAGAAATTCATAAAAGGGAATGTGTTCTCAGGTATAAGTTATGTGGAGAGAGAGAGAAATCTGTTTCATAATGCATACCTGACAGTGGCAGTGCAGCAGTAGTTATGGCTCCATAAGAGCATCTCACAGTTGCAGAGGATGAAAACTTGCAGTTTTTCTTTCCATTTTACTTACTCAGAAAGGTTTCACAAAAAGTCTTTTGCCAGATATGACAAGCTGCTTCAGTGGTTCCTCACTTTCAGGATGTGAGATAGGGAATAAATCCTAAACATGCAGTGAATTTAATCTGATACTTTTGTTTTCTCTTTTTTTTTCCAGAAATAAATCTTTTCTTTGAAATATGTACATATGATTGTTCTGGGATCAGGTAGAACTGTATACTGAAGATTTGGCATGATCTAGAAATATTTTCCAGTCTCTGTAGTTCAGTTGTGTATCTTCACTGAATAATGATGAGGGAGAAAGAGAAGAAACCCAGCCAGGGATGCTACTGGCTGTGCTCCCACTCTCCATTTACACCAATTAAACTAAGGCTCATATAACCATTAGATGCTCCGCTCTGACAAGGAATTTTTCAGAAGTCAACAGACTTCTGTCCCATTTTATGTATGTTTAGGCTTTTTACTTAGTTTCATGAGGCCTACATTAAAAAAAAAACATTCTGTGCTACGTTCAGTTTTGGTTTTCTCCAAAACACTTATGGGATTTAGTCAGAACTACCTGTTGTGCTTGGTTTGGATTTGAATGGGAAGTGGTTGAGGTTTAAACCGGGCTGACAACACAACCTGCCTAAGGAAGTTATTATCTGATAAATAGGGGCACATGTCTTTGAGTGTGGAAGCTCCTGTGCACAAAGTATTAGAGGAAGCATGTTTAAGACTGGCTAAGAACAACCTTTTATTCCTTGTGTGTCGTTTTGACTGTTTTGGCCTCTTTCGTAGAATCTGTGGTGAGGGTTTGTTTGGCTTTCCCTATAAAGTACGTCAGTTTTGGAAATTTTTGGACTGTTTTCATTTGCCCTGTCTGGGAATGAATCGTATTTTTGGTAATTTTTGGTGTTTGAAAATAAAAATAGCTGCAAACAGATAACAGTGTTACATTACTCGATGATCCCAAGGGTCTCTTCCAACCAAAATGATTTTACGATTCTATGATTCCATGATTCTATGATTCCATGATTATTAGGTAGAAAAATAATGCACAAAATTAATGCTGTTTACATTTAAATTACATGGACTTTTTTGTGAGGTGTAGCTCAGTGATCTACACCAAACCCAGTAAATCAAACTCTGCAGATACTTCTTGCAGAGCTCTTCATAGTCTTGCAGTTGGCTTCAACACAAGATGGCAATGAGTACACGCTCGGGATTCGGGGAGGTGTACAACCATGGTGTGCCGTGAGTGTTTAAAAAGCCTTAAAAAATGGCCAGATACAGAAACCTAAATCACTCTTCCCAACTTGTAAACATCACAGGACTTTAAAGAAATGCTACTTCCAAATTGGCTTGCTGATTAAGCATTTTAAGCCCCGTGACTTTAACGATGTCGAAGTGGCCGTTGTCACATTTGCCGATGAGGTGCACGGTGTCTGGTTGGATTCACAAGTTACAGGCACAACTATAAAGAAGAAAAGAGGCATGAAAATCAGAAAGGTCTCATGAGTTAGCAATTTCCATGCCTTTTTTTTTTTTTTTTCTCTTGTTCTGGGCAATTAAACATTGCACTGGCTGCTGCTTCCTGAGTTTGCTTCGTTAATTTTAGTGAAACATGCTCATTCAAAGTAAACGAGCAGTAATGCTATGTGTTTTCTTGTTTCTTTTTTTGGAACTTCCTTTTCCCCCTTTTGCTTCTTCAGTCTTCCCTAATGAAAGATATAAAAATCCAATTGGACTAAATACCAATTTACATAAATATGTATCTACAAAATTGGCCTAATATTTAATGTTATATTACTATCTGTTCAATTCGTATATATTAATGTGTAAATGGAAAAGTAAAAGGCGTTCAGAAACTAAACTGACACATTTTCTCATTCAGCCGTGTCGTAAATGTGGTAAAGATTTGTGGCAATAGATAAAAGTTCCTCCTTGTTGCGATAAACAGCCACAAACATTGCTGAATTTCTTCTCTGAAGGCTGAGCATTGAAGTCAAGCGGAGGGAAGGTGATTAAAGACCATGGTTTTTAACTGGAAATTGCCACCCTTGACTCGCTGAAACATAATGAGCCACTTGGAGAGAAAAAAAAAAAACCAAAAAAAAAGAAAAAGTCTGTTTCTTCAATGAATCAGAGAATTTTTAGGAGGCGATTGCCTGACCTTGTAGAAATGTAACAGGGAAAGGGTCCTGTGTGTGTTGCTCTCAAACCTTTCATCCCCAGACATCGGAAGCTTCCTGTTCTCTGTGCTAAAGCAATCACTCTTCATTTATTAAATGTTTCTTATTACTGGATTACAGGTGTTACCATGCTAGAAAGTAAACATTGCTCATGGTTGTGATTAATTCTCTCTCAAATGAGGACTGGACTCAGAGGTGATTCAAGTTAATGGAAAAACTCCCATTGATTTTTTTTTTTTACTTTTTTTTTCAATGATCTCTGCATATCACCTGAAATAATATAGATTTCTTTTGGTTTACTTTGTTCAGCTCATCCAGTTTGACTTGCGACTCAATATCTAGAACAATTGCAACTTAAACATCGTAAAATATAGACCCATCTCATTGGTTCCTTTACTGACCTCTTGTCCTGCCCCCCTGGGGGAAGGATTTTTTTTTAGATAGATAGTGTTTATCCTCGTAGTATTTCGCTGATATGATCGTAGTGACACAGTGACCGTCGCGATACTGTGACCATAGTGACCACACTGTCCTGGCAACGTGCGTCCTGCGCAGAAACAGGCAAAAGAGCAAAACTGGCCTTTCGCCAGAATTTCTCATTCCAGTCCTAAGGAGAAAGGTCTCATCAAAAAAACCCGGGAGTCTGGAGAAGAAAAACGTGGCCCCTGTCGATGCAGCGGCTTTGGAGCCCAAATTGACTTAGCTTCAATCCCCGTATTTTCAAGTTAGAATTAAATGCTTTGGGTATTTAAGTGCATGGAAAGGTACCCTAGCAAAAGATCAAGAGTTGTGAGTTCGGCAAACTTAGAAGTACTATTTGGGCTATCATTTAGGCATCTAAATTTATATATACATGACTGGAATGCGGCTGGTAGTTTAAAAACATAGTGGTTTTATATAGAGATGTAAGGTGTTAATTGAATTTACTTATCTGGAGTTACTAGGAACTGTAATTCTGCTATGCTTATAAAGGGCAGCACCACTTTGACATTTAATTTGTTTTTTATCCATGATAAACATGAAATTCTTTATTGCAGGGGGCCAATATTGATAGTGTCGACATCGAAGGTCGGTCCCCGCTTCTGCTGGCCACTTCCTGTGCCTCCTGGAAAATTGTGAATTTGCTGCTCTCAAAAGGTAAAAAGGAATGTACCACATACATTATATATATATATTCACATATATAAATATATATATAAAATAAATAATAAGTATAAATACTTCCTTTGAGGGTCCATACATGTTCAAACTCTGTATCTAACTGAACTCTCAATTCAGTCCCTAAGTGCACGGTGCAGGAGCAGCTCAGCTGAAGAGCTGCATGGTGCTAGCGTCTCACAGGCTAAATTAGTGTGATAACTTCACCCTTTTTAGTACAGAGTGAGCGGGCTGTAGAAAAAATGTGTATGCCATGCATCATGCCTTTCAAGGTAGAGGTGGCACCAGCACTCCGGCCCTGCCTTCCTTAGCAGTTCACACAGTGAGCAGAACTGGGGGGGGCCTCTGGGAGATGGGGAGGGACTCTTGATCAGGGAGGGGAGCCATGGGATGAGAGGTGATGGTTTTAAACTGAAAGAGGGGAGATTTAGGTGAGATCTGAGGAAGAAATTCTTTGCTGTGAGGGTGGTGAGACCCTGGAAGAGGTTGCCCAGAGAAACTGTGGCTGCCCCATCCCTGGAGGGGTTCAAGGCCAGGCTGGATGGGGCTTGGAGCATCCTGGTGTGGTGGGAGGTGTCCCTGCCCAGGGCAGGGAGGTTGGAACTGGATGATCTTGAAGGTCCCTTCCAACTCTAACCATTCTATGCTTCTGTGATAAATATATCACTCACACAGAGACATGTTTCATACCAGCAATCAGTCTTTACGTGTTAAGGGACATATTTCAAGTGTTACTTGTGATTTTACATAATCACAGTCACCTTGGACACATTGGAGCTGTATCTTTCATTTGCTATAGTTCTGATGTTGCCTAATTATTATTACTATAGTTCCTCTTGCTAATAGTAAGAGAATAATAATTGAGAGAGAATAATAGTCTGGAGAAGAGAGGTCTGAGTGAAGATCTGATCAACATCTATAAGTACTTCAAGGGTGGGTGTCAGAAGGAAGAGGCCAGTCTTTTTTCAGTGGTGCCCAGTGATAGGACAAGAGAGAATGGGCACAAACTCGGACATCTAAACACGAGGAGGAACTTCTTTCCTGGGAGGGTGGTAGAGCCCTGCCAGAGGCTGCCCAGAGAGGTGGTGGAGTCTCCTTCTCTGGAGACACTCAAAATCCTCCTGGAAACATTCCTGTGGGACCTTCTCTGAGTACCCCTGCTGTGGCAGGGGGTTGGACTGGATGATCTGCAGAGGTCCCTTCCAACCACATATGTAATTATGGGATCATGTAATATAACTGATTGGCTTAATAAACCCTGTAGTAAGTTTTGAAGCTGTGACAGGATTACGGCTTTAAAAGATTAGAGGAGGTTAACACAACTGCATCTTTAAATTACGTCTTGATTTGTGGCTGCTCAGTGTTTCTGAGTATAAGGACCCACATCTTAGAGCTGCAATGAAATGCAAAATCCATCCACATGTGAGACAACAATGAAATCTGAGTGTCAGTAGAGGGTTTTTGTAAGTAAAATTATGTGGTATAATGTTGACTTGAAACAAGATTTGTTATTTTATAGACTCATAAACAGGTACGTTCGTCTGTTCCTTTGTCTTAAACACTGCAGTTAGTGCCAGGGTCCTGCAGTTCTGCAATTTTATTGCTGGTATTTATTTCCATATTTCTCTAGGAGCAAATGTATCATTAAAAGATCACCTTGGTCGGAACTTCTTGCATTTGACGGTGTTGCAGCCTGGAGGATTACAGCACCTGAATGAGAAATTCCTGCAGGTATCGTTAGCATCAGTTTATCTCGTCCTGTTTCTAGAAAATGTAAAGGAAAATGGCAACTAGCATTTTATTTTGGAATGTTTGTAAAGCCTGTTGGTACTTTTTAAGTTGCCCAGTGTCACGGAAAATAGTTTGAAGAGGTTCATCTCTCTCGTGAAAACATTTCAAAGGCAGTAATACAGTTTTCTTATTGCCAGGCAATGGAATAGCACAATCTCATACGTCACTTTGCTGTTGGGGGATTGAATAGCTCAAGAGGCAGGCAACAAATAGAGAAATTTTCAATTCTGTATTCCCAGTTTGCCTGCAGTAAGGCCAGGGGACGGGCTCATCTTCAAGTCAAGCTCTAGGACTTAGCTTAAAGCATTTTTGCAGGAGCTTTCTGACTGGGCTGTAATGAAGTCTGGGATTTAGACTTCAAGCATGAGTTTGTCTTTAGCTGTGCTGAAGTGAGGCACTCAAGTGAAGAAGTGAAGCCCAAATTCATGTGAAAGAGATAAATTTGGCAGCCTCCAGAATTCCAGAAACAGCCTTTTAAATGTGCATCAAATATAACTGATCTTACAATCTCTGCTGAAATGTGTAAATAGCTTTGATTATTAACACAGAATGGATTCAACCTCCCTTTTCAGCAGACGTAGAGAATCAGTTTTAAACCAAACCAGTTTTCTGCATTGACTCTCTGATTATTGATCATACTGGTAATTCGGGAAAAGGAGCAGAGCAGACCTGGGGAGGACAGTTTCAGATGCTTTAAGAAAGGATATACACAAGATAGTGTCAGATGAGCTATGGAGGAAGGACAGGGAGATGAAGGTGGGAAAGAGAGGTATGAGAAATAAAACTATGCTATAAACCAAGGGAAAGACTGAGGGAGCTGGGTCTCTTGATCTTGGAGAAGAGGAGACTGAGGGGCAACCTTATTAATATTTATAAATCTGTAAAGGGTGAGTGTCAGGAGGATGGAGCCAGGCTCTTCTCAGTGACATCCAATGACAGGACAAGGGGCAAGGGGTGCAAGCTGGAACAGAGGAGGTTCCACTGAAATATGAGGAAAAACTTCTTCAGGGTGAGGGTAAGGGCACACTGGCAGGGGCTGCCCAGGGAGGTGGTGGAGTCTCCTTCTCTGGAGACATTCCCAACCCGCCTGGAGGTGTTCCTGTGTGACCTGCTCTAGATGTTCCTGCTCTGGCAGGGGATTGGACTGGAGGAGCTTTCAAGGTCCCTTCCAATCCCTGAGATTCTGTCATTCTGTGATTCTGTGAACCAGTGAAGTAGTGGTTATTGACAGCCAGGAGTTTTGCTACTGAATACAGACCATAGGCTGCCCTTGGGTCCTGTACAAGCCTCCTGCTGCCAGTGAGGAGTGTTACGGTTGAATGGCAGCCAAGAAGAATCTCCTGTATCACTCTTGAGGCATGGGTGGATTGCAGCAGGGGAGCCGAGTGCCAGACTGCCAAAAAAGGGTAGTTGGTGGAAAAAACTGTTGACCCATGAATCAGTAACCATGAAATGCTCGTTTGCAGAAATTGCTAAATTTACTTTTCCTCAGCTTTGTTTCTTAGTTTTAGATAACTGCTTTAGAGTATTGTTGCTGTTGTTAGAAGTGAGTGAAAGCTTGGGAGCATTAGTGATGTCAATATAATATTGTGGTTTTGGGGTTGTTTTTTTTGGGGGGTGGGTAACAGATGGAACATATTAAAAACCTCGTGGTGGATGAAGATAACGAAGGGTGCACCCCGTTGCATTACGCGTGCAGGCAAGGCGTGGCCCTGTCGGTAAATAATTTACTCAGCCTCAACGTTTCCATCTACTCCAAGAGCAGGGACAAGAAGTCTCCGTTACACTTTGCTGCCAGGTGAGTAGCCCAGGGGAGGCAAGGGGCTCGCCACCCTCTTTCCATCCGAATCTTTTGGACAGTGCCATCTGTGTTTCTCCTTCAAAGCTATGGGCGCATCAACACGTGCCAACGACTTATACGAGATATGAAAGACACGAGGCTCTTGAATGAAGGTGATAAGAAGGGAATGACTCCCCTGCACTTGGCAGCCCAGAACGGTCATGAGAAGGTAGTTCAGTTTCTCCTGAAGAGAGGG
The DNA here is from genome assembly GCA_013400555.1 of Jacana jacana. Classification (NCBI taxonomy): domain Eukaryota; kingdom Metazoa; phylum Chordata; class Aves; order Charadriiformes; family Jacanidae; genus Jacana; species Jacana jacana. Next base: position 8,453 of record VZTM01010020.1, on the reverse strand, counting down.
GCCCTTTTTCTCTGGTAAGTAGGGACATTTCCGTTCATTAAGGCACAAAAAGAACTATCACCTGGCATTTTATGACGATCTGCTGGGTAATGAATACAAAATAAATATAAATACAATATTGAAAGTACCTAATATATTAATATAAAAATACATGCAAATATAAATGTACTATATAAGAGCATATTTATAAAATATTACTAGAACTAAGGTGATTTGATTGTGCCTTGGTTCTGCCTGATGCATAGAATCATGGCTGGCTGTAAAGCAAGGCTTCCAATGCTGAGAAAACTGAGGTTTCTCTAAATCCAACTGAGAAGAATATTGAACCTTTTGATGGAAAAAAAAAAAAGAGTGCTTTGAAAATACTATAACCACATCCTCTTTGCTTACAGGCTTGAGTAGGGGTTCTTAGGATTGGTGGTTTGCAGGCAACTCTCCTTGCACTCTTAAGTCCTGATTTCAGGTCAAAGACCCTCAGATCATTGGCAGCTCCACAAACTTCCAGGCTCACACCTTTAAAGCCAGGAGCCAGAGCTACCTCCAATTAAAAGTCCTGTTTACAAGGTACAGTCTAGAGCTGCAACTTTGGAGTCCTGTGCTTCCACATCTGCTGCAGCTACAACTTGGAGCTGGGGATCTAAGTGTCCTAAGGAGGTGCTTGAACAGACAGACTTGTCATTGTTTGTGACTGTGGAGAACCTACTGATGAATAGCTGGCAAGCCCTTTATTTCCAGTGTCCTTAGCTGGACTAGTGTACCTAGTAAGGATAGAGATGATAATATATATGAATATATATGTGTGCGTGTATATAGGTATGTATATCTGTGTGTACACATAAATGTGCATATGTATAAAGGCTTAATTTAGACTTAAATCTGGCATTTTTAAAAGAAATGTCCTGGTGTGTGATAAAGGGCTTAATGAGTTCTATTATACTAAGTCGAGGTAATATTAATAGGAGTAGGTTTGTGTGCTTGCACTGTTTTGTGTATTCACTGTCTTTAAATGCAGAATTCCAGAATATGGCCATCACCTATAGTATTGATAAGACAATATTGCAAGCATTTGTGTCATTTTTAAGGGACATTTAAGAAAATGAGCTCAATCCAGATATATACAAAGAGAGAGAGAGAGGAGACAGGGAGACCCAGATGCTATTACTGAGTTGAACTTTTTACTTCTGAGCGATTCATGGTTAATTTGACGAGAAAGCACGGACATCTCTGCCATAGTCACGCCAAAGAAAAGCGCTTTGAGTCAGAGGAGGAGCCGTTGGCAGTGACTTCAAGTTTGTACAAAGTTTCCAATTTCTGATTCCTAACGTTACCTATTTTCCCTGGAAGCGATTACAAAGGCTGGACAGCCCTGCACCACGCTGCCTTCGGGGGGTACACTCGCACGATGCAGATCATCCTGGACACCAACGTGAAGTGCACGGACAAAGTGGATGAAGAAGGGGTATGTGTTCCTGTTGCATCGTTTGGTTTCTCTCTGCTATTAGCTTCTAGACCAAACGTCAACAGGATGCTATTAGTAGTTTTCCGCTGTGTATTAGGTGGGTAATATTTCATTTCCTGTGGCAGATTTAAAGTCTTTGTGTTTTCCCCCGCTGTTAAAGTTTATTGCTTAAATTAATACATGATTGCTGAAGTTGTTATCCAGTTCTTGTAAGTGCGAGACAAAAAAAGGCAAATAAACTCAATAGAAAACGTGAACCATTATGATAGACAGGTCCCTCTTGCCTCCTTTACAGTGCAATATATATAATATATATATATATACATGTATACATATGTATATACATGTATATATGATGCATATATAGATATATATATACAGTCCAATATATATAATGTATAATAACAGTGTAGTACAAACATTGGTAACTTAAAATTGAAAGAATTTATAGTTTAAAACCAATCCAGTATCAACTATAGCTCACTAATGTAGCATTTGAAATCCATCTACACAGCAGTGCCCAACAGGTACAGCTCCTTCCTTGCTCTAAGTTTGAACACATGCATCATGTGTTGGGTCAAGACAGAATTTCCTTCATACAAGACCTCTTGTATGAACCTGTCTAACAGTTCCCCATTAGAAAATAAACACTGGTTCATTTTAAAGGGCTATTCAATTTCCAGCACAGAAGGTGTTGATGATTTCTCTGCAGACTGGTGTGAAAATATTTAGATTCATTAGATAGGACAAGAGGGAATGGCCTTAAGCTGCACCAGGGGAAGTTTAGGTTGGATATTAGGAAAAATTATTATACTGAAAGGGTTAAATACACATTGGAACAGGCTGCTCAAGGAAGTGGTGGAATCACCATCCCTGAGGATATTTAAAAGTTGGGCAGACATAGTGCTTAGAGAGATGGTTTAGTGATTTTTGTCAGTGTTGGGTTGATGGTTAAACTCGATGATCTGAAAGGGCCCTTCCAACCTAGAAAATTCAATGATTCTGTGATTAAGAACAAATTTTGTCTAGAAATTAATTAGAAGTCAATGCTTAGCTCTTCATTTCTCTTAGAAAAGTTTGGGCTAGTTGAGAACACTTTCAAAAAATCCATTTCAGTGTGACTTGATTCCTAAATGACTCATTGCCTTATTTATATCAAAATACCAAAGGAAAAACATGTTCCTTTTATAAAACTGTGCCTGCACATTTACTTGTAGATTTTCGTATGTATGATGCTTCTCTTCCTGATTATCAAATGCAGGTGTCCTGTTTCTGTAGATACCATCATTTTACCTATTTGTGACTTGCAGTTTGATAGTTCCAAAACTAAAAGATAGTAATGGATTGGCCTTTCTTACCTATAGCCAAGTTTCAGATTTAGCACTACTGTAGCTGTAGATGTTGAATAAAGAACTTGTCTATAATCTCCATCAGAACCTCTGTGACAATATTCTACTTTTTAATGTTGCTAGTACTTGCAACTGAGAATAGCATGTGGCTTCACAGTGTAGGAAAGGACTGAAATATGTAGGTTTTTATTTAATTTTATTTTATTTTAGTATTATTTAAAGGAAAAAAACCCTGCACCAGTACAGGTTAGGGGCTTACTTGCTGGAGAGCAGCTCTGAGGAGAAAGACCTGGGAGTCCTGGTGGACAACAGGATGCCCATGAGCCAGCAACGTGCCCTTATGGCCAAGAAGGCCAATGGCATCCTGGGGTGCATCAGGAAGAGTGTGACCATGAGATCGAGAAAGGTTATCTTGCCCTTCTGCTCTGCCCTGGTGAGGTCCCATCTGGAGCACTGTGTCTGTTCTGGGCTCTCCAGTTCAAGAAGTACAAGGAACTGATGGAGAGGTTACAGCAGAAGTCCACAAAGATGACTAGGGGCCTGGAGAACCTTACAAGGAAAGATTGAGGATCTTGGTGTTCTTAGTCTGGAGAAGACTGAGGGAGGATCTGATCAACACCTATATATACTTCAAGGGTGGGTGTCAGAAGGAAAGGGGCAAGTCTTTTTTCAGTGGTGCCCAGTGACAGGACAAGAGGGAACGGGCACAAACTTGAACATAAGAAATTCTATCTGAACATGAGGAGGAACTTCTTTCCTGTGAGGGTGGCAGAGCCCTGGCAGTGGCTGCCCAGAGAGGTGGTGGAGTCTCCATCTCTGGAGACGTTCAAACCCCCCTGGACATGTTCCAGTGGGACGTGCTCTGGGTGACCCTGCCCTGCCAGAGGGTTGGACTGGATGATTTCCAGAGGTCCCTTCCAACCCCATAGCATTCTGGGATTCTCATGGATGCATTACTGTACTGCTTTTCTGCACAGAACACGGCTTTGCACCTGGCTGCAAGAGAAGGCCATGCCAAAGCAGTGAGGTTACTTCTGGACTATGGGGCAAAAATTCTGTTCAACAAGGCAGTAGCTTCTTTTTTCCACGAAGCAATACACAACAGGAGAAAAGATGTAGTGTCTGCTGTCATTTTGCACAAAAGGTAAGATACACAGAAAAATGCTTTTTGATGATTTTTTTCCGTCCTGCTTTGTTTTGTTTTTTTTAACTGGGATTTAGTTGTGGAAACCTGTGGTTTAATTAGGAAGACTGAGTACACATTTTAAAATTCCAGATATTATGGTAGGTCCTAGTGAGAGCAAATAAAAAATAGCATCATTGTAATGGACATCAGATATGTGGCACATTGTTTTCTGTATTAGTCTGAGTACTCAGATTCTCTATAAAAAGCCCACATTTAGAAACCATTAGAAACAATTAGTCCTTCATGTCTTCCCTCTTCTCACATTTACAATTTTGGCCCTTCACACAATGCTTCAGTAGCTCCATAAACTCAAAAACTTCAATAAGCTCATAATATGAGTACAACTGATACCATTCAAGAGATCTAATTGCAAATTGTTGGTTTAAATGGTGCAAATATCCCACAATGTGGCAGTTCAACTGTCAATATCTGATAATTACAATCTAGAGGAGCCTGATGTTCACAGCTCCTGGTCAGAGTTGCAGGACTGCTGGCAGTATTTTCCTGTATTTATTATTACTCACATAATCTTGTAGCCCTAGATTCCAACCTGAGTTCGGATTCTATATTTTTTAGAAGGTCTTAGTTGCAGTTGAAGCAATTCTGTTTAATTGATGATAAGAGTTAAACGTGAATCATTCACAGAGGAGGAATGCCAAGAGTTACTCAGTCACCCACCCCTCAAACAGCTGATTTTCCACCCGATGGTGGGCAAACTTGTGCCGTGTTGTGATTTGCAAGATGATGTCTTCAAACTGAAATAATCGATAAGTATGGAATTCACAAGGGAGGTGACTAACTCATTTCCTGTTATCCGCTCCTCTTTGCAGGTGGGAAGAAGCTGTTGTGGCATTCTCTCACTACTCCAGTGCCAATAAGTGCCCGTTGCTGGAAATGGTTGAGTATCTTCCTGATTCATTTAAAGTGAGTTTTCTGCAGGCATTACGGAAATGACTGCGCAAAATAACCTTGGTTGCATTGCACCGTTTGCCGTTGTTTTTCTAATGCTGTCCTCACTGATATGTATTGTCATAAAATAGAAACAATAAGAATTCACAAACTGACTCAATCGTATCTTAGCCATGGTTGCAGTTTAGCCAGTTTAANACCTCCAGATCTCTCTTGTGTTGAGGTGCCCAGAACTGGACACAAGACTCAAGGTGCGGCATCCCCAGTGCTGAGCACAGGGGGACAATCACCTCCCTGCTTATGCTGGTCACACTATTTTTAATGCAAGCCAGGATGCCATTTAGAAAACGTCCTTAGCTTCCTGATGTCAATGGAGTTATCATAGTGGTAAAAAAATAAGTAAAGTAGTGATGAAAGGCAGAAGACAATTGGGTTCAAAACCGAAATCTTTTGGAGATTTTCAACTTCTGAGCTTAACTGATGCTACAGAAATGCTTTTTATTGAAATAGCAAGTGACTTGGCATGTATATATTCATAAACACTGAGTATTTTATACCTGTAAATTTCCCCACCTGGAGCACTGTGTCCAGCTCTGGAGTCCTCACATAGAGAGGATATGGACCTGTTGGAATGAGTCCAGTGGAGGGCCACGAAGATGCTCAGAGGACTGGACCAACACTCCCTTGAAGACAGGCTGAGGGAGCTGGGGTTGTTCAGCCTGGAGAAGAGAAGGCTCTGGGGAGACCTTAGAGCAGCCTTCCAGTCCCTGAAGGGGCTACAGGAGAGCTGGAAAGGGACCCTTTGTCAGGGAGTGGAGTGACAAGACAAGGGGTAACGGCTTTAAATTGGAAAAGGGGAGATTTAGATGAGATCTCAGAAAGAAATTCTTTGCTGTGAGGGTGGTGAGACCCTGGGAGAGGTTGCCCAGAGAAGTTGTTTCTGCCCCATCCCTGGAGGGGTTTAAGGGCAGGCTGGATGGGGCTTGGACCAACCTGGTGTGGTGGGAGGTGTCCCTGCCCAGGGCAGGGAGGATGGAACTTCATGATCTTGACGGTCCCTTCCAACTCTAACCATTCTATGATTTTATGATTCTATGAAATTAGCATGTGGCCTTGTAAACTGCATAGTTTCCTTATTTAACTCCCACATGTAAACTCTGGTGTTTTATGTCTTCAAAACATACATCATAAAACCTGACTGAGTCACCACTTCTGTTAAACGACTGCTGTATTTGAAGGTCATTTTCTGCAGGTACAAACATTATATTCTTTCTGATGAATGTTATCTCTATTGCCTTAATTCACTCTTCTGTTAATCTTCAAAGCTGGTTTTGGACAACTGCATAATTGAGTCTTCGGAGGAAAAGACAAGTCGAGACTTCTATGTAAGTGCATTATTTGGATAATAATTGTTAGAAAATCATCAACTTGGCTTTTAGCTACTAATTTTAGTCTAAATTCTAATAGCCCTTAAATATTTTCTGTAGTTGCCATTATAGTTCTATAGTTGGTAAGTTGAAATTAGCCAATATTGTATGTTGATTTATGAATAATTAGGTAGGTAGTGAACGATAACTATATTTGAGTCTGTGCTTTTAACATATATTTACCAAAAAGCTCCTCAGGATTAGGATGACTTTTAAAAATCACTTCATCCCATACTAGCAATCTTCAACCGTTAGGTTTGTGTTTTTTCCTCAGCAAAGCCACTGATTTAATTCTCTTTATTGCCTCTGTGACCTTGAAATGAAAATATTTTGGACTTGAAGTTGGGTATCACGGGTTATGGATATTCCAAAGCACGAGTGGTATAGGAGACATGATATCCGTTGATGCACATCAAAAGCCTGCCTGTGAGAAGTAGCACTGTTGTCATCTGTAATCCAGGGTCCAACGTTCTTGTCCAAAACCTTATGCAGTAGGTTGCTTTTGCAATGCTCTGGAGGCACTAACGTTCCTACAGTTGTATTATTATCACAACCCGTTTTGAGAACCATCTTATCAATTATTACATTGGATCGTCCACGTCATTAACAAAAAACTTTGCTGCTGCTGTGCATTTTTTTTCATATTGGGTGACCAAGGCCATATATGTTATGCACACAAGCTTTTGTTCAAGGCCAACATTAAATCAAATTACCTTTTTGAGAATGACTTTTTAAAACTGTGATATTTAAAGAAGAAACACCTACTTTTTATTTTACTGTTCAAAATGGCTGTTTAATCATCTTGCAGTCCCAGATGTGTATCGTGACGGCACGTGTTCACTGGCAGAGTAACTTAATCACTAGCATAAATCAGCATTCTAATTATTTGGACACAACATGCCTTTTTTTTTCTCTTTTTAAAATTAAGTACACGATCTCGGTCTTAAATCATGAGTTTCATCACGTTTAAATGCTGCTGTGTGTTTATTATTCAGATTGAATATAACTTCAGATATCTTCAGTGCCCCCTGACACTTAACAAGAAGCTAAAGGATGGTGAAGACATTTTCTATGAACCACTTACCACATTAAATGTAAGTTCTTTATTTCACTCTGACATCATTCCATGCTGTCTTGCTTTAAAATGAGCTGGCAGTACACACTGGCAACCCAGAAAGCCAACCCCATCCTGGGCTGCATCCACAGCAGTGTGGCCAGCAGGGCGATGGGAGCAGGGATTCTAGCCCTCGACTCTGCTCTCAGGAGACCACACCTGGAGCATTTTGTCCAGCTTTGCAGTCCTCAACATAGGAAGGACATGGACCTGTTGCTATGGGTCCAGAGGAGGCCACGAAGATGCTTAGAAGGATGGAGCACCTTCTGCTGTGAGGAGGGGCTGAGACGGTTTGGGTTGTTCAGCCTGGAGAAGAGAAGGCTCCAGGGAGACCTCAGAGCAACCTTCCAGTCCCTAAAGGGGCTCCAGGAGAGATGGGGAGGGACTCTTGACAGGGAGGGAAGCCATAGGATGAGGATTAATGGTTTTAAATGGAAAGATGGCAGAT
>VZTM01010019.1:299627-325988 GCA_013400555.1 Jacana jacana | reverse complement strand
TCTTCTACATTAGCAATACATGGAAGACAAAATGGATTTTGCTAGTCTAAGTCCTGCTTGAAGGCTGCTTGACTCAGTTTGTTGAATGATTCAAAATGACCCTAGGTGTTGATAATCTTGGCTCCTATGAGATTTGCTATAAATTCAAACTTTGTACAGCTGGTATGACTTTACCTCCGTTCTAAGTCTGAGGACTAGTCAACAATGACAGTCAGTTTGTTTTCTTTGCAAACTCCATATGTTCTCTAAGGTATGTAAGGATGCCAGAAGATGCTTTATAAGCTTCAAGCTGAAGGAATATGAGAAACCTTTGGCAAAGTGAGATGAAATTGTAGGTAAAACAACTGGCATGGAGATGGTTGCGGCTGACACACTCATAGAATCGTTACAGGCAAAGATCAGTGTATGAAAGGAATAAAACCCAGTCAGCTCAGCAGTAGTCAATGACTCTGAAATGGATGGTTCAAGTCATGGTTAATTTATTCAAATTGGCTTTCCGTCTTGGTGTGATAGACAGGTACGATATGCCTATCCCCCTTCGACATTTTAAACAGTTCTCACAATAATGTGTCAAATTGAGTTTCACCACTAGTAATAACGCAGAACATTGACCTGTGACATTTGAAAATAAATGACAGGAGCACAAATGCACTCCTTCCTGAGCAATCACTCTTTTCACACAGGTGGAACATTTGTGTTCCAACAACCGTTGTGTTCCAGCCATAGCACCCTACTTGTGTCAATCACGCTGAAGATTCAAAGAGCTTCACTTGTTCAAAACAAACAGAAGGGAGCGATTCCTCTCACAACCTATAATTAAGCTGCTGAACTCTTTGCCTCAGGATGCTGTGGACGATGGGATTTTATGTGAGTTTAAAAGGTGACAGGAGAAATTCATGAAGGAGTATGCTACTGTTGGCTATTAAACACAGCATCCTCACCTGCCTCAGGTTGTCTGTGTGATGGAAATTGCTGGAGCCTGGCAGAGAACTCAGGGGAAATATCACTATATCCTTGCCATGTTCTTATAGTTTCTGTGTAGGCATCTGCTGCTGGCCACTGTGAGAGAAAGGACAGTGTTATAATGGACCTTTTGACTGAGTGCGACTGCCGTTATATTCTTAATCAAATCCAATGGAAACGCCTGACCATGGTTAAAATGGGTTTGGAATGGACTGAGAGGGTACCTAAAATTTTGGCACGGCAGCTCTTCATCCAAGAGCATGTCACAAGCACTGATGTATAGCCCGGTGCAGTGCTGCATCAACAACAAAACAAATGTCCTTCTTGGACTGGGATTTCATAGCTGAGCTTGCATTCTCCTGAGCAGACACGAACTTAATGGTGAGCGAACTTCAGGGCAGACTGCATTTGATGCAAGATAGCAGTCATTATTCAAGCTGACATTGACAAAATGACAGTGGTAAAATAATGGCACATTCTTTGATATTGCCTTCAGGGTCAGGATACTCACTGTTATAGGATGGCTTATCGATCGGGCTTGCCATTTTTAGAGCCCAGACAAGATGTCAGGAGGAAGTTGCAACTGGAGAATAACAAGAATTAAAGGATTTAGCATTGGTTCATGGCCTTCATGGAGTGTGGGCATGCGGGTTTCTTGAGGTCTGTGAGAAAATGGTCTGAAACTTGTCTACCTCCCAGATGATGATGCCATAGATAGAAGGTACTTTGATAGCCAGCAACTTTATTGTTGCTGATCTCATAGTTTTATTCCTGTGAGCTTCCAAGAATACCACATACAGGGATGGATTTCATTTTGGGGCCCACAGTGACACAAAAGAGCTGCTCTGATTTCATAGCTGCATGCATTCCTCTGAAGAATGAAGGTTTATGCAAAGTCTTGGTGCACAAGGAAAGATGCCAAGCCAAATGTATTTTTAGCTGTCCAGCCAGCTGGGTTTCTTGTGTCTGTATGAATTCGCTGCTTTTCCCCACAAGGATGATCAGAAACATCACTCTTGCAAAAGTTCTCAGTAAAATATCTGTAAAAATTGGTGAACCCAAAGGTGCTATGAAGCTCCCAGACTTTCTTTGGAGCCCATCCAGCAATGGCAAAATTACTTTAGTTTTATGGTTATTCCCTCTGAGGAGATGACGTATCCAAGGAGTTGCACTATAGTGAACTTTTCATGTTTTATATACAGTCTGTTTTCTCAAGCACCAGCTAGAGAGGACCAGCACTGTCCAAACAGCCAGGCAGGACTGAACCTGATCCATCCATGCAGACATTACTGGTGGAAGGAACCAACGGGAATAGGATGAGTGGCATAGCTAAATATTCAAAGTAAATATGTTCTGCAGAGACTAAAGCCTTTCTAGTCAACACCTTCATAAGTACACACCAAGCTGCAAGCTCTATTTAAACCTAACTCCATAAACATCCTGGCACTCTGTGTCCTTTTCAACAGTTCATTAATTAAAGACAGATGACATTTGGTTTTGATCATTATTTATTTTTCACTATTTGATGCAGTCAACAAGAAGACATAAAGAGCTGTCCTTTTTTAACAAACACAACGGAGGTATCAGAGGGAGATATATGAGTGAATGTTATTCTTTGTTAGGCTTTTTTTTTTTTCAAGTATTCCTGTGGGCCTTGAAATCCAGTCTGGAGAAGCAATAAATTATTTCAACTGGGGTGCTGGCTTCAAAATTCAGACTCTTTAGATATCAAAAGGCTGAGGTTGAACTTAAGTACCAAACATCTTTCATCCATATATTTTTCAGAAGTGCAGGGGAGAGGTTGCCTTGGGCTTGCTGGACACAGGTGTGGTCAGTGGGACCAAATTATTTTCAGGGCATTAACAGCATGTACAAAAAATGACTACTTTGGACAAACTGTGTTTGTACTGATGAGATTTTCTGGGAAATGCAGTGTTGAGGCAGTGCAAGCCAGAGCTGCCAAATAGCAAGTGGGTGCATGCCGTTGATTGAATCAAAATCCCACAATCACAAGGTGTTCTGGGATGAAGACTCGGGGAACTCAGTCCGACACAACCACCATCAGATTCAACAAGGTCAGGAGGGGCCCCAGCTCTGCTGGACCAGAAAATCAAGCTGCAGGGTAGCCATGAGGTTCCCAGATGTGACAAAGTCACTCAAAGAGACCGTGAGGCACAGCAAGCAGAGCTGACTTTCTGTGTGTGTGTGTAAAAGCCGGCTTAGCAGAGCTATCAACTTTCAAGTCTCACTAAGGTTGGGTGTTTTGCACATTTCCTTGGCTGGGCAACCAGTAAGAAAAAGGATTTTTCAAGCGTGATATAAACAAAGCCCAAGGAAAACTGTCCTGGATGCCCATCTGGTGTCGGTTTTGGTGCTTTCCTTTCGTATCAGCCAGCACTGGTATAAATACACATTCTGTGCAGGGAAGGGAAAAAGCTGTATTTGCCCTTGATTTTGCACACTTGGCAGGCCTGCCAGCAGAGTTCAAGTAGGGATGTGTGCAAGGTCTGGAGCATTGACCCCAGCCAACTTAATCCTTTGCTTTATTCTATCAGCCTTGGCAGAAGCAGACTATCTGAGGCACTTCAGCCTACTCCCGGTCAAAAACCGTGCACAGCAGATCAAAGCGGGATAGACACGGTCTGCTGCTTGCCAAGAAGACCAGGTGGCAGAAAGCTTCTCACATGTCAGCAGGCACTAGGAGAAGTTCAGGAAACATTTACAGGCGGCTGACGTCTTCATGGAGATCTCAGGCTTGGGGTTTCAAGAGTTCACCGCACCTTCTAGTGCAGCTGCCGAGGAGTCGGGGTGCATGCAGCTGGGTGGGATGTGGGGCTGAGGAGTAGAACACCCCTTTTCCAGGAGGGATTCAAAGCATAGATGACAACCAAGGGCCAGTTGGGAGCAGAAGCAGATGACAAGACAGAAATACCAGTTCCTTGTACCCATAATAATCAGATTTGTCTTTCTTCAAATCACAAACAAGTGTTTAAAGAGAAGACTGTCCTCTTTCCTTGATTGCTTTGGTGGTCTGGCATAGACTCCAGGAATTGCTGTCCAGTCAGCTGTCTGTTCCTACACTCCTCTTGCGTGGAGATGATGCCCCAAATCTTAGTGGAATTTAAATGGAAAAAGGGCAAAAAGGCTAATCCAGGGAAGGAGCCAGTAAGACATTTAGAAGAAGGAACATGTTAATGCAAAAATACTCTTCCCAGCAGCACTTTCAGTCTCCTCCCTAGGACTAAGGATTAAATGGGACAGAGAGCTGCTGTGATTTGGCTTCTGCTCTTCATATGTTGAATTTTATTTTCCTATTTCATTTTTTATTGTCTTTTTTTTTTTTCTTTTTCATTTGGGAAGTGACCCAAGAAACTGTGTTTCCCACATAGCCATTTCAAAGGAAATTTGATGCTGCAACAAGGGCCCTGGGGGAAACACTTTGGGAAAACAGCACCAGCTCTGTCCTTCCTCTCTTTTTTTTTTCTTAGGAAGGAAAAAAAAAAAAGAGAGAGAGAAGAGGAGCCTTCAGTGTGGAGAGAAGTGAAGCTGGGGGAGATTGGGTTTCAGAAAAGCAGGCGGCGTGGCTGCTTCATCCTGTTTCTTAAGCCAAGGACTTTCAGCCTCTGCTCAGCCACAGAAATACCTCAGCTCTTCAAAGTGATACTTTTGCGATCCCTTTTTTTGTCCCTTTACCACTGGAAGACTCCATAAAACCTCTCCTGATTTGGTTCAGCCTTCTATACAGTTTTCTGGACATTTCCAGATGGAGACTAGATTCCTTCTAGCCTTCCCTAGAGATCAACACTTTGTCAGGGAGGGCTCCACAGTCCAGTGGAACCCTTGGCAGACCCCTGGAAGTCCAGAGGCTGGGCTGTTCATGCCAGGGGCTGGCACTTGCAGGCTAAGTTTCCTCATGCACCCTACATCTCTAACTTCTGCTCCCAGAGAACAGACCCAAGTGTTTACCAGGGTCACAGAGTGATTGCCCAACACTGCAGCAGTGGGGACTGTGAGGGTATTTCAGGGCCTGATCTAAACATTCAGTATCCTGAGGAGAAGGATATCCCTCCCTACAGAGCCTCAGTTTGCAAAATGATCTCTAACAGCCATGCTGGAGTTGGCTGAACTTGGAGAAAGAAGGAAAGTACCTTTCCTCACCAGGAGCATGTCCAGCTGTTTTCCTTGCCTTAGACAACTAAACAAGGACTTTGATCAAAGCTGCTTGGCATGAGCATCCCTCCCTGACTCTGAAATGCAGCTTTGCCTTGCTGGCTCGAAGAGACAAAATGCTGGAAGCTGGAAGGAGCCAGCATAGTATGTAAGGCATGTCCTGCCCCTCACAGTGGCCAGGTAAGCAGGAGGCCAGGCACCAGGGGTTCATGCCTCCTCAAGCTACTGCAGCTCCTGGGCAGGCTGAGCTTAGACAGCCCTGGGGTCACCAGCTCCAGTGGTGGCAGGAAGGACAGTGGTCAGTGACCTCAGCAGGCTGCAGGGATAGACCCCGACTTACACCCTGTAAAGGTTCCAAGCTGGACAAGAACTGGAGAAGCACTGCTATTTCCCTAACCATCTCTCTGCCCTTCTGCTTTGTGGCATGGGGACAGGAACAGTGGCACTGCTGCCCTGGGATATACACACTGACCTGAGCACCCAACAGTTACCAAAATATTCGTATTTAGATTCCTCTCCCCCTGTCCTTCACACATAGAGTACTGCTGACCTATGCTGTGAGATGGGTGGATTTAGTGCCTTCAGGCAATGAAGGCAGAAGCCCACTTTATCCCATCCCCATGCCGCCCTCCTGTCCATGATCTCCTTCCCTAGGGCTGGGAGTGGTGTGGCAGGAGACACTGGGAATCAGCTCCCTGCCCAGTACAGCTCCAGACCTCACCCTCTTGCACAGCACAAACTGAAAAGTGCTGCAACAGGAGCGTGTTGTGACCCACAGATCACTTGCAGCAACAGCCTCAGGTCCCATGGGGTCATGGGGCAGGGAGAACTGCGGGTGCCTGTCCCCAGCTGTCCCTCACTGTGCCATCATGGTGTAGCACACACAATTGTGCAGATCCGCCACTCGCACAGCCCTGCAGGTCACAGGGCCATCAGAGGAGGCGGGCAGCTGAGACCTGATCCTGTGGAAAGGATGAAGTCCCTAATAGGACAGGCCAAATCGTTCTTCCCCATTGTCTCTCATCCTGTCCTCCTGGCCTCACTTCACACAGCTGTAAAGAGCTAGCGCAACCCCTCTCAAGCCCCTCAAGGTCTATTGAGACTCTGAGATTCCTGCAGGCTGGCAATCTGTCCTGGTGTACTGCAGAGCGCTGAAGGGCTGTACCTGCTCTCCTCTGGCAGAGCAGCACGATCACGTCCCATGGCAAGGCACACTTCCTGGGTGAAAGTGGCTGCAAGGAGTGGCTGCTGGGCTAGAGAGACAGTAATAAAGCCCCAGCCCTCTCTTCCACCCCTCAAGCTGGTTGTCAGAAGACCTGAATGTGCATTTCTATGCTTCCACTGATCCTCTGGAGTTGAGCATGGCTGCCTGTCCCACTGTGCGTGCAGAAGGGTGGAGCTGGCAGACCAGAGGGATGCAGGGACTGTGTTCATGGCCACAGAGATGGAGGACATTTCCTCTGCTGGCATGACAGTGCCCTGGTTGTGTGTGTGCACAGGGGGAAATCCATTCTTTATGCCGGGAGTCCTCTCACAGAGTCACAGAATATCAGGGATTGGAAGGGACCGTGAAAGCTCATCTAGTCCAATCCCCCTGCTGGAGCAGGAACACCTCGATCAGGTCACACAGGAACGCCTCCAGGTGGGTTTGGGATGTCTCCAGAGAAGGAGACTCCACAACCTCCCTGGGCAGCCCCTACCAGTGTTCCCTCACTCTGAAGAAGTTTATTCTCATATTGAAGTGGAACCTCCTCTGTTCCAGCTTGCACCCATTGCCCCTTATCTTATCATTGGACGTCACTGAGAAGAGCCTGGCTCCATCCTCCTGACACTCACCCTATACATATTTATAAACATTAATGAGGTCACCCCTCAGTCTCCTCCAAGCTAGAGACCCAGCTCCCTCAGTCTTTCAAGATTGATCAGCCACACCAAGCCGTGGAGCCTGATGAGCTCCGTCTGCTTCCCTTCCCACCACCCAGACAGTGAACCCCAGCTCTGCCCCATGGCAAGGGACATCTTTCAGAGCACAAGAAGACTCAGCAGCGTCCAGCACATACTCATGCTCCCACCTCACCTAGAACTCCAGGAAAAGGATTTTAGATATAGATAAGACCAGCACCTTCTTTTTTNCCCCACGTAGAGGTTCATTCATCGAGGATGGACAGAGATCCATGAGATTAATTTCACGGATGGCTCCAAACAGCTGTGACACCGAAACACCTTTCAAGTGCTCTCAGACTGGCTGCATCCGAGCAAGTGTCCTGGAGGCCTGATTTACTCCTGATTTACTTTCTAATCCATCTACCTCGGCAGCGCGAGCGCATTGCCACCGCAGCGTCTCGATCTCAGTTTATCTCCATATCCTATTGCATATTCCCAAATGATGTTGAATAATGCACCTCCGATATTACTTTTTAAGTAACCTTAATTGTCTGATTTTTGATTTGTGTTTAAATTGCACTTTTCCTTGCAACCTGAGAGGCATCAGAATTATGCACGTCGCGTTTTGGTGGAAAGTAGTTTTCGTGTGCTCGTCTGGAAAGCACTCCTGTTGGAGGGCATATGCACGAGGGGGCAGAGTTAAAGCTTCTGGGGGAAGATCAACTTCTGAATTTCCTGAGGTTTATGAGATTAAAACCGCCCATTTAACGTTGCATTAAAAGAGAGCTGTCAGGTTCTATTTCGCAGAAGATGTTGTTTTTGTGAAAAGTGCTTTTTACAAAACATATGGCCAAGGTAATTGTTTGGGTTTGGGGGAGGGGGAAGGGAAGCGGGATTTATTCCAGGGAAAGCGTGTCTTTTTAGCAGCTCTGGCCTGAAGAATTTGAAGCCCTCAGTTAATGCGTGAAAATGAATCTGACTTCACGGAGCAGCGATGTTGACTCTCCTGTTTTCTCTGCCAGGAGGGAAGGAAGCAGAGGGAAGCAGGCTGCTCGGAGGGGAGGCAGATGCGGTGCCCCAGCACAAGTCCTAAACAACTCCCAGGGCTCCAGGCTCACCTGAAGCCAGGCTGAAATCCCACAACTCGACTGGTAAAGGCCTGTTTGCGCATGGGTGCCATTAATGAGCAACACACTTTGTTCTTTACGTGCCTTCATTTTATATCATAAACGACTTCATGAAGGCTTTTCCTTTCCAAACACATGTAGATTGGTCGCTTCCCTTTTAAGGTGGCTTTTGTGCTAACAGCAGAGAGACAAATGCTTGGCGAGGCCAAAGCTCAGGGCTGACATCAGTGGGAGCTTTCGTTAATTGAATTACTGTTTTGTGGCAGAATGTTTTAAAAATAAGCGGAAATGTCCCACATACTTTTTTGGCTGGGAGATCAAATGTATCCAAAGGAATTCAATAATATTCCTACATCTGTGAGTCCTGCTTGTCCCTGGAGAAAAAAAAGTCAAATTCAGTCTCCACCATTGTTTGTGTTCATTATATTCCCTTATCGTCTTTTTGGCTTGTGGGCAGCGGGGGGGAGCTAGCAGAGTTCCTCAGGCCCCTAATGGAAACATATAGAGTCATATGCATATCACAAGAGCAGGAAGGACAGCATCAGAAAAAAAGACTCCTCCACTATTCATCTGAGTAAGAGCTATGATTCGCTTTGAAGGCATTCGCCTCCCCCATTGCTTGCTTTTCTTCTGAATACTTATTGCAGCAGAATCCAGGCTGAAAAGGTGTAGGTAAAAAAGGAAAGCGTGAGGTGAGATTCTTTGAACCTGCATTCGCATGCAGAGCCACATGTGGATATGAATTTTCAGGCAAGTGTATCTTCAGATACCTATTGGCAGGCAAATCCCAAAGCAAGTACTTGCTCTTATATGAACTGATGAGGATTTATCTAAGAATTTGCTGGCAAAAGAACACTCATGTGAGCACTTATTCGGAGATACCCTAGCAGGGAAGTACTTGTTCACAGGTTTGTCCGCAAACACATTAGCTGCAAATTCATATGTAAATACTGGTGCTACAATCCCTTCATGTATGCCTGGGTCGGGGACATTAGTGGGTGCCCAGATTAGCAAGGCAAGCAACAAGCAAATAAGAATGGGAATATGAAGTGAGAGGAAAAGGGTGTTTAATGCTCATGCGAATGAGTTTGGGTTCTCATGCAAGGGCTGTGTGTGAGTGACCTGGGATGCTGGTGTAATCGCACATGTAAATGTATTCGGAGAGGACCTTCCTGTGACAAGATGCTCCCCTGTGTTGGCAAACGACAATGCACATCCATTGTCATCCCCACTGTTCAGGCAATCAGGTATTAACTGGTGATTTTATGGTGGTACAGGAAGGCCAAAACTGAAGGATCTGGGGTGACCCACCCTTGGCTGGCTGCTTGGGAATCTTTCAGGAATCCTCCATGATGTAATGAGGAGCAAAGTCAGACAGCGTACACCCAGAAGACAAACAGCCTTAGTTAGATCAACGCGAAGGTCATAGACAAAGACCCCAGGTGGAACCAGCTTGCCAAGTCCTGATGTTGAGATGTCAAACCAGAAAACAGGAATGGCACCCAATCCCTCTGGATACATCTGATGTCCTTCACCAGCAAAATTGTGTTGGACGTTTCAGCTTATTTTAAAAACATTCTGCCACTAAACAGTAATTTGAAGAGCTAAATCTCCCCCTGACATCAGTTCTCAGCTTCAGCGTCAGTTCAAGTTTTATTTAAGCTGCCTTAAACAGACATTGCCAAGCTGGAAAGAAAAATAATTCTCTGAAACATCTGATACTTTAAAAGCAAAGAGTTATTTCTGACAGAGCTCATGCTCCTCCCATCCCCCAAGAGCAGACTCTCCTGCACCACTGTCTTGCAGGGTGGGATTTTTCAAGGGAAATAAGGGGGTGAAATAAGGGATTTTTCAAGGGAAATAAGCCTCTGTTTCAGGAAGACCACACTAGCCAGTGACAGGTTTTCCACTGATGGTCATGAGTTCCAGGCAGCTGCAGATACTTCATCACTGGGCACTCTTTGTTGCTGAGTGAAAACCTATCATGTCCTGTGTCCCCACAGAGGGAAGTGAGCCACACCACACAGCTGCAGAAAGAACAGCATGGCCCCGAGACGCATCTTCCATGATGTCTCCATGCTCCTGCTCCTCCAAGCCCATGAAAAAAAATGCAATTATCACTCTAAAGTAAAGTGTGTTTGAAAAGTGCAGTTGATTAGACATGTGCTCTGATGGACTGAGTTTGTGCAACTCTGGCTGCGTGCACTCCTCTCCCTCGCCTGTGCTCCCTCATTAACAAGTGCCATGCTCTGCTAGATTAATGATCTCCTGATAGGCACTGGAGAGATGCTTTAGCTTAGATTTATCCCACTTAAGCTGCAGAGACTTCACTATGAAAGATAAATGGGGAGCAGAACTGGCAATGCAACAGGACTGACACCTCCAGGTGGGCAGCAGGTCTTAGCAAGGCTGCATCCCTGGGGAGAGTGACAAACTCAGGCTGCAGAAAGAGCTTTCAGGGTCGGCTTCTAGCAGAGGTGCATTAAAGCAGGTAATGGAGGGTTTGGCTGCAATTACCTCATTCCAGCTGGAGATTTTCGAACCTGGGGCCCTTGGAGATGGGGGTCCCCATGGTTGCCCACATCCCTGCTGCCTGATCACCTCCTCTACCTGCTGATTCCCATTAAGGCAGGTGCTGGGTCACAGATGGGACTGGCTCCCACTTCTCTCTGAGAGCATGTGAGCTGGCTCTGTGTGCTCCCTGGTTTCTTTCCAGCCACCTTTTCCTCTTCAGAAAGAGCCTCAGACACCAGGAAGTGTGAGTCTCTGTGCTGCAGGGTTGTACGGAAATGTCGGGGTGTGCATTGCCCCTCCTGCCCTGCTCTCATCAAGCAATTCCTCTGATCTGCTCGCCTGAGCAGTCCTTACACAATCCTTATTCTCTAAGTAAGATCTCTGGGATGAGCAGGAAAATGAGTCTCTGTTGAAGGCCTGAAGATGCTATAACAATCCATTACCTGTGTTACAACAGCAGGGTCTTATACAGCGTGTTTCTAACACCCCGGAACCCCAGCTGCTTTTGCAAAGGAGCCATTGATTCCACTATCCTGGTTTTACAAGTGAGGAAAACGGGACACAAAGAGGGAAAGAAAAGCTTTTGTTCAGCACAGTGCAGCGAGTCAGCAGCAGAGCGAGGGAGAGACACAGCTCTCCGAGCTCCAAGTGCTGCTCCTACTTTGTGTTTGCGAGGTGTGCGAGGCTAATGCCAAATGAGTTTAATGAGGGTCACGGCTGCCGTGTTCCCGTACGCTGTGCAAGCTCACGGAAGGCATTCGCTCTGCCCATAGAGAAAGCTGCCAGCTTCACCGCTCTCATGTTTGCCATAGCTCGGGGGAAAGTCAGTCTCTGGAAGCGGGGAAGAACAAAGGTTAGCACAGGGAGGACAGAGGGTTTTGCTCTTAAGTCTGTGGAGAGAGCTTCGCATTGTTTGTACCACAGAACAGCTCGCTGCTCTTCTGAAGAGCCTCCAGACTCCATCGCAGATCATAGCAAGCACCGGCAGTGTCCTGCTGCCATGCAGCCATCAAACCCCCAGCAGGTCTGCGGATGACAGGTCTCACAGTGCCAAATCCCCTGTGGCTCTTTCATGTGAGGGCTCTCCACTAATTTATGATCTGGTTCATGGAGCAATTCCTCACCCACCTGGAACAGCAATATGTGTTGCTTATCCTTACAGGGTCACCCATGGCCACAAGCTGTAGGAATCCAACAATTTTGAGAGCTTTATACCTATGGCTGGCTGGATAAAATTAACCAAAGCATTTGAAAGACAGACAAACAGACCCTGCCTTGTTTCCTTAGGAAATCAGCCTAAAAGCCTCATGCTGAACATATGTTTCTTTGAAGAATTTGTCCCTCTCTCCACATGTACAGAGTCCATTTGCAGGTTGTCAGCCCTTATCATTCTCTGGATTGGCCAGGGATTCAGTTGTGCAAATAAGGAGTGGAAGAAAGCAAAGGCTGAAGCAAAGAAAGGGAGGAGTGCAGAGAGCTTGGCTGAATGACTGCCTACCCTGCCTAAGCTGCCTTACACCGACAGACACACAGTTTGGTAACTAGGGCTCCCAAAGCTGAGGAGATTTAGGATCCGAGTGGGATCCACCACGCAGCATGACCTCTGCAAGACAAGCCCCCCCTTGACTCCTGACCTAATCCTGGGAACCACTGTCCGGCCACATGCTGGGGACTCTCATGGGTGGAGGATCCACCTTTCACCTCACCAGCATTTAATAGATCACTTTCTTTCTTGTACGAATTCATCCAGCTTTAGCTTCCAACAGAGACACTTTCTTATAGCTTTCAGTGGTAGATTAAAGATCTCTTTGGTACTCATAGCTTCTTCTGAAAGTGCTTAGACACTATTATCCAGTCACCTCTTCATCTTCTTTTTGAACCGCTGAATAGGTTTGGTGATTTAAATCTCTCGCTCCAAGACATCTTTGTCCATTGCTTAAATTATTCTTCACTTTTCTCAGTTCTCTTTCAAATTTTCCATGTCCTTTTCAAAATGTGGGCACCAGGACTGGGGTTTAGAGGCTCGATTACGAATGGATACAAACCATTTTCCCTGTGTTGGGAAAACTGTTGAGATTTTGTCATGTTTTTCTGTCTGCTCTGAGGAGAGATGTCAAACCGTTGATAAATGGAGTGACACCATGAACCTAGGAAAAAAATCATTAGGACCAAAGGAAATATTTCATACTGACCTTTTTTACAATATTTTAGGAAACACTCTAGTTTTCAATTTACTAATTTTTAACATTCTAGTCCTGAAAAGGTGTTGACAAAAACCATTTTGACCATGCAGACTTTTACCTCCCTAATTTTTTTTTTCCCAAAGTGACTAATGCACCTCCTCACCATTCTCCTGCCAAATGTTTTGCTTTAAATTAACCACCATTCAGGAAATCTCTCTTTTTGCTCTGGTTTCTCACATTTCCCTCATCAATATGGAGTCGAACTGCTCTAGGTGACCTTGCCCTTATCCTGAGGTTTGGACTAGGTGATTTCCAGAGATCTCTTCTAGCCTCAGTGATTCAAAGTTAGCAGGTCACTTAGCAACCTAGAACAAATCTCTTTTAATTAGGACCATTTACGCTCACATTTCATGTGAACAGGCACAGGGGTGATCAAGTCTTGCTTCCGTTTAGCTTAAATCTGTTCTCAAAATATGGAAGAGAAAGTGAACCATGGGGGCTTTCAGACTGGACTGCAAAGCAGGGGCAGATTATGCCCAGGTTCACTGTGAGTGAGGAAGGGTCAATTGGTGCTCACTTGCTCAGCTGGTGAACAGAGACTGATTCAATTGCAATACACAAGCTCATGTCCTCCTGCTTCCTCTACCCTCAGGCTCTTGCTGTGGATGGGAGCGCTGTCAGGAATCCATGGATCAGTGAGTCAGGGTGGACCTGGGACCCTGTGGATGGCATTAGCACTGTAGAGGGAAGGAGTGGAAAATATATGGTGCTACACACAGGTTTGATATCCTTTTCTCCAGCGTATGTGCAGCACATGCATCTATCAAATGAGAGCTCTCAGAGAGGGCAATCGGGATGGCTTGTCTTCTCCTTTTCCCCACATCACACTAGGCTTCAAGTACTTTATTGCTCTTTGAACAGGATCATAAGTGGAAGGATTAGACCCCAGCCATCCACTCTCATGCCAATAGCCTTGCTGAAGTCAAAGGGGCCGTTGGGTGATGGGGTCTCATAGAGCAGACTGCTGGCTTGTTCTCCGTGTCATGGAAAACTTCCAGCTGGATAATTGCATCCTGCCTCAATAAATTCTCCCTGGAAATCCACTTGGATGCAGCATCTTCTCTCCCTGCCTCTCTTCAGCAATGGCGAGGAACAGATCGAGGCGTGGAGCAGCTGCTTCGTGCGGTCTCCAGAGGTGGCCACGTTCCAGTTGCAGGCAAATGATCTCGGTGCTCATCAGGTTAACCATATTGCGAGGAGGGTTGCAGCAGGGAGGGATGTGAAAATGAGCTGCTAATGGACAGAAGGGCACCGAGACGGCATAGAATTGCTCTGCTCTGTGCTGCAGCCCTGTTGTGGCCCTAAAGCCAGATTGCTCTGCTCTGGGACGTCAGCTTGAAATGCAACCAGGGGAGTGCAATGGGCTGACATTTGCATCGCTCTCAGCTGAGCTCTTCAGCACAAGGCAGATATTTGACAGTGATATTGATGTCATCTTAGAACCATAGAAATGAGGCCTGGCAAAGTCATATTGCATCATGCGCTCCCAGTACTGAGGCAGGATGTTTTCATGCAGAAGCATTTCTCCAGGCTTCATCCAGTCCTATTTTAGGAATCCAGAGGACCATTCACCACAAGTAAGAATAGATATGTTTGAAGGCTTGAGTGTCTGGGAGACAGCCTGTCTGGAACATCCCCCGGAATAAAGCCTCAATCTAATGAGGAATCGATACCCAAAGTATAAAATAATAACAGAATAATTTCTCTTATGTCTTTTAACACTTTCTTTTTACTTTGAGCCTGGTTTCTCAGTGCAACACAACTTGGCATAAAGAGAGGGCAGGGAGAGGAGCAGTGCCTGAAGACAGACAGTGGAGTTGGGCATGGTCACTATCACTTCCATGTGGGCACCCAGTCCTGCCGGAGTCCTGTGCTGTAGGCTTTCCCCACAACCATCCTGCTTGCAAGGAAAAGCTGTGAGTGGTGGGACTGGTTGGAAAAGGGAAAGGGCATTGGGAAAGGGAACGGGTGCTCCCTGGATCTGGCTTTGGAATAACCTGCTTCCTCACATGCTGTCTTCATCTATGTCCCTCCTTCCGTGCAGTTCTGCTTTCCATCTCTCTCCAGCACATGCATGCACATCGTAAAGCAGCCCCTGCGCCCACCTCGCCTCTCCCCACATGCCTGCAGGACTGCAGGCTGAAAACGCACCTTTCCCATCATCCAACGTGGAGACGCACCCCCTCCACACACCCCATGCAAAACCAGCCAGCCAGGCTCCCCGAATGCGAGCTCGGGGACTTATAAAAAGGTAGATGGGTTTTTCAGGAACACGAGCAGCCCAGCTGAGCAGGACTTCAAGGGGGCCACTTCTCGCTCCCTTTCGTTTCCACTCCAAAGAGCGCGTGAATGATGTCCGGTGGGAACGAGCTCGCCAAGAAAAATGCAGCTGAACTGCCGTCGTAAGGGTTGTGTTCTTCACGCCATAAAAACGGAGTGGAAGAGCAGTGTGAGAAGCTAAGACCCTCACGCACAGGCCATAATGTTCTTTTCTGCTTTGAAGTGGATTTAGGGCTGGCTCAGCCTCCCTGGGGGCTGGAGGCTGCTGCTTATCCATGCAGCCTAGCAGCCGTGAAAAGCAGCTGAACATCCTCGAGCCTCCTCTGGATGGAGAGAAGAGAAGAGAACGCTCTGCATCCCTCTTTCTCCAAAGCAGTGGCTGCATTTAAGGAATCACAGCACAGATTGTCACAACACACCAGTCCCCTCTCTCTGGTATGTCTTGGACCTGAACTCTTCCCCCTTACGTCTGTTAGCACCTTGCCAGTTTGGCCCCATTTTCATGGCAAGAATCACCTTGTAGGGTCCCCTGGATGGGACTTTGGTACTCTGTGGCCTCCTCACAGCCTGTGTATCTGGGCAAGTGTCTTCTGGACAGCATCTCCCAGGTTCTTGCTTATGTATGAAGAGAGCCGGGCACTGTTTGGATTTGCCACCTTTACTTGACCTATGACTCCCATCCATTTTTCCTGAATATACAGTGATTCTGGGCTTTTCTCTTACTAAGAGACATGGATGTTCAGCAGTGGATGGACCC
The DNA here is from genome assembly GCA_013400555.1 of Jacana jacana. NCBI lineage: Eukaryota > Metazoa > Chordata > Aves > Charadriiformes > Jacanidae > Jacana > Jacana jacana. The sequence continues at coordinate 310,050 of VZTM01010019.1, read as the reverse complement.
AGGCCAACTCTTTTCTTCAAGATCATCAAAAGCCCATCACCAGTTGCCGGATGACCAGACTCGTCCAGCTGCCCTGGGGATTCATGGCAGAGAACAAGAGCTCTGGTCAGGGCCAGGGCTGCTCACAACAACTGCTCCAAACTCTCCTCTCTAACCATTAAGTATGTTTGCTGGGATGTTCCACAAGAGTTGGATACAGGGCAAGAAACCCAGGACTGGGACACTGGCAGAGCTTATCTGCTGGGAGATGATCTGAAAACTCACCCACAGGGAAAGGAGATTTTGGAGGAAATGCAGTTTTGGATGTTTGGGTTACTTGCATCACTGCAAGCTACTTCTTCACAGCTGCCTCACATAGGGTGGTCAGGACACACTGATGTTAAAAAAAGGCCATCCAGGGCTCAGAAGCTAAATCCTGCTTTGGCCATGGAAGCTAGCCACGTCTTCCTACAACTCTCCTGGGGTGCTGCAAGAGCATGTAACCACTAATGTGTGACTTCACCAGATGCAGCTACCTGAAAGCTCAGCATCCAATTTGCACTTGTCACCTGGGATATCTCTTGTTTGTGGAAGACCTTTTGATGCAGATTTACCTTGTCTATTGAACACCCTTGTATGAAGAGGGAATGATTTTCCTCATTCCCTGGAGGTATCTGTTTCTCTCCACTGGCTGTGAAAGGAACAAACAGCAGATAGAGTGTAGCTCGGAACCATAGCATTAACACAGCGAAAAATAGGTGGGATGAGTCCTACCTTCTGTGTCAGATGGGAGGTCACTCCTGTATCATGCTGCCTGCCCTTTCTCACTGTTTGTCTATAAAAAGGCACTTCTGATGGTTCTGGTACACTCAGACCTCAGGTTTTACACCAGTGCGTTTCTATTGTAAATTCCCAGGTGCCTGGGAGTGACAGAGGAAGAGGAGACAAAACTGAGATTTTTAATAACCTTTCTAGGATATTCATTTATTAAATTTGTGGCTGGTCTCAGAGTCACCCAAATCCCCCACATCTGCCCTGATGATCCCTCCTGCTGCAGGGATCATCCCGCCCCTCAGTCACTGTGCTTTGCAGCCACCATCTCATCAACATCCACGCAGTCTCATTTCAGCCAGTGTTTTGCCTTTCCTACTACAGTTGAGGAGAGTGCTGAAAAAATCTGCTGTAGCCATTGAAGCTAAATGTGGTGTCAGTCCCAAGGAGTCATCGTGCGTGCCTTACGTCCTTTGCCATGAAACTGCTGGTCCTCAGCTCAGGTGTCTGCAGCAGAAGTGCCCGTACTTTGGCTCACAACCCTCTTCTCAAACTGATCTGCTGGAGATTTCTGGCTTTATTAACGAGAGCAGAGACATTTGAGAACAATTAAAAAGAGAGCACAGGTGCAGACGTGTAGTGGTCCTTCAGGTATTGCTCAGAGATTAGGGAAAGGCTGATAAAGTCAATACCCAAGAAATGCTTTCTCACCCAATTACAATAGTTTAAAATAGGGTTCAAATCTTGGTTCACCATTATTCCCCAAATAAACCTTACCATGTACGTTCACGCCTCAAATGCATGTATTAGATACATTCAGATGGGCTGTCTAGGGTGATAACAGACTTGGGGAATGACCTCAGGTTGAACTGCAGGGAAAAGAAATTGTTTCCTCATTAATATCTCTGCAAAATAAATGTCAACTGGAAAAACAGTTTCTGCGTAATCAATCTTGGTTCATAGACACTGGGCTCTGACAATTCCTCTCATGGAAAGGAATATATTTCCCATAGATCTGTAGTGTTTCATACATTACAGCTCTCATAATAGCTAAAGCCAGTGCTTAGGTTACATTGAGCTTTTCTTTCTAACCCTTTGGTTTCACATGATCATAATTCTCTAAAAAAATTCTCTGTTCAGACTAAAACTTTCACACTTTGTATAGGGCAAGAAATGATGATTTTTCTTTCACTGAAGAAAATCCTTTTAGCTATCTTTGATTTATTGGGATGTGTGTAGGGGAGAATTACACTTTTATGGCTTTTTAAAATGTATTTTTCTTCTTGGCAACTAACAAGGCTAGAAAAGCCCTTTTCCTAACCTACTTGGCGTTTTCCTTACCAAGAAGCAGAGATCTTGTTGGAGGTGGGCTGTGGAAATCATCTACAAGAAAAACAGCAGTTGAAGGATCGCCTCTGAGTACACTTAGCTGAGATATACTGGGGCTTTAGCGGGAGGGGAAGAGAAGCATTCAGATTTATTTCTTGCAACACAACATTGTGTACAGAATCTGCTGATGAGCCTGGGGGGCTGACTTAGGTTGGTCACTGGGTTAAGGACAGGAGTGAGTGACAACTCTCCCACAAATGCAGATGTAAGGTGAATCTCTACTCACATTCTTACCGGGTTGTGTGATTTGGATTCTGAAGACATTAACTTTTTTGCTGTTTTTCTTCTAACACTTCCAGCTCTGGGAGTCAAATGATATAGGTGAACCTCATGTATCACTGCAAAGAAGGTGCTTTCTCAAATTCACCTTTATGCAGAAAAGCGTGAAAGCGTGGCTTGGCAAGACTCCAGGATGTTTTCAATCTTGCATCCCAAGGTTGCTTCCCACCTTCCTTTCTGGTCTTTCCTAACCACCCATGACAGAAGCAAGTGGTTGCCAATTCACTGGTCAAGTGGCCCTTGAGGAAGTCTTTCCTTGCTGCAGCCCCATTGCCACAGCTCCCCTGTCACATGCCCTGAGGTCCTGCTCTGGACCCTGCTCCACTGCAACGGGTATGTGGAGTCAGGCAGGCTGGGAAAAAAACCACTGCAAGACCTGAAAAATATCGGGGTGACTGAAAGAACCTCATGTTTTCAATAAAGAACTATTTTTAACCAGCATCATGTTGCCCATGTAGACCATCCGATGCATTTGAGCACCAAACTCTATGAGTTCGCTCTTTTCCAAGGGGCAGCAGAACATAAGAGAAATGAAAACAGCTGCACACTGCTTCCTTCTGCTCTGGTTTTCCCTTACGAACAGGAGGTAAGAAAATATCATGCAAAATGACTCTGCTAATGCGACAATAGGATTATATATCCACTCAGTGAAGGATGGCAGGAAGTTGAGAGGTTGATCCCATCTCAGACACATTAATTTGTAGCCCCTATTTGTTGTGCTGTCTGCCTCCAGTCCTGGTGACTGTGGCAGCTAATTCTAGCAGAATTTCAGCAGAACTCCAGGAATCTTAGCTGAAAAGCAAGTTTTTTACCCCTACTGGAATTTTCAAAGCATATAGGAATTAGGTCTCAACTTCTTGCCTTACTTCCTGAACTGTGCAATGCAGCTTGTTCTGTTGATCTAGCCCTTTTTTCCTATTCCTTATATATCTCCTACGTTTTCCCTGCATCCATTTGGAAACTGGATTTGTCCTACAACCTCAGAACCTTTCCCTCTGAGATGTCTGCTTTCTATGCAAGAAAAGGCATTCACAAGTCATTGTAACTAGATCCAAGCATTTCCCTGTTCGAGTAGTTGACTGCCCCACAGAGATCACTTCACATCATAATGTTTGTCCTTGGAAATCTTAATTGTAGACCTGTCATTGCTGCCTACTGCTATCTGAGTTTAAACCAAAGCTGTCAGTGATTGCTTGATCTCAGCCAGTTTTCTGCAACATGTTCTTTCATGAAATCATTTATTACTTACCGAAAATCAAATCTCAAACAACATCATGACACTAATACTCAAAGTATTTGGGAGAAAAATCTGCCATCTGCCTGTTCTCAACAATCTTGACTGACTTCAGTAATTGGGCTAGAAAATTCTATTTAAAGGATTAAGCGATGCATTGCTCAGAGGCGGTCAGTTGGATCCCTCCAGGCTTGAGACCCTATATCTCACTGACTCAAACAGGAGGACAGTCTGGGATAATATGGCCATTAATAGACATTTTGGAGGGTGGCATGAGACTACAGCTGGCAGATAAGCCCTACAGGTTTCCCACTGATGCCTAAAGCATGAAGTGCAAAGACCTTCCTTGCCCCTAAGACTGAGATGAGTTGGTGTTTTATTGCCTGTAGAAATAGCCCTGAAGAAGACCAAGGGTCCATTGACCGGATTTCAGATCTTGCTGAGCTACTTCTTGGCAGGGAACTTCATGGCTTAATGCCCCTGTCCTACAGCCCAGGCAGCATCCAACCCTAAATCTGTGGGGCAATTCACAAGTTTAATGGTGAACTGACCTGGGACCATACACAGTACATTTAAAATACAGCCAAAGAGACTGATCGTCAGGAAATGTAGACCCTACAGTCAGGTAGGAACATATTTTAAGACTATAAGACGATGTATTAAAAGTAAATTTACAACATAATAAGCCAGACTGTATATTTCAAAGATCAATGAGAAGGGGCCAGTTTTGGTGACGTTTGAAGTTTATCTCCTGGGCTGTCACATATATTCCAAGAATGCCTGCTATACATTTAGATCAACCCCCATCCCAAATGGAGGGGAACGCGGCTCTCTCCCCATATGGGGCTAATCTCCGGGAAGGCGGCGTGAGCACATGGTACCAATTCCTGCACACTTTGGTCCCTTAACTCAGTCCTGAAGGCAGGGAGCTGAGATGGGGGCAGGGGTAAAAGCCTGGTGTCACCCGTTCGTCTTTCCAGAGAGGGCTCCTTGCTGCTCACAGGTGATCAGTCTTGCTCTGCTCCCATAACAGGGGAGAGAAATATGAGGGGACTAATCATAGGGACTGACGCCTCAGGACAGGAATGGCTCCTGATGGAAATGCAGAAATGGCAGCTCCCTCCCTCTTTCTGGGGCAACAGCAAAAAAAAAAACCAACCAAACAAAAAAACCCAACCAACCAACCAAAAAAACAGAACACAACAAAACAAAAAAAATTGAACCTAGAATGAGCTGCCGCCTCTCTCCACAGCTCTTTTGCTGCTGAATCCTGCAAACCCAACCACACAGATAAATAAATATGCTGCAGACAAGCAACAAGCTAGCAGGAAGAAGTCTGACTGGGGCAGCAGGTCACCTACCATCAGAGCTGCCCCTTCATCCCCAGAGGGGCTGGATTGAGCCCATGGGAGCCAGACCCAGTGATACCCAGCACACACGCATGACCTGGTTACTATAGGATGGGTAAAGAAGTGTCCCTTCTTGCAGAAGCCTTTTTGAGGGAAGAAAAATCCAAACTTTTCAACAACATATGGGTTCCTGCGAGTTCCCAAAGGCTGTTACAGCATCTTTTTTTTTTTTAGTTTACTTTTTTTCCTGTGTGGTGCCACATTAGTAACATATATCCCTGTTTTGTCAGCCTTGAATTTTCTTTAGGTTTCCTCATCTCCTTTTCCTTCATGTGGAATAAAAACATAAAAAAAGGGAAAGAATAATAATATGAGGTAGTGCAAGGAGAAGGGACACTAATGCCTCCACACTCAGAAGACTACCAGTTTCAAGGGAATGTAGAAACTAGGGGAGCAGGTGGGAAGAGGATCTCTTGCTGAAAATTTTGAAATAATTTATACTGACACCTACATTTTTTTTTCAAGCTCTGTTGATTTTTCCTCTTCTAGTTGCATTAGGGAAAAACAGTTTCTAGGGAAATCCATGATGAGATGAGACAGTCAGAACTGTAAAGTCTGGGAGAATCGCTCACCTTCCTTAAGACACCTACCTGCAGACACTGTCTAAGCCAATTGCATGAGGATCCTGTTCTGGTTGTCTTCATTTGGCTGGGCACAGACTGATCCATCCCCTCTGATGCTCCATGTAGAAACATCTGTGCCTCCAGGCAAGGGGCTGGGACCTGCTGAGAGTAAAATCAGCCCAGTCCTTCTTCTGCTGCAACAGGGGGCTTTGCCACAGGACTGCACATTCTTGGTGCAGAGGTTTCTATTAATATGAGGCATTTTAACCATGCACTTCAGAAGGAGACGAGTCATTCCTTAGCAGTGTTATATAGTCTCACCTCCCTTTAGACATTAAAAGGGAATTGTCTTTAGAGCTCAAGTCTCTTACGCAGCAAAAGCAGAGATGTTGGCTTATTGAGAAGACAGCCCACCACCCTTGGAGGAGCTGGCTCTGCACTTGGAGGAGCTGCTGGACCAGAAATCTAAGTGACAGCTCACATTCACATCACTAATTTCCAGATGCACGGCAGGAGAGAATACTCCTATCCTGTGTTAATGGCAGCTATAGAGTCTCTGGAATAAGCTCTGGGTGCCACCGTCAGAACAAATGAGGGACACTCAGCTCCATCTCCTTGCCTATGTACAGATCTGGAGGATCAAAGCTGCCTTAAGATGGACCTATTTCTTGGGGCTTTCCCTCCCTCCTAGAACCCATCAGATCCCTACAGTGATACAGCTCTCTTCATCCCACTGCCTGTCCATGCCCCAGCAACTGCTGTCAGACCTCAAACTCTTCAAGTAGCTTTGTCAAACTTTAATTACGTGACTACAATCTGTCCAAGAATTTTATGACATTAATAAGAGTGTTCCTAATTAGCATTTATTGTTTATATTATTGAAATTCCAAATTACACGACCAATTGATTTTTCCCCGTTGCCCTCATTAAGTCGCAGTGAAATGCATTTTAAAATAGATTGGCATTTAATTCCTTTAGAAAGTGCTGATTAGATCAAGGGCCTGTTTCACTGCATTTGGTTGCATGAAGTCGAGTTAGGTTTTAATTTCTCCTCGTTAGTATGAGGCTGAGTCACTGACTGAGTTCCTTTTCCCCTGCCACACAGGCACCTACTGGAAAATTCCTCTCCATGGCTGAGACCAGGACTTTGGAATAAATGAGAGCAAAACAAATGTCTCCAGACAGCAAATTTAATGGCAGACGAAATGCAAAGCTCAGCCGAGTGTTCAAAGTGTTCAACTAGCTTCATGAGCCAACAGGTTAGAGAAAGAAACCTGGAATTATTAAGGGATATTTGGCTAAATATACAGGCTCTGATCTTTTCCTGTCTCCCTAAAGGAAGGGTACATCTGTGCCTGCTGCCTATCCCCTGTTCTCTCCTCCCCACTAGCTAGACACACCTCTGCTCTGCCAAGCAGAGCCCTGAAAACTCAAGCCATGGATACGGATGAGGTCCAGCAACAAAAACCCTTCTCTGGTTGAGGCACAGGTTTCTTGCATAGCTTCATTAAATTGCTGGTCCTCATTAAGGTTTCTTTCTACATAAGGGTGTAACAATGTCTTCCTAACCCATGTATTTAATAGGACTGAAAATATGTAGTTACACAAGGACCTCCATGGTTGCATCAATAGTAAAGCCAGCTTTCCCCTAAGCTTGTTGCAACCTGTGAGGGCAACTTAGAAACATAGAATCATTTAGGTGGGAAGAGACCCTTGGGATCATCATGTCCAACCACCAGCCCTACTCTACAAAGTTCTCCCCTACAGCATATCACCCAACACCATATCCCTCAACACCACATCTAATCTACTCTTAAACACAGGCAGGGATGGTGACTCCATCACCTCCCGGGGCAGCCAATTCCAGTGACTGACCACTCTTTCTGGGAAAAAATCTTCCCTAATGTTTAGCTGTTCAGCCTAACCCTACCCTGCTGCAGCTTGAAGCCATTCCCTCTCATTCTATCGCTAATTCCCTGTGAGAAGAGACCAGCACCAACCTCTCTACAATGTCCTTTCAAGCAGTTGTAGAGAGCAATGAGGTCTCCCCTCAGCCTCCTCTTCCTCAAACTAAACAGTCCCACCTCCCCCAATTGCTCTTCATAAGATTTATGGCCCAGGCCCTTCACCAGTTTCGTTGCCCTCCTCTGCACTCTCTCCAGCATCTCCAGATCTCTCTTGTGTTGAGGTGCCCAGAACTGGACACAATACTCCAAGTGTGTCCTCACCAGTGCTGAGTACACGGGGACAATCACCTCCCTACTTGTGCTGGTCACACTGTTTCTTACACAAGCCAGGATGCCATTGGCCTTTTTGGCCACCTGGGCACACTGCTGGCACATATTCAGCCGCTAAACTTGTTATGGCCTTTGGGGTGTGTATTCCTGACCTTTTTGCAGACCCCGAAATGTGTTCAGAGCAATGTCACAGACTGCCATACAAATTGCTGTCTTTCACCCTATTTCCCGGGTGACACTCTGCAGACATTGGAGTGGCCAGCAGATGCAGCACTGTGCTGTGGTGGGGGATGAAGGGATGCTGACCTCTCCTGTGCTGGTTAGGACCAGGCTGGCAAGTCCACCAGGGTCCTGTCTGTATAACATGGAAAGAGTTTTCTTCCCAATGAGTAGCCTGATATCAGTGTATTCCTGGCAAGGGACATGCTTCAAACAAGTCCCTCCTCTTTCCCAGTTGTGTCCTCCTGTACCACAGAACTTGCTGAAAGACAAAATAAACAAATCATAGAATCATATAATTGTCTGAGTTGGAAGGAACCTTTCAGATCATCAGGATTTATCCAGACGAATGTACTGAATAGGAATGTCTCCCTGCTGCCCATCTGATGCCTAGAGTTTCTGTCCTAATTACACGTTCCAATTAGCTCAGTACTGTCCAGGTTTGTGGTTGTGGCTGTGCTGGAATAGCTGCATGCACTCATTTGCGGCAGTGCCCTGCAAGGCCTGGGGTGGACACATCCTCATAAACCTAGGCTTGTACAGGGCAAGGAGACACACTGGTACAACAGCTAATGCCAAAGGATGAAAGAGGGTCTGTATGTGCTTGAGGAGGGAGGGATGTTGGAGGACACTTTCCTTCTGTGCTGTTTTAGAGAACAGAACTTTGCTCCAATGTGGGAGCACTGAGGACACTTGTCAATCTCTCTTACTCCTGCAAATGGGCCCAATCCTTCTCTCAGGGGCTGCTTTTCTCAAAGAACCCTTCAGAGTCATTGCAGGTTTTCTTTCCTTCGTGCAAGTGTGATCCACTTTTTTTATTATTATTATTTATTTTTCATATAAAATCCAAATTGAAATTTGCCAAAATGTCTTTTGGGGATGCCACTTGCTGGTCCCAGACTGTGTCTGCCTCTGTGTGTTGTGTGGGGCTGTGTGTGGGTTTGTATGCACCTGGCTGGTGACCCAAGGTGCTGGTCCTGGGCTGATACCACCACCTGCTCCTGTAACAGCAAAGCCGAGAAAACAACTGGCAATAAAAACACCTTATGCTGGGGCTCCTCTCATGCTGGTTTTACAAGTGAAGCTAAATAAAACACAGTGTTTATCTTTACTCTTTTGCAAGCTCCTATTTTTTTTTTTTTTTAGAAAATTATTATTTTTATTAGAAAAAAAAGCATTTCTTTCTTATTTTGTCAAAATGTGCAGCTAATCTAAATAGCATGGGGGACTGACTGCTTAAAATTCTGCCCAAAGCAAAAGAAAAAATTATTTGTTCTCCATCATATTTGCTCACATGGAAATAAAACAAAACTCCCCACTCCTCTGTCAGTGGCACCTGGCCACCAGTGGAATCTGTGTGGAAAACCAGAAGTTAATATGCACTTTCACTGTTACCATTCTTCCACATTGTCAATAAAGCCAAAATAGATATTTTATTTTTTTTTTTCCACCTAGTTAGCTCAAATCTGGGGTAGACCTGGCCTTGGAAGTAGTTGGTGCACTGTCAGCTCACCTGAGCTAATCCTGCACCTCCATCCCTGCCTCAAACTGCATTCAGGGAGTTCTGGCTGTTACATGCACTGCTGGCCAAGGTGGCTGTAAGTCCTTGAGCTAGTTTTCTTTACAGCACAAACTGCCCAGAGAGTCTGGGCTCAGCGTTGGGCTGGGGCTGCAGTGGTCAGTACCACTGGGAACATCTTGGAGTGGTTGGTAGGATGGGGGACGCAGTGGCAGTGGTGGTACCGCCAGGGACAATTCTCAGCTCTCTGATCGTGCTTTGGTCTCTGCCATGGCTCACAAAAAAAGGATAAGCTTAGGGTCTTACTTGGAGAAAGGGGGAAACTGAGTCAAGGAGTGATGGAGAAATTGCTCTGGAGCTGTGCCAGAGCCCGGAAAGAATCCAAGTATCCTGATTGTCGAGCCTTTGACCCAGACACCACCCCACGCTGCCTCTTTATTAAGCATCCTCTAAGACTTCTTTAAAACAGTCTTACAGAAAGGCTCTCTTGTTCTCTCACAAGCTCTATATTAGCATCTGAAACACCCATGCTAAATTTGCAGAGGGAGGCGGAGGCGAAAACGCATGAGTAGCTACTTTGATTAGGTAATAAAGTATCAATTTATTTTTTATAAATACAGAGAAAATTCAAACCAGCTGGAACTTGCAGTACCTCTTTGCACGCCGCATTTCTAGAAAAATTTCCCCCGATTCCCTGGAACTTACCCTACACGTTGTCGTGCCTGAGGGTGCGTGGGCAGTCTCTTTGCTGTCTCTCTGCTGGTCAGCCAGCCACAGACAAGGCAAGGAGCAGGGAGGCTTCTACAACCGCCTTCACTGATTCC
>VZTM01010019.1:211174-293696 GCA_013400555.1 Jacana jacana | reverse complement strand
GGAAAAATGTATCTCTTCAAGATAAAGAGGTAACCATGGCAACAACACAACTCTGGGCAAAGCAGGGAGGAGAGGAGCCACTGCAAAGGAGGAAAAAGTAGATAAGAGACAGGCCACCAATAGGTCTTACTTGGGAAACAGGTGTATATGCTGAAGAAACAGTGCTGCTGGCTGCTTCAGGCAGTGCTTCTGAAGGAACCCCCAATTTGATAAGGGTGGTCTGCCCTGGGGACACAGTCACTTCTGGTCAAAGTAAGACCAAGAGCTGGGCAAGTGAGGGAAGGTGGAGGCAAGCCTTATAATCATCATCTCACAGGAGAAACCTTACAGGGAATGCAGAGTGGCCTGGTGATCACACCAGAGCTTGGAGACCACTGTTGGCAATGGGTTAACACCCAAAGAGGTACACCAGCTAGCTGTGATCTCATGTCCATCACACCCACCACAATGCAGGGACACTGGTGTGAGTGTTGGTGTAAGATGTCCAGGATCCCCAGGGAGCCCTCTTCTTCTTGCCTATCTCCATCACCACTGGTGTCCGAGAAGACAAGATGGGGGGACCCCTGGGAGGAGGATGCAGCACCTTGAGGTTGAACACCATGAAGAGGGTTCACCGTGCCCCCAGCCTGTGAAACCAAGCACCTCGAGGTGCCAGGCATGCACAGAGCACCCAGCACCCTCTGAATGACATCAACACTGGGTGAGCGGCGGTGGTGCTGGAACAATCCTGATTTGCCACAGCTCTGAGACGTTGACTCCTCCACAGAACATTTCCCTTCAAGCTCAGAGGCCCACTGAGGATATCTTGAGCAACCATGTCCTCACCCTGTGCCTAAGGAGACAATTCCCCGGACTAATACATCTCTGTGACGGAAAGCATTTCCTGATGTTCAGACACAATTTTTCTTGCTTGATTTCATTCCCTTCCTCCCAGTAAAACCACGAGGGGACCCTTAATAACCTCCCCCCTCCTCCCAAGTTTTTGCAGGCAGGCAAGTCCCCCTTTTACTCCTCCTTCAGGGCCTTTCCCTGCAGACCTTTCATCACTCCTGCCCGTTTCTGAAGTGCCTTCATGTTTCCGGCAACTTTATGGTGTCCAGGAAGTCACACAAAGTGCTGTTCCCAGGAGGGAGGTCTGATCCAGATGGGTCCTGTCTCCAGATGTCTACTTGCACAAGACCTGTGTGCAAGCAGCAGCACATTCATCCAAGCTCCCTTATGGAGTGCAATGGCAGGGTCAAGCCTACCCACTCTCTTGGCCTTACCTTTGTTGTTAACTTAAATAATAGCAGCAAAGCCACCCTCTAGCCCTTCTCCTCCACCTTGGCTTCTTCCTGGAGACCTAGTCCCTGTCCCTAGAGCCCACTGCTTCCCCCTCCCACAGCATTTGAGCCCCTCCTGCAATTTTAATTCAAGGTGCATTTAAGTGGGGGTTGTGCCAGCAAGAACCTCTCAGGAGCTGCATTCAATGCACCTCATACCGGGTTGTCTCAACCTAGAGAAGAAGAGGCTGTGCTGCCGAAAAGGATGCTAGCTTCACAACTCAAAAGACATTTAACAAGCACAGCGAAGAATAAAGCTTTCCTAAAAGGGAGCACAGCATAAGTTTCCTTCTTTAACAGGCTCCTGCAGGTCTGGGAATAAAACAGGAGCTGTCCTATAGAGATCTTAGCCACAGGTGTGGAACATGCGTGGGGAGCAATGGACTGTGCTTTGAAATGACAGACAGTAGAGTGGAGTAAATGCAGGCACTGGGATAGCGAACACAACAAAATCAAGTGCTCCGCAGTATCTCCATAGCAAAAAAAAGGAAAAAAAAAGAGATAAATTCTGATCTGGGCTTAAGGCTGTAAAGAGGATATAATAAGCCACTCAGTGGATATGCCAGCAGTTGTGGAATGAAAATGAATGAGATGCAGCATAAGGTATTTAAACATGCACTTTCAGCCAAATAATTCTGGAAGAAAACCACAGGTCATCTGTCATGACCCCCTTCACAGCATGGCCCTCTTCTGTGGAGCAGGGAGTTGCATCTGGTTTCTACTGAACAGCATCCAGCAACATGTATTTGACTGGAGCATCTTACAGAAAATCATCCCTTGCTTTAAAGATGTGAAGAAATTACCACGTTCCAGAAGTTACCACATCCCTGGGATTTTGACTGAATGTCCGGTCACATTTTCTGCTGCAAATCTGGGCCTTAAGTTGTACTGGAATCTGTCTGACCTTAATTTCCAGCTGTTGGCTCTTTTGTTCCTTTCCCCATGTGATTGAAGAGCCTTTCACACCTTGTATTTTCTTCCTGGGAAGGTACTTACACACTGCAATCAGTTAAATCTCAATCTTCTTTTTGATGAGCTAAACAGATCAAGATTTTTTCAGTTTCTCATTGCAAGGTTGTTTTTCTTCCAGCTCCACAGTCGTTTTTGCAGCTCTTTCCTGCACTGGCTCCACTTGTTCAACATTCAGCATCTCATTTTCCTGCCCCCATCTTCCTCCCCAACCATTTCTCTCGTAATTCCCTTGAGGTGTGGAAAATTAGTCTTTCTGAAGCACTGAGCGTGCATGTATCTATGTGTGTTTCCCTAGCCAGGACCATCCTCCAAAAGATGACATAAAGGAAATAAAATTACAATTGCTGGTATCAAGCAATCACCAATTTCCACAAGAGTTGATCTTACTGATCACTTCATGATTGCTTATCTATCCCTCTTACTGACACAGCATTCTTTGGCACTGGTGCAATACCTCTGGATTTGGGAAAGACAGCATCTCAAAATTTAAGCACTTGCTTGAAGCTTCCTTGGAGGACTAAGACATCTTCCAGGGGGCATCTAGCAGGGGAGGCATAACTGCTGATTTGTACAGCCCCCCTTGCATGGGCCTGTGGCACCCCTATACAGGGCAAAACAGAGGCTGTTGCAGGGCTATGGCTATGGGATTTGCCCCAAACTTGCTGTCTCTCAGTATCTCACAGCATTCCTCTCATGTTTCCTGCCTGGGCTGCTCTTCTAGGCCCCTTTGCCCCCACAGTGGACCCTCTCTCATGGCACGCCTACAGTTTATCCCTTGACCTTGATAACAAAAAACAAGGGTTAGCCCTTGCTCTGTAAATTCCTCCTCTTGGCTCTGTCTAGGGAGTTGTGCTGTTTAGTATCATCTTGGGATGTTATTAATGTGTTGTTTACTTCTTCCTCCCTGTCATTAATAAAGATGTTAAACTAAACCAGCTCTAACATCGATCCCTGTGGCACCTTCTGGACACCTCCCTCCCCAAGCGGTCTCCTGTAGTTTATCATGGCTCTGTGTTTACACACCCTAAGCCAATTTTCCGTCAGGTGTCTCAGCTTGTATCCACTCCAATTGGAATTCATTTGCCAGGTACGATTTTGCAAGGCACTGTATCAAATAGTTTATTAAAAGTGGCCTCTAGATACTTGCATTTTTCTTCTTTTAATACAAATGGCTCCACCTGAACAGATAACACAGAGGCTAGAAAAAACCAAAACAACAAAACAAAACATTTAGAAGAAGAAAGGTCCATGTTTCTTATATGGGCAGTGGTTATCAGTGTGGGTGTTTAAGTTCAGGGGTGTTAGGGAATGATAATTAAAATTGCCCGCACACCTTGCAGCCCGCTGGTTAAATCTGGTCACCTTTACCCAATGTTATTTTTGGGGTTTTGTTGGTTTTTTTTTGTCAAAAATGCAACTGGTATTTTTCAAGAACTTGCCACATCACCCATTCAATGGGAGAGGTTTCCAAAGTGCTCTATTAGCTGGAAAACCCCAATTTGCCAAAACGTTCTGATTTGAGGTGACTGACACTACTTGCAAATTTGGACCAAATGCACCAAAGAAGGGCATGGGAGGGGATGTCTGTTACATCCTGACTGTTTTCAAACTGAAATGTTTCATATTTCTAGGCTGGAACACCTATGCAGGCAGTGGGAGAAACATAGGTCCAGGTGATGGATGTGCCATATGAACAGGCTTGAGGCATCACAGTCTCTCAATGCCCTTCATCTGGGACTCCTTGTTCCTCCCCCTGGAGACAGTCCCAGCTGCGAGGGCTGTCTCCCAGCTTGCACCGACCCTTTCTATGTTGCTGGAGTAGGCTAGCAGCTCTTGCAGCCTGCTGATCTGGGAAAAGGTCTCCAGATCCTGGTGACCTTCCCCCTCTGAAAGAGCTGCCCTTGAGGGGATATGGTTGGCAGAGGGACTAGTGCCAGGACGAACCTTGATGTGCTGCAGGCAGGATCTGCAGTCAATAAGCATCATGGCAGGTCAGGGAAGGATCACATTCCCATTACCCTACTTCATCTTTTCCTCCTTCTTCCAGCAAAGCTCTCCATTACAAAATGTATAAGTCAGGCAGAACAGCCCATCTCCCCTCGTTCATGTGCGTGCGTGTGTGTGTAAAATCATTTTTCTCCTCTGTCAGAAGGCAAAGCCAGCTTGTGAAGAAGCCATTAATCTGAGCCCATGCCTCGTGCTCCTTTTCTGCTGTGCAGGACTCTGGAGGATGTGCTGGAACGAGCCATTCTGCTGTGCTAATGCCTCCTAATCTTCCCCTCTACCCTGATAGTCTCCAGCAAAATCTCACTGAGCTCTGGGGCTATACGTCTTCACGGCTGCTCACCAGGGGCATCATTAGGAAAGGGCTCTTAAATGGCTTGACATTCATGGCTTCCCAGAGGAATGGAGCCGCTGACAGATCTCTCCATTTGGAATATGAAATCTATTTGTTCAGATGCATAATGACCGATTTGTCTTCTCAGAGGAGCTGCTGCTGAGTCCTGGGACAGCTAGTTACGGTTCTACAGGCCAGCAGCTGCATGTTGAAACCACAGCAGGGCCAGCCCTAAGTGACACTGATTAGAGGAAGGGGTAAAAAAATGTCCCCGAGAGGTAGAAGAAGGTGGGAAATTGAAGGTCCAGGGATGGAGAAGGTCTGGAGAAGGAGAAAGCCTCAGGACACACAAGTGAGACAGTGTACTGCCCACTGAGGCTACAGGGAATCGAAAGCAGCTGAGTGGGCCTGGAGATCATGGTGCTACTTCCCAGAAGAAGTCTTGATTGTGGCTTCATTTCACATTTGCAAGCAGCAGCTGGGCTCTCACGCTGTGCTGCCCCAGTCCTGACACCAAGCAGCACAGTCAGGGCAAGGTGGACAGCAAGGCAGAGTAGAAAGTCTTTGCAGTGGACTGTCAGGGGGCACAGTGCTTTAACATCTCAGGCTTCAGCAGGAAAGGTGAGGGGGTAGCCTCTCCCCCCGGCACCTCCCTATTTCATCCCACTCAACAGCCTGGGAAGCATTGGCACAATGAAGGAGATGCTGGGAGCAAGGAAAGGGCAGAGACCCCTGCTGGGAAAGTAGAGAAGAGATATGATATCCCAGAAAGGATAGAGGAGGAGGAGGTCACCGTACCAGGGATGATGTGTAGTCAAAAGTAAAAGAGGACACACGAAGAGCAGATGTGAGGAAAGATTCATGTGAAAGCAGGAAGATCTTTCTGAGCCCTGGAAAAGTGAATTGGAGATAGGGCTCATTCTTCATATGACCTGCATGGAGCCAGCACCCCAACTGCCTTCTAGTGCCAGTGATGGGAGCTTCTGGCTGTTTGCAGGCTCTGTTTCCTGAGGAATAAGGGCATGAGACACCCAGGGCTTTGAAAGCCTCTGCCCAGCCTTCGCTGAAGGGCCCAGCCACATCATCGCAGGACCCTCATCCACTGACACCCTCATGGTTCACCCAAATCAAGGCACTGACCTCTCCCTCTGAGACGTGGGATTTTCGCTGCAAGGGGAATCCCAACATTTCAGTGTCTGCTTGTTTTTCCCCAAAAGGGATGGAACAGTTGCCATTTCGAAATTTTCCACAGAGCNTAGGAAAATGCAGGGTGGGGGTGGGGGGAGGGAGGAGGGAGGATATGGGAAGCTGGGACACCATGATTCTCAGACCTGTGCTCCCCTCCAGCCCCTTGGCTTGGCATCATCAGGTCAGAAGAGAAAAAGGCACCTCAGGACAACATTGTACCTGCTACTTCAACTCCAAACTATCCGTACTTGGTCTGCTTCCCACCTTCCACCACGGATGAATTCATTTTCAAAGCAGAAAACAGCTGAAGACGCCTGGGCTTGTCCCGCACTGATGAGAGGGCTTCCCAGGCACAGAGTGATTTGACTGCCACAAATGCTCCACAGCCCCACTGCCAGCTAAATCAGAAACACGTTAATTGAATCAAAAGTACAGGAGGAAAAAAGCTGCTTCTCTGGTCTTCTGTGCTCCATCAGCAGACTGGTTGGCTATGATGACCTGTGGGGCTCTTTCAGGGAGACTCTGGCAGTACTGATCGCAGGATTGTTTGCCTCTGTAATTATAAACACCACCCAGGACATGTCCAATGAGCTCGGGGCCACCTTTCATGCTGGGATTTCTCTGTTTGCATTGAGTTATCAACGTACCACGAATTTCCGGGTGTGCAAATCAGGGCAGATACCAGCTGAGGTCCAAAGCTGGGAAAAGCTGCAAGGAGTATGGGTCCTCTGAGGTTCCCAGCAGACAAACCCATGTCTAGCACTTGCCTTGGTCATTGTGGCCAGATGAAGGGTCTGGTGGGCACCTATAAGGTGGCTTTCCTATAGCACACTGAGACACCACTGGGTGTGCAGTCAGAATGGCTGTGGAGCTGGAGTTGCTGACAATGCCTCAAGAGTTGGGGTAGGAGCTGTGTGGTCTGGTTCAAAGTCAAACCAGCCTGGAATATGTCATCTCCATCATTATCTCCACCGCCCCACATGCCCAGACTGTTCTCTGGGCTGCTACTTGATTTTCTGACTTGCTCCTTATCCTGCTGGACAGGTTGAGAAGAGGATGGTGGTGTTTCTTCACATGCAACACCCATGCTGCCTTGTTGCTGTGGAAACATCCCATAAACATGCAACTAGATGTACTGTGACAGCTCCAGCAGTGAGGAGGAGGAGGAGGGGGCAGACAGCAAAGTTCAGCTAGGACACCCAAAACGCCTGTATCAGTTCCAAACAGTTCTTGGGTGGGAGGGCCACCCACCTGAGGGTGTAGAGATGCAGTCAGAAAGCAGCCTAGGTGCTTGATTTTGACTAGAGGGAAGGGAACGGGAGTCTGCTCCAGCCAGAGTCAAATTTGATTCATGGCCACCTCCATTCCAAGCTAAGCCATGATGCCTGTGATGCAGCTTAGCCTGATCTGTGTGGTCAGAGCTGTGTGTGAATTTCCCTTGTGATGGGGATTCATTCTGGGCCCCCTTTTATCCAATGCTGAAAGCACACATGCCAGTGTTCACCAAGGCCCAGCTCATCCATGGGAACTTGGTACCCTGCGATCAGCCTCCTGCTGTCTGAATCCCCAGACAGAGTTTTGCCCAGGATTCGTCTAGGGCCCAGATATCTGGGAGAAGCATGAAAGTGGCTTTCCCAAACTGTACAGACAAGCACCACTCCTGGGAGAGCAGCAGAAACATCAAGGCCCTTGGGACTAGAGCAGCTCCTGCCCATGTGGATGGACGAGGGTGCGGCCTTGTGGTGCATCTTGGAGCTGATGGAGCAGCTCTGTGAGTGACAACCATGATCTTCAGAGGAGGGACATTGTTCTTCAGGGACTGGTGCTTTGTGTCAAAGCATGGGCATCCCAAAAGAGAGGCTGCCTCCTCTGCCAGCAGCTCACAGCACAGGCAAAGTGACCCAGCACCCTCCTCCTCCCCAAAACAAAACAAACACGACAAAAACAGAGCCTGTTGTAGCAGGCTTTTCCTTGTTGCAGGAGGGTGAGAAAACAAACAGCACATCAGGCACATGTTAACTAATGAACTGGAAGGTGCCCAGGGTGCAGCATCCGGCTGGAGTCACACCGGAAGATCTGTGCAAATGCTACAAACCCTGGTTGTGGGCAGTTAGTGGGCAGGCTGTGAAATGCAACTTCAAGGCATTTTGAAACCTAGTGATCCTGCTATGCCTTCTATGCAATGTCTCCATGCCTCATTGTAAGAGGAATTTATTTCCCCCCTGGCTGTCCCTTGCAGGGCACTAAGATGTTAGAATCTCAGTCTGGCTGGAGTCAAGGTATATTCTGGGGCAGTTTACTTGGGGAGGGAGGGTTGGGGGTTGTGTTGCTTTTATTTTAATTTCTCCCTGCAGCTCTGCTTCCCAGCAGCAGAACCACTGTGTCTTTTTGGCAAGCTGTGCCCTGAGCCCTTGTGTCAGAGGTGAGAACAAGTGTCCATGGGGAATGTCCCATGGGGGCAATTACTTGATGACATTCCTGCAGGAGGTGGTCTGTCTTCACTGCAAGGGCTCTGCTGCACTCCCATCTCCATCTTGACCTGTTGGGAAGCTTCAGGATCCAGCTGGCATTCCCATCCTGGCTGTCTTGCCTTTCTCAAAGGTGAGCATTTTTTGAGACAGATACTGGGTTTTGTACTTGGAGATTGGAAAATTTGCACTGGGCCTTTTATATAGCTTCAGGAAGAGAAAGGAGAATAAACAGATGCCTGTGGCTGTACCACTCATAGTCCTGTTGCTCAGCTAGGGCCAGCCTGGGGTCTCTCCCTGTGACTGACTCTGCCCAAACTTGGCCCTGCTGGCAGCATGTCACCCCCAAACAGACACAGAGTATAATGAGGATCTCCAGCTCCTCCAGACTCCTCTGTGTCACCACCACCAGGCTGACGAGGACAGATCCCACCAGTCTGGTTTTGCTGCTCACACTGGAGTCTCAAATGCAGCCCCCAGCTGGAAGAGGGCTGGTCTATTCATCCTCACCAAGGGGCTGCTGCAAGGGTTTATGATGGAGCAGAGAAGAGTCAAAAAGCCTAATGGGATCTGCTATGTCCCTATGTGCTAGGGGTATGCACTGCCCACTAACTCTACCCCACAGGGACTCATCCCCACTGAGGAGCAGAGTGGCTGTGGGATCTGAGGTGGGATGAGAAAGCTTCCTGCCCATGCCTCAGATTTCTCCACAAGCAGATGATTCAAGGGTACACTCCAATGCCATCACTGACCCTCAGCTATAAAACTGTCACAGTCTTGTTTTCTTCTTCAAACTCACAAAATGCAGCTGCTGTGGTGGTGCAGACACCCTCCCATCACCACAGGCATGCATTGATGCATCCCTTTTGTCTCCCTCTCCCTGTCACCATCCATCATAGAATCCTTTAGGTTGGAAGAGACCATTGGGATCATCATGTCCAACCATCAGCCCTACTCTATAAAGTTCTCCCCTACACCAGATCCCTCAATACTACATCCAATCTACTCTGAAACACAGTCAGGGGTGGTGACTCCACCACCTCCCTGGGCAGCCCATTCCAGTGACTGTCCACTCTTTCTGGCAAAAATTCTTTCCTAATGTCCAGCCTAACCCTACCCTGCCGTAGCTTGCAGCCATTCCCTCTTGTTCTATTGCTAATTACCTGTGAGAAGAGACCAGCACCAACCTGGACACTTCCGGGTGCTTAGAAGCATCAGTGCCTCAGGGCCACCTTGCAGCATTTGGTCCAGCTCCCACAGAGGCACAGTGTGTCTTGCAGACACGTTGTGCATTTGACCCAGCAACGTTTACTGCTCAATGGGCAGAGCCAAGCTGCTGTATAAATGCCTGGCTCCTTTACTGCTGGTTTCTAGCAGTGAAAGAGCATTATAAGCTTTATGCAAGCTCCCAGGTGACAGCTGCAGAGTGGAGGGACATATCTGCTATATCTTTTATTTCCCCCTTTTGATATGGGATTTTGTTTCCCCTTTAAGTGTGGTGCGAGAGACATCTGCATGAGGACAGCCTATTTTTTTTTACTTTGCTGCCCTTTGGCAGCTTCTGTTGTCTTTCTCCACCTGAGCTCCCTGCGCAGGGTGATTTGTCACCAGGAAGACAGTCATGGTACCATGGGGAAGAGTCTGATAGAGGACCTGTACGACAGAAGCAAGCTGGGCATCTGCTGTGTGCCAGACTGTGTCCAGCTCTGCTCCCTTGCAGGGATCTGGGGGAGGTTGTGTGGAACATGGGTTTTCCTGCAGGCTGTAAAAGCCAGAGTGCTGAGTGCATGTTCCAGGATGGCAACAAAGCCCACCTCTTGTCTCTGTGGTCACTGGACAGAGCTGGGATCAGGGCTCCAGTTTGCAGCTCGGTCAAGCAGCCAGGCAGAGGGAGCAGGCTGGAATAGGGGTCCCTACAGCTGCTTTTCCCCTCAGAGCCAAACTTTGTGCAAGTGTCCTACAACCAAATAGTGGTAACATACACTGCTGTGTCTCCGTGGCTACAGAGGGGCCAAACACCCTTTATCTTGTTTAGTTGCTCAACATACTTCAAGTCTAAAGAGAGATCACAACTAATTGTCCTCATCCAGGTACTTCTCAAGCACCCTTGTCACCCCCCTCAGCTGCTGCAAGGCTGTCGATGGCTGCAGGTAATGCATGGACATGCGAGGGGTCAGCTGAAGTCACCTGTACCTCAAGGCATCACTCCAGGAAGCCCCTGGTACAGTAGGGCTTGGATGCCCACAGCCACTCAGACCAAACAGGACCCTCTGGCATGAAGTTTCTGTGCAGCCTAACTGCTAATATCTCCATGCAGGGTGACTTCCACAATCTCTGGGGGAAAGGTTATGTGACAGTGGCTGCTTTTTGCCTCAGGAAAGAAATATCAGAGCACAATTTGCCCCTTTGCTTCCCCTGTGCGCAGCGGGAGATCACTCAGACTGAGCTGGGAGCACGTGTAAGAAAGCTCTCGTGTGATTTTTGTGTTGGTTTTGGTGCTTCCCTCACAGTGCTCTTTGATATCTCACCTGCTTTTGTTCTCCCTGTTCCACGTGCTGTTGGGGCTCCTTTTGTTCACTCTGTGCTTGTTCTCCTCCTCCTACCCTGGACTTACCATGCCAAATGGATTTTGACTGCTTTTACCCAGAGATCAAGCAGTGCTCTCTCTCATTAGATGCAGTATTTGTTGTACCAGGACTCGAATGACCCCAGCACAGAGAACTATGGAAGAATTCCTTTAACTGCTATGCAGAAGACAAATATTTGCTGGTACAGAACACTGTGGCTGATATTATAGGGAAGATTTCTCCACACATCAGATGTGCAGCAAATCTGACATGCCTTTTCACCAAGTCGCAAGTACCCTGACACGTCCTCTGTCAGAAAAGCTGGAAAACAACAGTTTTATTTCACAGGGAACACACGTTTGCTAGAAGTCTGCCTTCTTCTTTTACTTTTTTTTTTTTTTTTTTTCCCGTCTCCTGAACTGGAATGAAACCAAGGTTCTTAATTATATTTTTAATGTATTTATAGGTTGTGGGAAATGAAATGGAAAGAGCAGTGCTCGAGACTGGCCAACAGCCAAGGACCACTTCTTGGTGCAGGAGAGCTGAAATGAGATTCCCCCTTGTCAACCCTGAGTGCTCTGACTTCGGTGGTGTTGGATACTTCGCATCTCTTTGACTTTTATTAAAACTCTAATTAAGGACCTGTTGAATTTTCCCATCAAGGATTTAATCAAAACTGGTGCATTACCATCACACGGTTTGGTTTCAAAACTTCCTCCCTTCCCCTTTCAAATGATAGACAATGTCCTTTGCAAGTACAAAGAAAATTAGTGACTGTTTCAAGCTGAGAAACAGAAGTAGAAGAGGCATTTTAAGTGGGTTTTCACTTCTTCCAAGCCTTGGCATGAAATAACAAATGGCAAAATCAAGTTAGCATTCTTTTCTAACTGCAGAGACTGTATTCTGAGCAAGCTGGCTCTGAGATTTGAGTGAAGGATCAAGGTCCTTTTCTTGAGCATCTCATCCTGCAAACCAGCCTTTCTGCTTGTAACCACACAGAGAGGGAGAACCAGAGCATGGGTCCTTTCCAGGCTCCAGGCACCCACCCAGCAGGGGACCAGGTTTTTCAAAGGGATGGCAACAGGTTGTGTGTTATGTTGAGAGCTGAGCAGGTTTTTTTTTTTCCCAGAATGTCTGGCCCAGGCTGTGGATGCTGAAGGCAGGGAAAGCTGTCTTCAACAGCCAAGAGCAGGTGGGATAGGGACAGCCCTCCTTAAAGCAGGCTTCTTCCAGGGCTGGTCTCTTTTTTGGGATGCTCATTTTTAAAGGATAATGAGACATGCCAATTCCACAATTGGGAATTTTCTCTGTAATAATAGTTATCATCCTTTGCTCTTCTCTACCAGCTCCTAGTCCAAGACTTCTGTATGTCCATCTAGCAATAGTTCTTGTCTTGCCAACCCTTCAGCAGGCAGATGGATGATCTTCGTTTCAGACAAGGGATAACAAGCCTGGGTGAAAACTTCATGTATTTCTTATCCTCACCACCATCTTCCCCAGGTCATGCCCATGACAGATTGGGATCTCTTGAGGATAGGTGCTGTTCCCTCCCAGCCACTTGCTCATGGTGAGGTGAGCCTTGACAGAGGCCCACAAGGCGGATTTCATAGAACCATAGAATCATCCAGGTGGGAAGGAACCTTTCAGATCATTGAGTCCAGCCATCAACAAACACTGAAAAAAACTGTCACTAAACCATGTCCCTCAGCACCACGTCTACCTGTCTTTTAAATACTTCCAGTGATAATGATTCTGCCACTTCCTTGGGCAGCCTGTTCCAATGCTTGATAACCTTTCAGTCTAAAAAATTTCCTAATATCTAATCTAAACCTCCCC
Source organism: Jacana jacana (assembly GCA_013400555.1). NCBI lineage: Eukaryota > Metazoa > Chordata > Aves > Charadriiformes > Jacanidae > Jacana > Jacana jacana. The sequence goes on along the minus strand of VZTM01010019.1, from coordinate 281,005 downwards.
TAGCACAACTTGAGACGATTTCCTTTTGTCCTATCACTTGTTACTTGGGAGAAGAGACCTACCCTGACCTCACTACACCCTCCGTTCAGGAAGCTGTAGAGAGCAATAAGGTCTCCTCTCAGCCTCCTTTTCTCCAAGCTCCCTCTGCCACGAGGCTTTCTGAGTTTCATAGCAGGCTTTCAGACATACAGCCAGGAGGATGAATCTCCCCACTGGGAAATAAACCCCTCGCTTGCAGGAAAGGTCATGCTGCATAAGAGGTCCCGGGGTGCCATGCTGCTGCTTGCCAGGATGGCAACCTGCTTCTCTGCCCGATGGGCTCATTTGCAGCTAGTCCTCACGCTGGTCCCACTGGGTGGCATGAACAAGCATGGTCTAGCAAAAGAAAGGTGAGAAATACTCTGCTCCAGACCCAGAAACCCTGCCAGGAAAGAAAAAGAAACAAATAAACCGATGAGACTTGGTGTCTGAGTGTGCTGGGCACTGAAACACTGAAAGAGCTTTACTGCAGCACGTTGGGGCAGGTCCCTGGCAGAGCGAATGAGGAGCAACTCTGTTGCCTCCAGCCGCATGTTTGGAGATGAGCTGTGCCAGGGGAACTGAGCCCTCCAGCCAGGCAAGAAAGGGGAGCTTTTGGCTGTGCCTTTCCCCAGCACAGTCCCTCTCATTCCATGTCTCACACAGATGTCCAGGTATGAGTATCATCCCAGGGGATTTGGGGAACCACACAGTGTCACTCAGTCACCCTGCATTCTCTGTGCGTTCTTCCCAGTACAATTGTAGAGCAGTTGGTGCTGGTCTCTTCTTACAGGCAATTAGCAATAGAATGAGAGGAAATGGCTTCAAACTGCAATAGGACAGGTTTAAGCTGAACATTAGGAAAGAATTTTTCACAGAAAGAGTGATCAGATGCTGGAATCAGCTGCCCAGGGAGGTGGAGGAGTCTCCATCCCTGAGTTATTTAGATGTGGTGTTGGGGGATATGGTGTAGGGGAGAACTTTGTAGAGTAGGGCTGATGGTTGGACTCCATGATCCCAAGGGTCCCTTCCAACCAAAATGATTCTATGATTCTATGATCCTATGATTCTATGCTCCCTCCCAAAAGCACTGACTATTAGTGATCTCATCCCTGGCATCTTCTCATTCCAAGTGCTTGCTGGGGAAAGGGTTTAAACAGGGTTTATAAGTTTCTGGTTGGCATCCTTAGTTACTGGGGTTGGCATCTCTAATAACACACTACAGTCAAAATAAGATGTTTGGGTTTTTTAATAAAATAAGTTCTAAGAGTAAATACTTCTTAAATAAAATCTTCTAAAAATAAGATAGCCCTCAAATACCCCGTTCTCCCTCTTAGACTCAACTGTGCTTAATTTGCTGGGCAGTGAAAGGTTTCAGGAGGTCTTTGCCAGGACCCTGCTGTTACCAACATTACAGGATTAGCACTCTCAGGGCTCCAGACCTTGCTCCATACATCACACAGTGCCTAACCCAGGAGCACCAAGAGTCAGAGAGGAGAAAATGCAGCTTGATTTCCCATCCATCCATTCTCTGATGCCTCCCTTAAAGCTACAATCTGCCCTTTCACACTAAAGAGACAAAACTGTGACCGTAATGGGTAACTTCTTTCCCTGTCCAGCTGCTTGGGAGCTCATAATGACACTGCGAAGCCTCTCTTGCTCTGCAAATTCTCCTTTCAAGATACATTAGGGTCATTCTTTTTTTATGGAAAGGAAAAGAGAAGGGAGGGGGGAATGATCCTGAGAGAAAGAGATAAATAATCTTCAAAGAGAACAATTAACAATCAATTGCTGTGCCGCTCTAGAGCAGAGATAGACACATATTTCTGGCTTTTATTTCTGATTAATGAGAGAAAGGCCTGGCATCCCCTCTCCCCAGCCCTGAGAAACTGGTCTCCTGATTATGTCACAACTGATCTGCAATTGTTCTCTCTGAAGATTATTTATCTCTTTTCTTCCTGATTGCCTGCTCAGAGACCTTAATAAGCTGTATCCAGCCAGCAGCAGTGCTTGCTAATTTCCCTCTGAAGAAGATTTGAGTTTTTGTCAAGCTCTTAGGGCACCCGTTTGCTTACTCTCTGTTGCTTTTTAAACGGTTGTGTTTAAAACATCATTTCCCAACACTGTAGCATCATGGCTGTTGGTATTTATGTGTTCACACTGGATGAGATCAGCAGCAAGGGCTCAGCATTGACCTTAGCAAATCAGTTTTGTAGGGTCCCATTATTATATGCTATAGAGAACACCTTGCTCTCTTTCCCAGCTTCCAGCAAAGAGTGAGATGGGGCAGGATTGCCAGCAGCTTGGGAAAGCCCTATGCTGAGCCAGCTGGAGCCCAGACAAAGCTGCAGGTTTAGTGTAAAGCAGGTGGTTTTGGGGTGGTAAAGGAAAGCAGAGCATCAGCCGATGCAGAAAAGATGCTCAGAGCCAAACTCATGGCACAGCTAAATGCTGTGGGTCCTGCTTCAGGAATGCATGAGCAGGAGACAGTCATCCCACCCACTTGGGTTTGCAGCCCTGTGTTTTGAAGGAGGGTGGCTCTGGTGTCCTGGGGCTTGCTGTACCTGTTAAGTGCCCCTGTGGGCTCTCCCAGGATGTCAGGCACACTGAGGGCCAGTTCTGCAAGAGATTTTTCTTGTCAGCACCCTGCAAGGTAATTTCCCTGCTGAATTCCAGCCATTGTGTGGCTCTGCAGCGAGGCAGCCCTTCCCTTACAGAGCCATTCTCTTACACGGGGAGGAGGGGGAAATGGATGGTGCCCATTTCTGTGGGCAGCACAGAGGTGTCAACACACTTGTTTATTGCCCTGCAAGTGGAGATTAAAGGTTTCTTGCCTTGTTCCTTTCCCGTTCTCAAGGCAATCCTTAGTGAGTGTGTGAGCGTGTGTGTCTGTCTGCGTGAGTGTGTCTCTGTTACCGCCTGCATGCACACAAGGGTCTATCTTGCATTAATGCAGTCAGATAAGGAGGTCTCCTTGGGGAATCATTCCCCACTGTTTTTATTTTAATATGACAAACATTGCGTGCTTGAGTGGTAAATGAGACGGTGTTATTTCTCCAACTTCCTTTACGTTCTTGTCCTAATCTTCCCCCCTATTTCAAGCTGTTGCTACAAACTCTCTCTCTCTCTACTCCCTTTTCTCTGCAACTCTCATCCTTCAGATGTTTAGGCTAAGTCTCTCCGTGGGGTCTGATGCCATCAGCTTCATAAACCTTCCTGTTCATATGTTTCCTAGGAGAAAGGCCATGGGAAGGAGTGTTACCAAAGGCCATGCTATCCCCTGGGCCGTATACTGTAGCCTGCTTTGTGATCTGACCATTTCCTCTTGGTTGGAGTGATGAAAGCTACTCTCCTAAAAACCTGCATAAATATTTCAGCTGAAAAAGAAGAAAAAAAAAACCAACAACCAAAAAGCCACAAAAACCTCATGATGAGAACGGTGAGCTGACTGCAACGCCAGCTCTGCTGGAAACAGCGAACTGGGACGTGGCCGCTCTAAAGGTCACCCTGAGCCAGAGGAAGCCTCAACTGAATTCAAAATGCTTCCCCTCCTAACTGGCAGCAGCACATGCATTTGCAGATAGGGTCTAGATTTCACTCTTTTTAATGCTCTTCTGCTTTTGCATGCACCAGGGCCAGTCCCTTGCTTACACATGGATGGGAGCTCTCCCATTTTTTGGGTTGCCACAGCCCAGTATGACTGGGTGGAAATAAAGTTGTACTTGCTCAAATCTGTGCAGCTAGACCTGGCATCGGGATCCCAGCTGGCCCCATCCTCTGCAACAGTGACCACACCATCAACCAGGCGGGGAAGATGCTGTCAGATACTCAGCACTCACCGCATAAAGTCCCCTACTGCCCTGATGTCCTCCCAGCTCACTACAAAGCCCTGTACATGTGGCAAAGCTACACAGCTGCTTTGGGCAACTCTGTGTTCCCAGGGATATGAGGAGTTTGTGGCTGCCTCCTGCTTGCTGGTATGAGGAGTATAGGCTTGAGCACAGGGTATCCGAGAGAAAAAGTATCCAGCTCTGCCATGAAATGTGATGGGGTTATTAGTGGGGCTGCAGCAGGCTGTGAATAGCAAACCCCTTAAATTAGAATTAAGCTGACATTTTATTCCAAACCTATACTGTGTTATCATTAAAGAAAAGTGCTGCTCACACAGCCCTGACGGTGCTTGGAAAATTGGCAGGGGCGGAAGGCAGCTCTCACCAGCCGTGAGCTGCAAGGTGGATGTGAAAAGCCAAGCTGTTAACTGCAAGAGCCAGCTGAGCTTCCAAATGCTCGGCCCCAACTGCAGCCTGCTTTGAAAAACATAAGAAACCAGCCAGAGGTGTCATCTGTGATAGCAGCAGCAAGAAGCCACAAATCAGGTTTGGATCCAAGCAGTCCTGTGGACCCCTTTGCCCAGAGATGCATCCCTGGATCTCACCCACTGCAACTGGACTTTCATCCTGCTCCACGGCCTCTCTGACCCACCAGCTGACTGGTGACCACAGAGGTGGAGAGCAGTAGATGCTTCAGGTAGGTTATATGCATTCTATAGAATCATAGAATGGTTTGGGTTGGAATGGACCTTAAAGATCATTGACTTCTAAGCCCCCTGCCATGGGCAGGGACACCTCCCACTAGACCAGGTTGCTCAAAGCTCCCTCCAGCCTCATCTTGCATACCCTCAGACATGAAAGCGCTAAGTTGCTACGGGCTTCCCCAGAAACTCCTGTCATTCTTGGTGGTGCAGAGAATAAGCCATCTTATTACTATCTTATTAGGGTTGAAACTGAAAAATGAAGCTCAGGGCTTCATCCTGAGTCTAGAAGACCTCAAGTTTCAGGCACATGTTTCAGGCACAGACCCACTGTGCTGGAGAGACACCCTGTTTTTGGCAATGCCCTCTACTCTATGTGCTGATGCTGCAATTCCAGCTTTCAAGTGTTGAAACTTCATCCATCATCACTGGTTCCCCCTCTTATCCCATGACCAACCTCACCCTACAGCAAGGAGATCAAGGAAGACTTGCCTTTCATGCCAAGAAAAAGCAGGTGGAGGTGATTGAGTCTGGCTTAAAGGCCTAATATTTTCATTGTATAACTCTGGGGAGGTGGGACATACCCCAGGTCTACTGACCCCTGGCAATTCCTGGCTGCCCAGCCACCAGCATGTGAGGACACTCCTGTCCCGATGCTGAGCTGGAATTGCCTCTCTGAAGGTCACCCCACAGCCAGACAAGTGGCTCAAGTATTAAAATCTTTCATTAGATTTCCATCAAACAATAGTGGTAGGCAGGAGGGCATCAGACCCTTGGGGACAAGGGTTCTCCTTAACCCTAAGCTGCCCCAGGATATCTATGTGTTTGGCTGGAGGGGGGAACTTTGAGGACAAGTCTTGCTCAGGAGGGAGGTGATGTCTTGCACCGACTCCCTTCTGCTTCACGTCTCTGTCGGATGGGGAGATCTGCCCATGGAACAGAGGGCAGAGGGAGGAGGGATGGAGAACAGCTCACTCCTCAGCGGGTGGCACTCATTACATGGAGCAAGCACCTGGAAACACCAGGGCTGTGCAGCCGTGCTCACTAATGGGGAGGTCTGGTCTGAAGACTGCAAAACGTGTTATTTTTGCAACCTCCATCCCTGCAACTATGTGGAGTATAACAGGGAAGATTATCTTGACAGCTCTCTTACCTTATTCTCTCATTACAGCTTATCCAGTGAGGATGGAAGGGGAGGGGGGGCAGGTAGTGAAACAATTTTAGGACGCTACGCATTTTTTATGGTTATGTCTTATGATGTGCTAATTTGCCAAATCAAATATATGTCTCAGCACTTCCACCTTTACCTCCTGCATGCCTGCAAAATAAATAGTCATATTAATCATACTTTGCCGTTCTCTCTGGGGATTAGAAAGCAATTTGCAAAGATCGGTTAGGCCAGCCTGGCTGGCTCGCTGCGAGGGTGCGCCATGGCCACCGTGCGGCTGGGGAAGCTGAGGCCCGGGAAAGCAGATCAGCTTGCTCGATGGCAAATGAGAAATGGATGGTTTAGTTCAGCTCCCTCAGCTTGGTGTCCCCTACAGGAAGGGAAAGTGGCCAAGGGCGGCATGGAGAGGACCCACCAAGGGTGCTAAATTGGGTCTTGTGAGCTCTTGCTGGCTGCACAGCCCAGTGTGGGGTGGTGGAGGGAGAATGGTCAAGGAATACCAGAGAAGGGAAACAGAGCAATGAGGGAAAACCACACCCTGAAGATCCAAATGGGAGTAGAAAACAAGGTAATTTTTCAGCATTAAGCAGCCAAGGCTAAAGCCAAGCAGCGGCTGGGTATGGAGAAAAGGGGCTCTAATGCTTTAGTAGGGAGTCTGCTCTGCTTCTGCTTCCCCTCCCCACCTGCTTGCCTGTTAAAATAATTTTTCCTTCCCTTGCAGCCCCGACTACGCCTGCTTTTCCTCTTTCTTAATCTTTGATGACTTCATTTACACCGGTTCCCTGTCTGCTGACACCTGCCATCAGCTCTGAGCCTCTGTCTGCTAGAGCAGGCTGTGACCTGTGGGCTCCAGCATGGTAGAATATGTTATTAATAAAAATAATGTCATCCAGCAGCATTGAAAGGCAGGAAAAAAAATAATTGCTGTCCACTGTTCCCATTACTGGAGATGTTCGTGGAGATCTGCAATGAGAGATGACCCACCAAATGACGCACCAAATCCGTACTGATCTCAGGTGGCTGTCCAGAATTCCCAGGAAGAAATCGGTCTTGCCCACTGCAGCGCATGGGCAGTGGGATTCACTAAGATGTGAGCAGTGCAACATTGAAGGCAATTGCTCAGAGTTTAAAACCCTGAAAACAAGAGCTGGGAAAAGTAACCCTACGGGTGGCCTACTTGAGTAGCCAGAAACCCCATACGTGCAAGAAGCCGCAACAGGCCTGCATGTGAGGGGGGATGCTAGGTGCTAAAAGGGAGCTAGGAAAGGTTTGAATGGTGTCACATGCCTCATCACCTCTCCTCACCACGTCCATCCATGACCTTGGCACCTCTGCAAATATCACAGGTGCATCCTTCCCTGGAGATATCTCACTAGGTTGCCTGGTGGAGGATGGACTATGCCAGGGTGCATCTGGGAGGGATATTTTTGCAGGATACCTCACCCCTACCCCAAGACCCTCCGGGTATGATTGACTGTAAATCAGAAGTCATTCCTCCCAGTGGCATCAGTATGTGAAGTGTCAAAGCAATGCTGCCAGGGGAGGAGATCCAGGGGAAATTTGGCAGAGTGCGAGAGAAGGTTAGAATGAAATCAGTGACCCTTGTGCTCTCCAAGAGACATAACATGCTTGCTTTGAGGTCAAGAGACACAAACTATGCCAAGAGTTGAGCAGAGCCCCTCAGCTACAGCTGAGATGCTACATTTCTCATTCAGGTACCAAGTGGTGCTCTTTGCTCTCCAGGCTCCCAGCTCCAGCCACACCACTGTGGCCTTCAAATAGGTGTCCAGAGAGATTGGAGAGATTTACATTGAGGGGCCACTGACCTGCTGCTCCCCTAAGACAATGCTTTAGGTTTCCATAATGAACACAGATTGATAGTTCATCACCAGCAGAATCTGCCAAAAGACCCTGCTCCACACAGCAGAGGAAATATAGGATGGTGAATGTGGTTCCCCTCCTGGCTTCTGATGACTGAGTCAAGAACTGAAACCACACAGCATGGCATTAATGTGCTTTATTAGTCTTATGAGGCACAAGCCCTCCCAGGGCTGGCAGCTATGTGGTAAATGGATCATGTTTTTTCTGGGTTATCATGTCATGTTCTCCACAGTGAATGACACTTTTTCTTGCCCTCTGGCCAGGGTGTTGGCAGACCACCCTCTTCCCAGCACCTCTCTGGTGTCCCTCCCATGCACATGCTGTCAGCCCTGTCCCAGTCTCCTAAGGCTGCTCCTGGTGTAAATGACAAGACATAACTGCAATAACCCGACAAGTCACTTACCTTACAGCATGGCTCCATTCCCAGCTTCTTTCCTATTAGTCTCAAACGATTTGCGTTAAGGTCATGGGATGACACCACGTAGGATCAGAGGCTCCCATGTCTTCCAGTGGTTTGAGGGAAAAAAATGGCTAAGGCAGGTGAGGACTCCACTGGGTACTTTATCCTGAGGGAAGGAGAAGAGCCTGTTGTAGCACCAGGAGGGGTAGGAGATGCTGGAGATGGCTGTTTCCCTGCCTATGCTTGAAATTGCAATTGCTCACCAGCTCTGTCATGCAGTGATTTTTGGAGGGAGGGTGGCACTCTGAAGTGCCCTGTCCATCCATTTGATGGCCAGGGAGGCAAAGCAGGTTTTGTGCAAAGGTGCTCCCTTGGAGGCCAGGGTGGTCTGGGACCAACTAAAAGCTGATGCGGCTCATGCAGAGACTGTCATCAGAATGACTTGTGGGGAGCAGTGTGGTTGGGAATGGAGAGTGTCACAGGAATTAAAATGACTGTCTTCAGATTATTATGGAGGCATCCAGCAGCACGTCTCTCCATAGAGTACAGTTCTCCAACTGCTCTGCATTTTCTGCCGTAATGCATACACATGTCTTATTGCAATGGGAGGGATGGTCTCTAGTCCCCTTGGGGACACCCCCAAGGTCACAAAACCTATGCACAGGGCTGACAGATACAGTAGAGAATGCAGTCCCTTGCAACCTTACCAAGGCCAGGAGGGACCTCCTTGACATCTCCTCGACATCTCCTCAGGGGCTGGAAACCTCTATCAGATACGTGAACTGCTCCTCAAGGTCACCAAGTGGAAAAGCAGCTGGNTTTTTTTTTTTTTTTTAACCAAAATGGGCCTTTTCCTAAGGAATTACATCCTAGATACTGTTTTCAGGAATTTTGCCAGGAAAGAAAAGATGCCTTTCATTTCAAGAACATTTTCTTAATTGTCCAAATTGACATGTACACTGGCAGCAAAAACATCCTGAACCCCCTACATTTTTATTTTTTGCACATAAGAAAATTTGCATATGCTAGCATATGTATTTGATATATAATGTATATATCCTCCGAAAAGTAATTAGTATTTTTTCAACCAGCTGCAATGATCACATGTTCCTGGGCTCCGTGCTGGCATAATTGGATGAAACTCTGTTGTACGTGTTATGTTGCCGTTTTGAAGAACTGATGCAATGTTACCATCTGGCCTTAAGATTTCAGAATTTCTGTCAGTGCTCTAAAGCAGCTCTACCATGGCCAAAAGGTCAGTAGAATGTGGGAGGCTGCAAGGACCCAGCCTAGGTCTTAAAGGTCACGTCCAAAAACAACATCAGAATTTCTGCTTGCTCCTGAAATTAGGAGACTGGGGAGAGAAAGGAGTTTTGAAATCCCCAGTCCCCAGCTGCACACCTGAAGAGTGGGGGTTATGGCGTAAATAATCTCATTACTGCTTGTTTTCAGTTATCACATCATCCAGCTGAACCTGGAAAGCCACTCCTGACAGCTGTATGTCACGGAAGAAATGGTTTCTTCTGAGGACACTGGGAAAGCTTTCTGAGGATAAAGAGCAAGTCTCATGCAACTTGTTAAGGAAGCTGCAGTACAGCAGGAAAACTGTTGAAAGGAGAACTTTCTGTATCACTGGAGATACAAACGAGCTGCTTAAAACTGACTGCCAAAACCCTCCTGCTGTGTTTGGGTGAAAGTGCTCCTCATCCCCCACCCTGGCTGGAATTTCTCACAGGGGAAGTAGCAGGAGGCAAAACGCAAGAATTATTTACACGTTCTCCAGTGCAGCAGCTGGAATATTTTGGGGGGTTGTTTTTGGTTTTGGGTTGTTTTTTTATCAGCAGATTTAAAATGCTTTAGACCTCATGAGGAATTTGTGTGAGGAGGAGTCTAAGAAGTAAGAAAGGGTAAGCTTTGCTTTCAAGTCCCTGCTACGCCAGGAGTTCTGTTGATGCCCGTGAGCAAAGCACGTTGGGGTCGAGAGGGGCTACCCTCCCCATCTGCAAAAGAAGGTCAGTTGTACTTGTCCCCCTTGGAGGGGCATCGCAGGGAGAAGTAATTGCAAGCGCTGAGACGCTACAGCAGTCACGTGTAAGCTTGAATTGGGTGGCTTCTGTGTTGCCCCGAGGCAGAAGTCTGCCTGTTGGAAACTCACTGCACGGGGAGGTTCTGTTTCAAAAGCAAACTCGGTGATAGCAACAAATGACATCCCAACGGGTCTGCGGGATGGGATGCCATGCCACAAGGAGCATTAACAGCAGGCTTTGAGATACTTTTGAAGGAGGAAGTCTTGGCAGTCATGCTGGTGGATGGAGAGCAGCATTGAGAGCCAAGGAGAGGTTGTTGTTTTCTGCTTGTGATGTGTTTGTTGGAAAGCAGGCTCCGACCATGAGACAGCACAGGCACCTCAGATCTTCAACCTAGACAGCAATAAGGAACATTTTTGCTGGTTTCTCTCAGCACAAACATTTGAGCTAGCTGCAAAATGTGAAGGATGATGTACAGCAGTAGAAAACATTCCTGACAACAGAAGGCTAGGGAAAAGGCACTGTGTGTTCAAAAGAGCCTTGGATACTCAGAAGTAAATTCTGGTTCCCTTCCAGTCAGGCATCATCAAGGAAACGTAGCTACTTTCATAAGTGGTACAGTACCCAAATTGTTAAGTCTTCAGAAACTTAATTTAGAAAGGCTGAGCTGGGGAAAGAAATTCAGAAAAATTTCATTTCATTGGCCCTGGATTCCACACTGTTGCGAGCTTCAAAACTATTTTTATATGTGTCCCAGTCAAGGCAACCCAGGCTTTGTGGGCGTTCTCTGGTCAGCACAGGAACAACTCCTCTTAGACAAAGTCTTACCAGTTTGCTGACAGGGCAGGCTGACCCCTGGCAGGAGTAGAGAACAGGCAGCAACGTGGCATGCAAAATGCCCAGCAATGCCATCTCTTTGTCCTTGCTGTAGCCTGCCAACATGCTGTGGCCAGCAGGCAAACCACAGCCGGGAGCACACCATGGCCAGCAGACAGCTGCCGGCACACCATGTAACACTGCCTGAAGTCTTTTAGGCTCTCTAATTATTTTGTCACTCTGCAATCTTCTTCCTCACCGGCCAAAAGACTCCTTTTCAGGCTGTGAGCGTTACCATGGTGTTTAGGGCAGCAGGATCATCTTTCCAGCTCTATCAAAGCCGCTTGTACGATGAACTGCTAAAATCACCGTGTATCTTCGGGCATCCAGCCAAACAAGGGTTATATAGCTCTCCTTTGTCCCCAGGGCAGCTGCTTTGAGATGTCTACAGGTTGAGTCCAGCCCTCAGCCCAATTTTCTAACGACTTTTGCAAGTTGGAGGTAGAACTGTCCTCACCCTGACACCTCTCGGAGAGCTTTCCTTGGGTCTGCAGTGGCATATGGGACTCAACACCCATATGGTCCTCACGCTTGTTCATCTCACACCCTTATGAGGAGTGCAGACTGGCAGCAATATTTTTTAGAAATGGATTTTGTTTTTTACACTGCCAGGTGTTTCATTCCATCTACACCCTACCACCTCTACTGGCACAATGAGGAGAGACTCACCCCTGGAATCTGTCTTAACCCTGGGGTTAAGATCTTCGCCTTCCAGCTTGGGCATTAGATTTTGAGGGATTGCTTTTAATTTAAATTGTTTTTTTTCTCAACTCCAGCATCTGTTTGTCACTGCCAGCTCTCCTTTCTGCTGGATGGCTGTAGGTTTTTTCTCCCCTAGGAGGACACTGCTAGCTCAAGTCCATCCCTGCACAGCCCACATGAAATCCAGACAGGCTTCCATGGCTGCTCAGTTTTGCATTTATCTCACTTACAGTTCTCCAGATGCTCCATCTCCCAGTTTGATCAAATCTTTCTAGGGCTTTTCACAATCTTTCATATTTCTTCTTTTATTTCATCAGTTTCTTTCCTTCCTGTATTAACAAATAAAACCCTAAATAGTTTGATGCCACCTGGACAGATTTCACCTCCTGCTCTGTTCTCTTGATTCTCCAAACCATTAATAAATATTTTCAGCCACACCCCTCCCAAAGCTGGTCCCTGGAGTCTCTCCCATTTAACCTCCCCCTGCTCCAAGGACCATTCATTCACGCCAACTCTTTGTATCCCGTTGCTCGAGCAGTTTTTGACCCACAACAGGATGCTGCCCCTTACCCTGCAGATATTTATTTTCCTTAAGAGTCTCCTGTGAGGGACTCCATCAAAAAGCCTTTAGAAAAATCCAAGTAAATTATGTCCAGAAGTGCCCTTTATCCCATTTGCTGTATTAACCCTTTCCCAGGTTTTGGTAGGCTCAGATATTGCAGTTTTCTGGGTCTACCGTGTTTAAGCTCTTCCCCGTGTGATGTCTGTTCAGAAATGACCAGATTTCTGTAGGGCTGGGATGCTCCCAGGGCCTCACCCAGCATTGGATCCCTCAGGATCTTGCCAAATCAAAGACCCAACGGACCCCAGAACATTGTGCCATTGTAGCACAGGGAGGGATTTTATAGCAAGGATAAAACTGTGGAGTCCAGATGAAAGTTTGCGCTTTCATCAGCCTGATCTCCCATACAGAAAACATATTGAGAAGAGAAAACGTGTTTGCTGAGATATTTTCAGATTTTGATTAATTATTCTTTGTATCTTTCTGGTTTTGTTTCCTTTTAATGATTCTGTTTATTTAGGATTTGTATTCTATGTTCATGCTTTTGTTATACATTCTTTTAGGCAATAAACCTTTTCCAAACAGAAAAAAATATATAATTTTCTAACAGCACAGTTTTGAAAACCAGTATAAATGAAATGGTTTCATTCCCCCTCAAAAAGAGAAAATATATTATCATTTTGCAAACCAGTGGATCTTTAAATTTGCCTGTATGGGATGGGGTTGCAGTAGATTGAAACGAAACATGATTTCTTAGTATATAAGACATTTTCAAGATCTTTGTTTGAACATCATCTTTAAGTTTTGTGTTCAGCTTTTAGAAAGATGTTAAAAGCTGAATGAGTGAACAAAAGAGCTGTAAAAATGATGGGAGGTCTAGAAAAAAAACCTGGGAAATGAGTGTGAAGGAAGTTATTTTATTTAGCCTAGCAGAGTGAAGGGTAAAAAGCAATTTGACCTGTAGGTATCTACACAGGAAGATGATATTTGATATTACAGTGCTCTTTAATTGAGCAGACAAAGCAAAATGAGGTCCAATGGCTGGAAGCTGAAGCTGGAAAAATTAAAGGTGGAAATAAGGTGCAGGCTTTTTTTAATAGGCAAAGCAATTAACCACTGGAGCAATTTGCAAGAATGGAAAAGATTATCCATCACTCGAGGTCCCAAAGTCAAGACTGGATGGTTTTCTGAAATGCACATCCCACGTTAGTGCCCAGTCGCAAGCACTGTGTGGGACCACTGTAATTCCACGGATCAGGTCCTGCAGGAGGTCAAAACCAATTACCATAATCACACTGTCTGACTTAAATTCCCTGAACCTCCACAGCCTTTTCTCCACCACGCTTCTCAGATGTGGCTTCTAAGACATGAACTGCACCGTGGAAACCTCTGCTTAGGTTGAAAATGTAGATCAAAGAAGGATTGCGGCGATGTCCTTTTCCTTTGCCCTCTGCAGATGGCCTTTGGGAATGCGGAGGCAGATCTGAAGCCCACAGCACCTTTCCTCACCACCTTTGTCTTGTTTGCACACACATGGAAAAGCTGCCTGAGTCTGATCCCTCCTTGCTCGTGTCCTTCCAGAGCTTAGCAGTGGATTCCCATCTACTGTCATCTTTTCAGTCCTGGAGTCAAGCTATGCCCAAGCTGCCTCATTTGCTTCCCCCACCAGGGCAAGTGTTTGTTTAACTCCATTTAACACATTGGCTTTTGCTGCAGTATTTACCCCAATATTGGCAAACCAGGACTGCCTGTGCCCCATGATCATTGCCTGAAACTGGTCTCACTGTTTTCATGCATTTCCCCTAAATGTCTGCCATTTCCTCACATTTCATGCCATGCTTTAGGAAAGCAAAGTTTCCATGAGAACTCAAAACTGGGCAGCCCAAAGGCCCTCTTTGTCCCACTGCCCTCCTCTGGCAGTAGCAGCCAGCCAACGCAAAGAGCAGCAATTGGGCATGCTTTTGTGCCCCCTTTTCCAGGAAAATCTCCTTGTTGTGTGTTTATAGAGCACCTCACAGAGCTGGCCTGTAATGCAAGATCCCCAGAGGCATGCTAAGAGGAATTGTTACTATCAATTATTGCAATTATTGCAATTATAATAATTATTATTCTGCCACTTAAATTTCAGCAATTAATTTTTCCAGAGTCTAGTTTAAGCCATTTTCTCTCTGCCAGATGCTGATCACAGCAAGAGCGAGGTGCAGCATCTGCTGCTGATCAGAATCTGTGTTAACTCATGAGACACCACAGAGGCAGGTGCCTGGTAAAGCCCAGATCTGGGTCTTATTGATGGTCTTGCAAAGAAGCAGCTGGATGTGCAGAGTGATCTTGATGTTGCTCTCTGGGGACCCTGGAGGCTGGAGTAAGAGTACAGTAGAGTGGACTAGAGTGGTTCAAAGCCAGGATGTCCATGACACCAGTTTAACTGGTTTATCAGATTAATTGGAGAGGTAGGGTATGCATTATTTAGCTTTAGGCAGCTGGAGGCTGTGTCTCTGAGCTACAGCAGTCGTCTAACAACCTGCCAAGAGAGCCTGGCCCCATGGAGGAGTGGTTCACCCCATCCTCGTAGAAAGGCCTCGATCAGTGCATCGCCTCACCCTCTGGAGGAGCCTGTTTTCCACCATTGATATTACAGAAGCTCAAAGGGTTCATTTGGACTAGACACCTAAGCAAAGTGAGAGGAGATGAATCCTACCCTTCGTGTTCTCAATTGCAGGTTTGATGATAAGAAACCTTGACATGTGAGAGGGATCCATCAATCCAGAGGACTGGGAACCACCAATTCAGGATAAACGTAGGCAGGGCAAAGCCAGCAACAGTTTCCCCTCATCTCTCACTCTCAAGTGACACTAATAACACACTGCTTTGGCATAAATGAATGCACAGTATCCAGGTCATCTTCCTGAGTGACAGCTCTGAGACCTAAAATGAGAGTCAGTTGGACAGGTCCATTGAGAAGTATTTAGCCATTTCCATTTGCATCAGCTCAGAGCTGGCTTACACCATATTCAGAATGTAATATTAATCTCACACAATGAGTTGCTCTTTCCTCGGGCATCACTGCTGCTCCCATTAATAAGCTCTCTCTTTTACTGTAAACTCTATTGAGGAATTTCACATCCAGGCCAGCAAACCTTAAAATGAAAGCAGGGAACTATATCTCAGAAGGCAGTCACTCTTGAAATGACTGAAGGTTCATAATAGATATCAGTTCACTGAGGGCTGTCTTTGCACAGCTATATGGAAAGGAGTGAATGATATCTTAGAATCTTTTAGCAACAAGACAGTAGGCAGGAACTAGGAGATTGCTGCTATCTTCTTACTTAATATTGTGCCCAATTCTGGGTTTCCGCTTCTAAAAAAAGAGCTTTAATTAATTAGAGGAGGGCAAGAAATTTGCTACCATAATGACTTGATTTTGGGGAAGGTTGTCTCTTCGTGAGAAATTCGCTTATGTTATTTATCCAAGGGAAGATTAAGAGGCAATTTGGTCATGGCCTATGGGTCTGGGCATTGAAAAAAAAGTCTGGGGAAATAAATGGTACTTTGATCTATTGGAAAAAAGACAGATAAAAATCCAGTGGTAGGAAGGAGCCATGCAGTCACGCTGGGGAAAAGTACACAAACTGGGGGATAACTGGGTGGGGCAGACTTTATGGGGTGTTCCTTTCTAATCCTAAAGTCAAGACTGGAGATGTGCTCAGATGCACACAAATATTATGTGACTGATGCAGAAACTAGTGTGGGGGGTGTGTGTGTCTTTCCTCTCCTCGCTGCTGTTTGTTTTGTTAGATTCTCTAATTGGATTCCTGGGGCTACAAACTGTTGCATTACCTCTTTGAGAATAGGTACAAGGCCTGTCTCACATGCCACAGGATGAGTTAACGGCAGAGCAAACAACTTGCCGTTAAGGTGTCAGGGACAATATCTGTTCTTTAAAAGACAATACTTTGCTTATGTGTTTGCTTGGATGCTTCCTGGTGATCCATGGGCAGACATCTGGAGGAAAATTAAAATAAATGGACCAAAACTCAGAACATGAAATGCCTTCCTTTCAAATTAAGGAAAAGAGAAAAAGAAGGCCCAGCTTCTTTAGGAACTGCCAGTAAAGGCCACGTTTAAGGCCGTGTAGACTAGGGGGAAGCTTTCAATTATTTCAGGAGCCTTTTTAGTAACTTCTGCTTTAGTGAAGGTGTTGCATAGTGCCCTAGCTGAAAATAAAATGAAAATAAGCATTAATTTTCCTATGAAATCCCTTGGTTGATGACAGTGTCTCAGGAGGCTGTAGGCTGAAACACAGGACTGTGAGTGGGGTCCCCGGCGGGGTCCCAGGGTGATACTGGACCCTGGCTCTGCTCTCACCACATGCATTTTTAAAAGGCTTTGGAACAGCAAGTGTGAAGGGCCTGAAATAAAAAAAAGTCTTGCTACATGAAGGCAATTCACCCACAGTAGCTGATCAAAAAAGAGATGGAGAGGTGGGGCAAACAAATGGTGTAAACACCTTCACAAGGAATAAATACCTTTTCTTTAATCTACCAAAGGATGGTACCAGCCAGAACCAGCAGCTAGAATTCAATTCAGGCAGGTGAAATTCAATTCAGAAGGAAAGCACAGGTTTTTCACTGTGAGACTGGTTAATCACCGGAACGAACAATGAAGGAAGCGGTGTTTTCTTTTCCAGCCCCGCTCATATACTGGTCTGGCTGAGGTACCTTAAGCAGCCACATGTGGATCCAAAATGGGTTGGAATGGGGCTATCTGAGGTGAGGGAACGTCTTCCAGTGATGGCATCCAGGTGAAGCTCTGCTCTCCACATTAACACTGGCCAGAGTGGGGGATTGTGTTTGCTATTTCAAACAATCTGGACTTTTTAACTAGGAACATGCAGAAAGGCATTTCAGCAGGCTCTGCTTAGCTACAATTGCATAATGAAGTCCTTTAAGGAGTAAATGTTTCTGTTTAGTTCAATAATAAGAGCTTCATTAAGAGCCTTTATAGACCAAAAGGGGACGAGTAACCCAATCAAAGGTTCCTGATGAAGAGAAAACAGGAAAGTAGGAAAATGAGAATTTACTACAAACCAGGAATGTGCGAGCCTATTCCCCG
Source organism: Jacana jacana (assembly GCA_013400555.1). NCBI lineage: Eukaryota > Metazoa > Chordata > Aves > Charadriiformes > Jacanidae > Jacana > Jacana jacana. The sequence continues at coordinate 263,728 of VZTM01010019.1, read as the reverse complement.
CAATGAACCGAGATGTATTTTCTTCCTTTACTTACAAGGACATTTAGAGCTAATTTGCATAATAAAAACTTGTGCACAAAGAAGCATAAGCCCAGGGACCTGTCAGCATTCCCAGCGATCACTCTTGGCTGGCATGGAGCACATCGAGCTTGTTTTATAGGCTGCAAGGAGGTAGGTGCAAGGGCCTGGGTGGATGATGAAGGCCTGATAGATGTGAGGGCCTGGGAGGACAAAAGAAACTACAATGCAGTACTTGCAAAAGGACAACATCCAGCCCTTGGATGCTGGAGGAACTCCGAGGAGCCCACTGTGCATATTTTACACTCTCTGAGGGACCAGACCCATGCCTAGATGCTCCCAGAGCTGATCCTGAGGTGGATAGTTCCCTAACTTCAGGGGTTTCAGGAGGAAATTCTGTGATTCTGTGGAATGCACACACAGCTACCGAGCCACCTCTTCCTCTACATGCCTTATCCATGAGTCCCTATGGAGGGACCGTGTAAATGATCCCAAATTCCCCCGGTGCTTCTCCTGTTGGAAGGCAAAGGGTCATGGACAGAGTCAGGGGAAAATACAGCCCTACAACCTGGCCCTGCTGCACCCCAGGAAAAGAACCCCTCCACTGTGCTTGATCTTGACCCTCTCTCTTTATTGGCTGCATGTACTAGAGGAGAGGGGTGGGTGGCAAAGCTTCCAAAGGGATCCTGGCAGGCACAGTGGGCTCTAAGACGAAGGTAAGGTCTTAGAGAAGACCTTCTTCTGGAGAAAAAGATAAGGTCTCAGCTTATCTTCTCCTGGCCATTTGAGATGTGCAGTCCTGGCTCTCTCCAAGAAATGGTATCATCCTGGTGTCATGGGATCATGCCAACACCGTAACCTGGCTGTCCTGGGAAAGGAGACCTTTGTGTCATAGAAGAGAACAGAGTTAAAATAAAATATGCCCAAAAGTGAAATATTTCCATCATGGTAAATTGTGGGGCAAAAATTGCCATTGGAAAGGACCTCCTAGGCTGCTGCAGTCACTGATCCACAAGAACCAAAGCCTCTAATCCCATTAAGAAACTTATCTTTCCTGATGGACAAAAAAGCTTTCTCCCATCAAACGTCTATTCTGATGGAAATCTTTATACCAGAACTCTTTCTGTCTCACAAAGGGCCAGGGTGCAATCTAAGCCTTTGATGTTGTGTGTGGAGTATAATGAAAGGCATTAATTTGAATAGAATTATTGAAATGGCATGTCTGTTTCTGCTATTAATAGAAAGGAGTCTTAAAACAATGAGCAGCAGAGATGGGGTCTATTGCAGTGAACAGGAACAAAGACAGAGAATTTTGCTTTGGTGGTTGTATTACGGGAATGGCCTGAGGTCTCTAATGTGCTGGGGTCTGTACAGAGAAGAAACAACAAACCATACAGGAGGCTGTGAGGGAAAATCTTAGGACCTGAGCTCTGTCTGCAGACTCAAGAGCATCAAGGCATTATAGAAAACTGGCAAAGAACGGATTCAAAACCAATCAGGGATGAGAGGTCTTCATTTAGCGGGGGAACTCTTTGCCAGAGGATGCTGTTACTGTTAAAACTTTACCTGGGTCCAAGGAGAGACTGAATGAGTTCATGCAAGAGAGATCCACTGAGGACCAAGCCTGCGAGTCTCTAATATTTGTAGGCTGGGAAGAGTGCAGGAGGGGAGCATCATGCTTGCTTGCCATCATATTGTGCCTTCCCTGCACATTCACTTTTATGAGGGTGCTGAGATATATTGGCTTTGATCTGACTTAATAAAGTTCTGATAGTCTTGAGTTCTTCTGATCCCTGTATGTAAAGGAGTATTTGTGTTTTTATATCTGTGCAGCATTGCATAATAAGCTGAAAATCACAGAAGTGGGTGGATTTTGCAGTGAAAAACCCACCAAAGAACATTTCCCAAGGACTTGAATTTCTTACAAATTGTCTTATAGTCTTTTGTATTTGCCTCCCAGGAAGTCTGGCAAAGTGACTGGGTGATCATATGCTGGTGTAACCTGGGAGCAGAGTTGGTGAGGTGGTATGAAGCAGCACACTCTTACATACGCTGATTCCCCAAGGAGCTCACAATGGGAAACATCTCGAGGAAAGCTGTCTGCACAGGATGAAACAATATACTTCTCTGTCATCCAGGAGGCAGAAACATGTGCTTACCACAGGCTGCAAGACAGCCCAGTGGAAGAAGGGAATAAGTACTCTCAAGAAGAAGCTACCTAGTGGTAGGTGCTACAGATCCCAACAGTGTCCTCAGTAGTTATTTGCAGGAGGGAAGGACAACGGGGAGGGATGTGAGTTTATTCCCTGCCTTGCCAGGAGCTTTCTGCTGCTCTCTGGCTGGGATAAGCTCTTCATCTGTATCCACTAACTTCACCTGTGGAGCTGGTTTGGTGGGTACAGTATGACAGTAGACCCAGACATAGCTTTTGTAAAAGGCTAAGGACATCTATAGCAGTGTGGAGCTTAGGGATCTGCTGCAGAAGGACTCTGGAGAAAGTCCACCCACTCTGGGATGCCCTTCCACTGTTTTGCCTCCTGTCCTCCATCATGCATGATCCAAGAAGACGTGGCTTGGACAGCTGCTAAGAAGCCCTCACACAGCTTTGCTTGCTCCTCAAGGCACCAACACCAAGTCTAGCAATGTCCTCCCTCCTTCTGCTCCCCCGTGGCCCTGGCTTGCAGGGCACACTCTTGGGCTTAGAGAACATGCACAGGTCCTGCAGGGCTTTGGCTGAAAGTAATCAAGGGTGGAAATGACCCAGAGTACAGCCAGAAAGGAGAGAAACCAGCAGTGGATTTGCAGAGCGGAGAAGCAAACCACGAGAATGGGAGACCAGTAAAAGCCAAAGCTGTGAGATGGGAGAGACCAGAAGCAGCTGGGACCAGGAGGCAGGGCTGCAATTTCTGATCTTTGCTGCTCTGTTTTTAATTACATGGCAAAGCCTCCTGTAACATTCCCATCCCTCTCATTCATCGCACTGGGGTTTCTTTCCTGTTAATCACCGCAGCCAAAGCCTGGGCAATGCTTCACCTTCCCCAGCCTGGGAGGACAAGGCCGAAGATTTGCATCTGGGCTGCGGTGGGAACGGGCAGCTTGGCAGACAGCGCCGTGGTGCGTTGCTGCCATTTGGCTTCTGTGTGGGGGGTGTGTGTGTGAGTGTGTGTCTGTGTGTGTGAGTGTGTGTGTGTACCAAAACCAGGGGCCTGCTCTCTATCAATGCCACTGAGCTTTCTGCAGGAGCTGGCCAGGCCGGCGGGCAGCCATCCCACCGGCCATCGCTGTGTGAGTTAAGGCAGCCGCTCCGTTCCCTGCGGGAGGGTGCTGGGTCTGCCTGCGAGCCAGAAATCAGCAGGCTGGTGGCCACTGTGTAACCTGTACCCCTTGGGGAGATGCTGCAGTAGCAGAACGTACTTCTCCTCCACTCTGCAGCAGTAACACAGCCCAGACTCCCTGCTTGAAAGCCCTCAGCTGCTGTCAGTGCTGCCATTGCTACTGCTTCAGCACGCTACTGCAGAGTGATGCTAGCTCGATTACCTGGCAACCTGAGCAACTTGGGCCGTGTCTGTGTGTACTCAAGAACATAAACCAAACTCCAGTGCAACATGCAGGAGGGTCAGCTGGGAAGCTGGAAGCAGGAGACCTGCCCTAGCTTGCCATGGCACAAAGCTGGTTAGCCCTGTGGAGCATCTCCTGCAAAGGATGCATCCTCCAGCTCCAGAATGAGCCCCCGCTGCATGGGCCCTGGCATCTGCTGTGTGCAAGGTGTGCTCCATTCCTGAGGCTCCCTGCAGCCAAACCTGCCTCCACCCCCCTCCCCACATTTAATTAATCCCCCAGCCACTGTGTTATCCCCCTTGTCTCACGAGGCTGCCTCTGCAACGGGTGCTCTGCAATGCTTTTCTGGGGGGCTGTGTGGGCTGACCTAAAGCAGACACAGAAGCTTTGCTGCACCTGAAGAACTTGCAACCTGTAAACTCTTCCCAGCTTATTAGGCTGGCTGGTTGCTGGGTTGGTTGCTGGATTTTCATACACACATTCAGAAGCCTGTTCTCCCATGAACACCAGGCGAGAGGACTGAGAACCAGAGTAAAATGGCAAAGCCAATACAGCTTTTTATGGAGTCAAACTGAGCATCTTCATCTAGGGCAGACACATTTATGTTACCAAGGATGCTCTTTACTCACAATCAAAGGGAGTCACAAGAAGGAGAGATTTCTCCAACCTTCCTTCTTTCCTCTTTTTACTCTTCTCTGAAACTTAGCTTTTTTGAGGAAATGGCAGGACCTGCAGCAGGAGGGAGCAACGGAGCACGTCACAGAAATCCTGGGATGGGACCAACAGCAGACAAAGGTCCATCCTATAACCCAGGCATGGGTTTGTTAGAGGTTGGTGGCTCTGTTGGGTGCTAATTGCTGCTGCAGGGATCTGGATGCAGCAGCGCTAGCATCTCTGGGTCAGCACCGGTGCGGCCCCACAGCAACCCCAGCTCCATCTCCCCTTGGCATTGCTCACCACCTCACTGCTCTTTGCCCTTTGGTAGATCTGTCCTGTGCATTTGGAAATGATGAGATAAAGCTCCCAAAATGATGAGGCTTTGAGCAGGTGTTGGATCTATTGATTTGTCTGCTGGCCTTTCAGTCAGCGGGGTTCGCATCTTCAAGTTCAGCCATGAAATCGCAGGGGCTATAAATAAAGCAAACAGGCTGAGATTTTTCACAGGACTCCAGTCACTAGCAGCCTTAAGAAAACAAAATACCAAGTAGCACAAAAGTCCCTAGGATGTACACCAAGTGCACCAGGCTGCAGTCCAGGAGCACTTCTATTATGACCCGAATGGGTGAACATATCTCTCACCATCTCTTCTGCCTCCAGCGGCTCTTTCTCCCCTCTCTGCAACATTTCCCCAAACACATTTGCACACCTGCTTGTGAGGCCAGATGATGAACTGGAGCTGATCTGTTTTAAATGTAGGTGCATGGGTATATTTCTGTATTTCGATGTATTTCTGGGTATTACATATACACATAAAGGCAGCTTGCCTTCTGACAGTTCCCTGATTGGACTTCTCATGTGGCTTCAGAAAAAGGGGGTGCTTCCCCATCATTTCTGCCATTTGCCATGAACAACCACTGTGATCTGTCTAGTCTGCCATTAAATCACTTAAGCAGTGGGTTTTCTGACACTTCACTGTGGAGAAGGTTCAGTAGCCATAACCAGCTCTCTCTCAGAGCACTCCTCCCTAATCTTCTGCATAAATTTCCTTTTCCCTCTGCTTTGTGCAAGAGAGCTGTGGTACAAGGGGTGTTTTATTTGCAGTACATCTTTTAGACAAACCCTCCTGGAGTTAAATATGACAGTTGTTGTGCAAAAGCAGCTTGTTCCAGTGGCTGAAGAGGGGGAGCCCAAGGTGGGCTTCTCGCAGTGGCGGGGGGCTGCTGAGTTGGGGGAGCCAGCAGGGCACGGTGCGGGAGAAACCTGGCATCCCCAAGGACTCTTGTGAAAGGAGTGAAAGCAAATGAGTGCAAGGAGACAAAAGCTGAGCAGAATGATCTATGGCAAGACTGGAAATGGATGTTAATGTCAAGGAGCAGAGTTGTGTGCCAGGAGCATGAAGGTGATGGGGGACCACCATGAGGCACTGAAGGTCACCATATTTAAGCTCCCTTTTCCATTGCCAAAATTATTAGTAGGAGGCAGCTGTGGGTGAACATTTGGGCTGATGATCCTGGGGTGTCACTTTCTTGTTCCTGCTGCTAGCTGCTCCCTTGTGGGCTTTTTGTCAGGCTGAGCCCCTGAAGGCGGTTGCTTTGACTCGCTGAGGCACTGGGTGCCAGCTGAGCTGCAGTAATGGGGGCTGGTGCAGACGGGTGCACTGACTGAGCCAGAAGCGGCTGTTTGGCTGCAACTGAGGGGGTTAAAAACCTCAGCCAAGAGCAAAACAGCTGCTTTACCCTACCTGCTGGTACTGACAGCCCGCACTGTGAAAGCCGCCCCGTGACAGAAGTACTTACAGTAAAATTGCCTGCACTGCTCAAGAGGAGAAAAAGGGAGAAAGGGAGGAGGGTCAGTACGCTGAGAACTGCACATGCCACTGCTTGGTGCTCTTACCTCTGGGACTCCATCTCCCTTCTGCAAAATGGGAGTTTGCAGCTGAACTTCCTTCTCCTGAGCCTTTCCGAGCCCAGCGCACAACCTGGGGTCCTGTGTTTCAGTGGAGCCACTCTCCTGGTACTCGCATGGGGCTGGGAGCTGAGGTGGGGTGGATTCTCCTTTGGCTAGCAAGGTGTGAGCACCACCACCACACCATGGGGTTTTCTGTCAACAGGAACATTAACAGCATTTCATTTCCTCCACCTGGTGCCTACTGCAATATCCCAGAGGTTTCTTGCTCTTCACATACCTGTTGAATGGGCTGAAAAAAGGGCCACAAAGATGATCACGGTGCTGGAGCACCTCTCCTGTGAAGACAGGCTGAGAGAGCTGGGATTGTTCTATCTGGAGAAGAGACCTTATAGTGGTTTTCCAGTTTCTGAAGGGAGCCTACAGGTAAGCTGGAGAAGGACTTTTTACAAGAGACAGGATGAGGGGTAGTTCTTCAAACTGGAACAGGGTAGATTCAGGTTAGATATTAGGAAGAAATTCTTTCCTGTAAGGGTGGTGAGACATTGGGACAAGTTCCAGTGAAGCTGTGAATGCCCCATCCCTGGAAGTGTTCAAGGCCAGGCTGGATAGGGCTTAGAGCAACCTGCTCTAGTGGAAGGTGCCCCTGCCTGTGGCATGAGGGTTGGGACTCAATGATCTTTAAGGTCCCTTCCAGCCTGAACTGTTCTTTGAAGCTCATCTGCATGCTCCAAAAGGAAGAGGGCAGTCTCAGCAGCTCCCCATGCATGTCTACACAGAGGTGGTGTTTGAGCAGATGCCTGTCCCTGAGGAAAGAGGACAAGGAGAGTGCAATGTGCCTCAGCCCAGGAGCTGGTGTTCCCTGGGGGCTGAAACTTGGCAGGGAAGGCACATGGACAATTCAGCAAAGCAGGTGGTAAAATGTAATTTCAGATCCCATGCAGGCAGGGGAAGAGAAAAAAGAGCCTGTGAAGACTGAATTATTTGCTACTTTGGAATGCTTAATTTTTCATCTTCTCTGGAGCATTAGCATAATCTCTTTTTTTTGTGTGTGTGTGTTTTGGTTTGTTTTATTTTGTTGTTTTTTTGCTTAGTTTTGTTTTTTTGTTTTTCAAATGAAACCTTTCTTGTCTGTGCTACCTTGGCAGCCTCTGTTTGAGCATCAGTAAAAAATTCTGTGTTTGCTGTTATCAGAGAACACCATCTCCTCAGAGCTTTGCAACACAATTACAAGCGAAGTCTTGGAATGGGGGGGAAGCTGGGTATGGGGAGGTCACCACTCTGGCTGGAACCATTGTCCCTATGGAGAAAATCCTTCCTTGATGTCCCTTGATGGGCATGCAGTAGTCTGCACGTATCCCCAGAATGTCTCATCCCTGCAGGGCCATCATGGGTCCCTTGGCCTTTAAAGCCAGTGGCTCTGGGGTCGGTTGGGGATGGTTCCCAGTATCATGCAGGTGGAATTGTGTAATGCAGAGCCAAATCTTGACGGTCTTTGGCTCATTCAGCATTTCTCCCGATCAGAAAGCACTAAAGCCCAGAAACCATGAGTGAAGGCTCTGCCAAAGTGTTTCAACTCGTTACTGAGGTCCCTTGCTAAGCCCCTTCGGCACATCATCAGGCTGAGAAACATAAGCGTCACTGAAAAAAGTGGAGACATTTCACTAGGAAATTTTGCTGAAACCCAACATTCAGCTTTTCCTGCAAGAAAATGTGATTAAACATCCCCTTTTTGGCTTGGAAACACTTGCCAAGCTTAATCTGAAAGTTCACTACACCCTCTCCCCACATACGTTTTCCAATGAGTAAACTATTTATCGCCTCCTTATGCAAATAAAAAAAAAAAAAGAAAAAAAAAAAGAAGAGGTGTCTCTGGCTGTAACACCAAACCACAGGGTTCACATCTGGGGACAGAGTCAGACTTGCAAGTGGGCCCCTCTGTTCTCCTTGCATGTCCATAACTCTGCTGGAAATCTCTAGACCAGGAGCCTTCAATCACCTCCTGGGGAAGTGAGGGAACATTTCCAGAGGGAAAATTGGGTGAAATTATTTTAAAAACAAATCAACAAACAAACAACCCCAAAACTCTTGGCAGGGGGTGGGAAGAGGAGGGTGGAGGGGGTGAGGAAAGTAATCTTCTAGCTCACTAGTTGCCTTGAGGCACCAGGGAAGAGATCCTTGATGGCTAGCACAGAGTTACTCAAGCACTTCAGGTCCCGATCTCCCCAACCCTCCTCCTGATGCGGAATATTTATTCTGTGTTGACAGAACCATGCTCCAGGGTGGGAGCTAATATTAATTATATGACAAACACATCCTTGGGCAGTGATTTGCATGTGGCCTTACATCAAACAGCTCAAGGTCCTATAAAACAGGAGCGGCGTCCGTTCCTGCTCCCTGCTGCATATTGAATGAATGCAGGCACGGTGTTTGACTGCTGTGACCTTCGGGAAGGTCTGAGTGTGCCTCCAGCCCCTCTGCACCCACGCAGGTGGCTGGGTTTGTGGGCGCCGGCTGTCAGGGAACTGGCAGCCAATCCTACTGGGGCTGCTCATATAGTTTGGAGAACCTCTTGTGAGATGCTCACAGTTGGGGGTGGTGCTGAGGTGTGTGGTGTCACAACCTACAGGCTGCCTCCTTGAACTGGCATTATATTTACAGCTTTATCATCTGCAAAGAGCAGCTGGTGCCTCATCCTGCTGCATACTCCGCAGTGTGACTCTCTAACTTGCAGGCTGATTTATGGAGCGTGTCTTGCTTTTCTCAGTAAAAATTATAAACTGCACCAAAAAAAAAAAAAAAAAAAGGAAAAAAGAAAAAAAGAAAAAGAAAGAGAAAAAGAAAAGTGACTGAATCTCTTCACTTCAGGCTCTGCCATCATAACTGACAGGTAAAAGGGCAGATGGGAAAATACCTGCTGAGAATGAAGGAAGATCTACTAAGCAGAGTCCTATCTCAATTCCCCATGAGGTTATCAATGCCTTGGTGATCCAAGTATGAAAAGAACATATTGTCAGAGCCTGGTGCCAACAGAGGAATAGCCCAGCTATACAGGACCTCCTAAAGGAACAAATCTGGGGTGTTTGGAGTGGCCCAGCCAAAGGATATCTGATCCCAGAGCTGTCTCTTATTGTGCTTTACCCATTTCATTACCCGTCCTTGCCTTTCACTGCCAGAAGACAAAGAAACAACACCGTGAAATCCTCCAGCTCAAGGGGATCAGCTTGGAGATGTTCGGGAAATCTTATGATTTCCCCCCCCCGCCCAATAAATAAATAAATTCTGATTTCTCAAACCTAAAACTTGCATTGGGAAATGGTTGGGATTGATGGATTTCCCAACTCCAAAAGTAATTGTTCCCAATACCTTTTGGAATTGTAAAACTAAGAGTGTCTGACTTCTTTCAGTGCTCACTTAGAAATGCAACCCCAGGGTAACAGAAATGTTTGAGGCAAGAGCAGAGCAGTCGGCAGTGACAGGAGTGAAATACTTCGATTGTGCCAAACCAGTCTTGAAGGATTATTATTCCTGCTTTAGCCCAATCTGGAATAGACATTTTGTTTGTTTTCTTTTTTCTTCAGTGGGTTTTTTCCACACCCCCCCTTCTATCTTCAATATTCACAGCATGAGAAAATAGCTCTGGGCCAGGCTCCTGTTCTGCCAGAATCCTATCATCTGTATGATGACTGCACGGGTATGCTGTTGGTAGGAGACCAGGATGGAGGTACAAAGAGTGGCCTTGTTAGAGAGGAGTTCCCCATGCCCTAATGATGTGAAACTGGGGAAACCCCTGACTGAAGCCAGAGAGAGGGAAAATGAACATATGCATTAAATCAAGTGTGTTCTATTTTGGCTGGTCCAGCACTGGGCTGAACGTTAGTTACTTGAGGATAAGTATAAACCATTGGTGTGGAATGTCTGAGGGCATTCCCTTTCAAATGTTCGTCATCCAGAAACGAGAGCTCAGTGGCTTCTCATAGCCCTATTTTCCTTAAGGTCTTTGCTTCCAAAATCAATATTTGCTGGTCTTTAGTATTGCTTTTAAGTTTCCTTGAGCTCCTTTCCCATAAATTGGGATTCAGGACCTGCATCCTTGTCCCAGTGAAGGAATTATTTTTCTCAAGGAAAATGTGCAGCTCTTGTTAGTACCCTGCCCTGCTCCTCCATTAGGAAAAGGTTCTGGCAATGCTTGGAACACCAGAGGGTGGGATACATGTCTAAGCCTTAGCTGCAGCTGATGAGAGCCTTCTCATCAGTCACAGTCAGAAATGAAGCTTGTCCAGGCACAATTATCAGACACCTCACCCAGTAAGGGCACAGTGCTGCAGAAATAATCCTCAGGAGATGGGGTCTTTAGCTTTCCATGCTGATGTAGAAAAGCTCAAGTTATATGGGAATCTCATTTCCTGGTGATCCTGAGACAGGGTCCACCCAGGATGGAAAAAATTTAAGGGAGGCTGCAGAAGAAAAAGTGGAGGGGAATGAGCAGAAGATGTTGCCTGATGGCATGAGTGCTCTGGAGATACAGTATCAGGTGATGGAGTAGAAGGGAGAGATTGAAATGTGGAAAGCAGAAAGAGAAAAATCTGAGGATGAAAGAGAATGGCCCCTGCCGATACAGTGTGGCTTTGATGGAGAAAGGGTAGATGCAGCTGCCAAGGTTTTTTTTTCCACCTTCATGTGTGACTATTCATGTGAATTATTTAATGAGCAGATTTGCATATTTTCAAATATTTTGCCATTTCCACTTCCATTGCTTCTCGTACTGTTATCATTGCCGGAAGCCACTGCTAATCCTGGGGTTCTTTTTTGTGTTAGGTTTTTAAGATATGTTGGCTGAGATGGTGTTGCTCTGTCCAGGAGCACACCAGGAGGGGGAAAGGCCCAGGAAAGGGTTGGGATTTTTCTTAGAACCCACACCAAAGTCCCCTTTAGCAGGGAAAACACTATCTTTTGCAGGCTTTGTGCTCCTTTCCACCCAGGGTGTGAGGAAGCTAAATGTGAGCTTACAATGGCATGAGGACCGGAGGAGTGAAACTGTGGGGAGAGGTCAGGAGACTGTATTCTCTGAAGAATAGCAAGCAAAAAAAACCCCAACAACTGTGGTGTATTAAAAAAGGCTGGGGATGTTTTCCTATAAATATGTCTGGGGAGTAAGCACCACAGAGGGAGGAGAGTTATTTCAGCCAAAGGACAGTACTGGCATGAGAACAAATGGATATAAACTGGTCATGAATAAACTGGGCTGGAAATTAGTCGAGAGCTTCGAACCATTAGAGCAATTGGGTTTGGATCAGCTGCCCAGTAGGAGCCATGGGGGCAGAAATCCAAATAGCTTTTAAGAGGGAGCGGACTCCAGCTCCGAAAGGGCGTTGTGATGTGTTGCTGCAACAGCAGGGATTGGATTTGGCAAGTCTGGAAGTCCCTGCCAGCCCCACGTTCTTGTGTTTCAAGCATTTGGGAGGTTTGACTTCTCTTTTGTAGATAAATATGGCTTTGTGAGCAAAAGCAAATAAAAAGCTGCTGGAAAAATTTATTTGAGCACTTTTCAAGATATTTTAAGAGAAAAAAGAGTTGAAAGCAGAAGTTGAAAAGCCAGCTCTTACCTCCCTATCAGTGCTGTGACAGCCTGGGGTGTCCTTTCCAGATGGGAAAAGCTGTGAAATGAGGGTATATTAATATGTCATCAGTCTATGGGCTTGAAGGAGGCATGGAGAAGGGTCATCTTGCAGGTAGTGACTGCCAGGTTGCTGAGGGGTTGCCCAGTCTTAGGCAGGAGAATTATTCCACCAGAGGTTACTTGATGGTAGAAATGTTTTAGTTGAATTTTGGTACCAAATTGCTCTTCACCAGTGTCTTGAGAGCCCTCTTATCAGAGGCACTGGTTCATGTCCCAGGTCAGTAGTGGAGACAGGCACTTTTCAGTGGTGCTTGATGACAGGGAGAGAGGCATCAGGCACAAACTTATATACAAGGGGTTCACTCTAAACCTTAAGAAACACTTTTTTACTGTGAGAGTGACCAAACTCAGGAACAGGTTGCCCAGTGACTTCAGTGAACATCTTGGCATTTGAGATATTCAAAAGGCATCTGGACACAGTCCTGGGCAGCCTGCTCTAGGTGGTCCTGCTTGGGCAGAGAGGTTGGACAAGATGACCTCCAGATGTCCCTACCAGTGTTAGCCAGACTGTGATTCTGCATAAGCAGTTCTACAGGCAGATGATGTGTTGTTTAAAAAGATCTGCTTTATTTCCAATCTGCCACCTAGAGTTCTCACGTGATGCCTCCTAATTCTTCCACTGTAAAGAACAGAAAACAGCTGACTACTTCCCATTCTTTTCTTCTGCCTTATAATCTTGAAGACCTCTCTCACATATTGGCTATCAGATTGCCAAATCTTAGTCTTAGCTTGTTTGGTTGTTCTTCACACAGCTGCAGTTCTAGTGCTTCACCTGCTATTTTTGCCTTTCTCCCAGTCTTTCCCGAAACTACTCACACTCAGGGAGCATTAGGGCACTAGGTAGCCCCAGCCCACAAACAGCAGAAGATACATGTGATGAATTTATGAGCCTCAGACATATATAGAAGAGTAATTTGAGGTCATGGAGAACAGATAGAAGCAGTATTGACTGACAAGCTGATGGACCAACAGAGAGTTTTCAGCTGCTGAGTTTACTGATTCCACCAGGATCACTCTTATGGAGGAGCTCCTAGACTAGTCCTCAAGCTGTACTTCCTCACATGTGCAAGATGGCCAAACTCCATTAAACATCCTGTCCCACTGGAACCAACTAATAGACTCTGAGCATAATGTAACAGGGGTTCAATATCCACTCCTTGTAGTGAGAGGGCTGGATCCTATTAATAAGGTATTCCATGGCTCTCCTACATATCTTCTACTCTCCTTCCATCTGTGAGGCTCTCTTTGTTTGGTCCCATCAGTTCCTGGCATATGAATGGAGAAACAACAATTGCCAGGAGTGCTGAAGCACTGTAATTTACTCCTGGTTGCTGGGCAGCAATTTAAACCACTGTAATTTCAGGGGACCCATAGAGAAACCCTTCTCTAATTGAGCGGTTTTGCTCCAGTCGCTCGGGGATGCTTATAAAGAGGACAAAGAGGACTGTAGGAAACATCAATATGAGGAGTCACTGGGAAGGCACAAGACAGAGTCCACTTTGACTGCAAATTTCAGTTCAGCGGCAGCCTTTCATAAAGTCAACCTCTTTAAACATATTTTTGAGAGTTGCTCATTTAAAAAAACAAAAGCAGGCAGACATACAAGAAAATTAGCAATAGCAATTTTGTTGTCTCCCTGAAAAAGTGTTTTCTCCCTGAAAAGGTGTTTCATGGAGATGTAGGAAACAATATATGAGGCAGCCAAAGATGACTAGGTGTTCCTTGCCTCTAACAAAGCATAGGATGAAGAAACAGCTCCTCACCCAAACTATCGGCCAAAGCCACCCATGGTGAGAGATCCCAGAGAGGTGGCTCTGCACCCCATCACCCTGAGACCACTTTTGCTTTGAGTATGTGGGAGTAGAGAGGAGTAGGACATGTGTCCAGGAGCAGTATGTGTGCCTACACAGACCATACCACTTGTCTTTCCTCATTAATGCCAGTCCTGTTTCCTTGCACTCCTCTCATGGCTCTGACCCCTGATATTCCTTCTCACCCCAGCTTCTGAAAATGCTAATTAAGAGCAGATGCCCATCAGTTCCCATCTGGGACCAGTCCAGCCCAGTTTGAAGGTGAAAGTCTTTTCAGTGTTCATTAAGTTTCATTCTCTGGTGCTTGGTGACAATTTTATCTTCCTCTGGGGACACAAAACAAGGAGAGATGATGTTGCTGTAAAGAGATGCTAATCGCACTATGGGGATCTCCTGAAGAAATCGCAGAGCCCTTTGTTGTGGGATGCTTGGTCTCATTGTCCTCAGCTCTTTGTTTCTCTTCTGATTTCTGTAAGATGCCGTGTGGGTAGGAAGGGAAGGCAGAATTTATAAAGATATTGAAGGGCACGGGAAGGGCAGTGCTTAATATTGCATAGCAGATACTGCTATAAGCTGTTCTGAATTGGATCTGCCTTTTTATTCTACATGTGTGCAGTGCCAAGCTGATGGGATGGAGCTCTACTCTCACCCCACATCATTGGGGTCACTACTTTTGTTATTTTTATGATTTCTGGTTTCCTTCTGGCTTGCTAAGAGCTGGAAATGGTTCAGATGGGCCTCAGAATGTCTGGGAGGCTCTGGGCATACATCTGTGTTTCCCCCTCCGGAGTTTGAGCGGACCTTGGAAATTCTCTGCAGGAATGTGTGGAGCCAGACATGGAAAGAAGATGCATTGACTGTGGCTGGTAGCTTCAGATTAGTGGGTTTCTTGCAGCAGACATCACCTCCTCATGGCAAGACCCAAGGGCAGTCCATGTGCTCCTCCACCACTGTAGTGTGCATGGCCTGAGGACAAGCCTTTGGAATGCGTAGCTGTTAAGTCCAGAATCTGCTTCTCTGCTCTCAAACATGGCCTGAGAAAGAGGTTACCTTCTGCTTGGGTCTTGGTTGCAGGGTTCGACAAGATGGACTGTAGGTTGCTGGTGGAATCCAAATACTGTACTGGTGGTCCCTTTGAGGGTTGCTTTGCTATGTCCATCAGCAGTGACTTCTTCACAGACAGTCACCCACAAGTGAAGCTGCACATGTCTGGACTTGCCCTGCAACTTGGCCCTGTGCTTGAGGGGTACATCTTGTCTCTTCTCCAGCCTGGCATGCCCTGACAGTGCCGTCCCTCTGCAAAGCCTTTTGGCTGTAGTGGCCACGGCGCACACCACATAACAGAGTTGTCCCCATCACCCTCCACAGTCTGGCAGCTTTGATGCATGAGGAGGTCTTCAAAGAGTTAACTTCCCTCCAGATCCTCTGAGCAGCTCCCTGAGCGCAGTGACTTGAAACAGGGGCTGGGTGTACTGCAACAGAGCAAAGACTGGAGCAAACCATATGCTTCTGCACAAGAATAACAGCATCATTAAAATCCTGAACCAAGAACTCAAAGGAGCATTTGAAGAGTACATAGCAGCAGGTCCTGAATCCTAACGATCAGCTTCCCTTCCCTTCCAATCTTTTGCATGGGCTGAATGTGAAAGCAAAATGTATACTCAATCACAGAGAAACCACTTCCTCCCTCCTCAAGTGACTCTCCAGGCATATGCCCACCTCAGGAGCGAGCTGTAGTCTATAACAGCAGGGAAACAGAGGGGAACAAACAGGTGAAATAACAGAGAGAGAAAGAATATGGGAGAGAGAGAGAGACAGGCAGACCCCAGTCACTGCTTAAACTTTGCTTATTTACAGCAGCAGCATACATATGAAGATCTATAGCACTTACACCCAAATAAATCCTCCCCTGGAGACAGGTGGCAGATTTCCCCCTCCATTATTTACAGCCACTTCTCAGTGAAAACTGCAAGCTGTAAAATGCCCGTACAGTGTTGGAGAGATTTATAGTCCTCCTGTATTTCACACACTGCCTTGCCCTGCTGTGCTGCCTTTGGGGAGACATGGCAAATGGACTCCAAGGTGTTTGACAAAGATGAAGACTCATTTATTACTTGATGCTTTGGAGAGAAATATTTGTACGCAGCAGCCTACACAGGTGGCAAAGGTTAATCCTCTCCTCTCCTGTCAATTCAGCTTTTTGTGAGCAAGGGGCAAGCAGTTTGTTGGGGAGGAAAGGAGCAAGGGAGGAGAGCCACTGAGCAGCACCAGTAACCTGTGTCTCCCTGCACCCTTGGGCAGAGCCAAAAAAGATAGGGGACTTCACTCTGTCACCAACCCCTCACCCAGCCAGGCATGATCTCAACATTTTCATGTACAGATCTCAGTCCCGCTGGAGGGGGACTGGTGTCTCCACTTCTCTGCAGCAGGTAGGGTTTCCTGAGCTCTGTTATTAGAGGAGATGTTTGGCTTCTAGGTCAAAAGCATCTAGGAGACCCACCACCCTGAAATCCTGGTGTGACGTGCCTGACTCCCTCTGGCACAGCGGGGCATAGGAGCACAGAGGATTTTGGCAAACTGGGCTTCAGAGAGTCTGAGCCTAGGTTGAGGCCTCACAAATACATCTCATTGTCCTTCTCTGCTGCCAACAGTGCTGCTCCCTCATCTCTAAAGGTGATCCCTGTGAGTGGGGTTGAGGCAGAGAGCCAGCGTGGTGCCAGCAGGCTGCTAACACGCTGCCTTCTCTGAATAGAGACGAAGATCTTCAATCTCCGGGGCTGTCGATAGAGTGTTTTTCAGCAGCACTAAATTCTTGCAAAAACTCGAACATGAAAACATAAAAATAAAAACATGGTGTAAAAAACACACAATAAAAATATAATACCAAATATATCACTTAACTAAAACCGCTGACCCAGCAGCTTTGATGTTAATGCATTGTCTGTAACAACGTGGCATTCCAGCTGAATACTAACCGGCTGCGGAGCCCGAGCCCAGCCTTGCTTCAGAGGTTTCTGATTTTACTACCCTGATTTCCCTGATTTCTGCAGTCAGTCTTCATCTCCTGGGGTTTATTAGGTCTCCGCCCCGCCCCCCCCCCATAATGATCAACTAAGAGCTGTTTTCACTTTCTCCCTAGTGATAATTAAAGCTGGGGTTGAGTAACCCCCCAGAAGACTCCTCAGAGGATGAGGAGGAAGAGCAAAACTAAGCTCAGCATGATGGCAGGGTTCGATCAGTGGAGAGCTGTGTTAACAAGAGCCCTATGGATGTGAGAGGGATGAACAGTCGGTGGGGAAGGCAGGAACAGATGGTACCCAGCTACACACAGCATGGCTCCAAGGGTCTGCAGGATATGCAGAAGCTCCTGCTCACTGTACAAGCTGCCTCATGCCTAATGACAGCACCAGTCGCAGCCTCTGCAGAGCCATCTTTACCTGTTCCTGCACTCATGGCAAGCAGATGCCCCAGGTGCCCTTGCATGCTGCTAGCATGGGGCCATCCAGAAGTCATTGACCTCTCTTTCATGGCAAGATATAGGGGTGTTCCTATGCAGAGATGATGTAGGAGTGGCCTCTCTATGCAGTTATTCAATGACCAGTTGCAGGAGGAAGGCTAAGTGAAAGCCTGGCATGAGGCAAGTCAGATGGGGGGTCTCCAGTTGGGGACAGTTTTGAACCGTGACTCCTGGAGGGACAACCTTTGTCTCACACTGGAAGGTATACCAGTTACTCCAAACAGATTTGGGTCACTTTGATGACAGAGAACATGGTGTGGTCCAGCACAGAATTTCAGTCTCATCTACTGTGGTCACTCCTGACCACTGCCAGCCAAAGAGCGAAGGAAAGGGGTAAGGTTGTCCTCTCTACTGGTTAGTCAAGTCCCTGCATTATGGCATGGGGCAGGAGCTGGGGCAGGATGCAAACTGAGGGCTTAACTCTGAAGACTTGAACTGCAGACAATCTAAAGATGATTTTTCAACTACTGCTAAAAATTTCAGTCCTGGGGGTGGTGGCCTTGGGTGGCCCTGACACAGCTCACCCTGCCTGTGAGAGAGCAATTGCCAAGCAGACAGCTGGTGACAGCTTTCATCCAGAGCCTGTAAATCCACATCATGAACAGCTCCAACCACACTGTCACTGTCTCTGGATTTCAACAGGTGGAGTCATGTGGAGCAAAGTGATCCAAATTTTCAATTCCTGCAAGGTCATGGTTATCACCCTCTCTTCAAAGGATAGCATCCCATCTATGCATGGCTGCTTCATGCTAAAGAAAGCAAGTAGTCCCTCTGCTGTCCCTGTTTTAGCCAAAATGTATTTCCATACCCAACCTTCTTCCAACATACATTTTTATTCTCTAACATAAATAATAGAATCATGGAATCATAGAATTGTCTAGGTTGGAGGGGACCTTTGAGATCATCTAGTCTAACCATCAACCTGACTGATGGAAAAACAATAACCCATCACTAAACCATGTCACTGAGCTCTATGTCAACCTGTTTTTTAAACACCTCCAGGGGTGGTACCTCAACCACTTCCCTGGGCAGCCCATTCTAATGCTTAATAACCCTTTTAGTGTAAATTTTTTTTCCTGATATCCACAGAAATCATAGAAACACAAGGTTTGAAAGTACCTACAAGATCATGTGATCCAATCTGAACCTCCCCTGGTGCAACTTGAGGCCATTTCTTCTTGTCCTGTGTCCTTATCTCTGACCTGGGAGAAGGGACTGACACCCCCCCCACCTCTTTACACCCTCCTTCCAGGTAGTTGTAGAGAGTGATAAGGTCTCCCCTCAGCCTCCTTTTCTCTAGGCTGAACAACCCCAGCTCCCTCAGCCTCTCCTCATGAGGCTTAGTCTCCAGACCTCTCACCAGCTTCATTGGCTTTCTCTGTACCTGTTCCAACACCTCAATGTCTTGATTAAAAAAAATAAAAAAGTATAAAAAGATCCTAAGATGAGCCTCAAGCAAAGCTGTTTCTGTGCTCTGTGGCTGGTCTACAGCTCCCAGGAGCTTCTCTCTTAGCCATTTCCCTGCTGCTGGAAGGAGGACATGCCCTTCACTTCTCCAGCCTCCTACCCTTTTCCTGCAGACGGTAGTGCTGAGTACAAACAGTAGTACTGGGCACAGACAGAAGTGCTGGGCTGAGTCCTGTGTGAGCAGGTGGAGATGTGCTTGCTGTCTTTAATCTCATGGCAGAGGATAAGAGCAAGGCTGCAGATGGGACGTGTTGGCAGCAGTTGGTTTCTTCACCACTCTCTGAGTTTGGATGCCCAGAACACAGCTGGCCAGTGGGGACAGGAAGGCATTGGTTGACTGAGACAAAGAAAATCTGTTCTGAGTGACTGGAGAAAGTGTCCCACCTGACCTACCAGAATAAGACAGAAAGCTAAGGGCTGAAGCAGCTGAGGAGGCACCTAAATATTACATACAATCTTGATTGCAAGGCTGTATTTGCCCTTGCTTTAACGTAACTCTTGGCCTTACGTAACACAAGCTCTAGGAAGTTTCCCTCCCACATTATGACACAACATGCTTGAAAAGCTGTGTAAAACCCTTCTGTTCCTTCAGGCACCATAAGGTGTCCAGTGATGCTGCTGCTTGATAGAAAAGGATATGATGGTGGGTCAGGAGGAGCAGAAACGTTTCCCAGTAATGAGTAGTGAGTAGGGAAATTCCCCCAATAAATGGATCTATCTACTCACTGGTGTCAGAGAGTAGGAGAGAGATCTCAACCTGTCTCTCATCCAGGGCATGATGCTTGTCTGCCTGCCACTCTCACCCAGTCCTGGATCCGGCACTGGTTCCCCCTCCACAACCCATGTGCCTCACACACCTGCAGAGGATTGAGATGACCATCTCCCCTCTGCTTTCTTATGCTCCCTGCTCCCATCAGAAGTTCCAGAGGAGCATGGTGCTCTGTGGAAGGCTCCATCTTACCTTGCCATGTGTAGTCTGCAGTGCTTGCATTGGAAGCACTCTTTAGTTTTAATTAAGGCTTTGAGGACCCAAGTCAGGCAGAAAGAAGAGAAAATGCTAAGAACAGCTAATTTCTTAAACTGCTCTCTGGCACCTTTTGAAACTTACCTCATGTAGCAAATTAAAAATGCTAATAGATGGCCAATAAAAAAAAAAAAACCCACCGAAACCCTTTTTTCTCTGTAATTTCAGTGAGCTGAGTGGCTCTGTGCACCAATTAGTGGTGGGAGATGAGATTTTCTCCACTGAGGAAGGACCAGGGTATGATGTACAAACCCACAGGTTGGCTTCTGAAGTGGTTCACTCTCCAAAATGTCTTCAGCAAAGGCACAGGGGGCTATGCTGAACCCCCCTCCCCCCTCACTTTTAAAACACTTAGAAACTTATTATTCCTCGTTAATTTTTGTCTCAAGGCAGACTGCATGTCTGGACTCTCAGATAGAGATGGAGACTTGGAGCAAGCACTGTCCCTTGTTTTTCAGAGGGCTTGATTTCATCAGGGTACTGCTGTAACAGCAGTAATTAATACAAAATTAGGACAGCTACATACAGTACCTGTTGTTGTCTTTGCAGAGAAGCTATCTGTCATGTTCCCCAGATGCCTGCTAGAAGCACTCATGGCTACAGCAACCTCAGCTTGTGCTAAGCTGGGATCAATAGCAGCTTTATGAGTTTAGAGAGCAAGTGGACTTTGAAGGCCTTGCAGATCCTAGAGATAAAAGATGGGAAAACCTAGCTTCTCCTTCATCCATCCTTTGTCACTACGTGTTTGGATATGAAAAACATACACTCTTTTTACTCCAGTCCGAGATTTGAGCACAAGGCGCCTGCTGACCCAACAAGCACTGCATTAGTCAAGTCCAGAGAGCTTTGGAGGAAGGACAGATATTGATGAACACTGAACAGTTTATCCAAAGCAGGACAGCCACCCAGAATAGAAATGGCAACAGACAGCAGCTGAAGACCCTATCTCATGTGTACCTTCATAGGCTATGAGTGAATCAGAGGAGAGATGGTTCTTGGATCTCCCACTCTCAGGAGACTGCCTACACATCATTATGACTGTGAAACATGTGAAAAGGTCTAAAATCCATTGGATTTTCCAGGCTAAGCATCATTACTGTGCAATTTCTCCTGGAGTAAGAAGGGAGACTATGCTATTTCTACTCACCAGCACGAGCGTATTCCCTTCTTGTGCCAATGTTTACACCCTTTTCATTCTTGTCTCCCAGTTGTCTATTTCCAGAAATACCTAGCAGTGATCTATGTTGTGGAGGCCTTGGCCCAAGACAAGCACTCAGTTAAATATACAGTCCCAGTATATTGATTTTACAGGTCAGCTGGAACACCTCGAAGGTAAAAAGTCCAGGGAGCCTGAAGGAGGTCATGGACAGCATCACAGTCACACAATTTGGCCCATATCCAGTGGCTCTGCACTTAAAAGCTTTCAGCCAACTAAAAGCAGCCTTGGAGTACCAGGAAGGTCTGAATAACGACTCTTGAGCACGGTTAATGAAGCCTCTGGATTTGATGTATTTCGGCCACATCGTTTGATCCTTCTCCTTCCACCCTTCCATCGTTGTAATGGAACAGATGGAAAAAAATGAGAAAAATGCAAGTGGAAGCTTCTACTTTCCCCCTGAAATTGTCCTGACTTTTGGGTCCCTCCAGGAGTACACGAGTTTGTCACAGAGTAGGCCTGGCCACATGAACAGCAACACCTTCTCAATCGCACAGGGCAGGGAAAGCAGTGAGAGTAGGGGGAGAGCCAAGTAGGGTGGGCAGCCAAGGTGTCCATGACCTGCTCCTTCTACTGTCACAGTGGGAGTAGAGGGAGTGGAGAGATAAGGCAGCACTGAAGACCCTTGAGGGAAGTTTCTGAGCAGCAGTTGGGTTTTGAGAGCAGCCATCCCACATCAGAGGCTTCATGGGGTTTGAAGGCTGTTGCAGTCATGGGCCCTCTTCAGGGTTGCATAAGACAAGAGAAAATATGCATGTCTGGGAGGACAGGCTGCTCCTTCTGTGGGGCAGTGTTAATGTGAGGGCCAGAGCTGGGTGCAGGCAGATTCACAGGCACTAGTCCCCAGGCTACAGTGAAGGAAAGGATGAAGCTGTCCAGATTTGGTGTGTTGAGTATTTCTTCTCCTCGTGGCCAGAAGGTAGGACCAATGGCTCTCAATTTGAAAGTCCCCACATTCCGTGCAGCACACCAAACACAACCCAAGGTCAGGTCTCCATGGGAGCAGAGTTAGCTTCCACTGCTAGAGGGCTGCCATGAAGGATTTTACCACTGCTTTCTGCAGCTCTGTAGCAACTATACTTCAGGCTCACCAGTAGCTCCATTAAATTCACAGATACATAAGGAAGAAGGAAGCGCAGGTCTGTAGCTCCAGCTGTGCCCAGTAGAACACAGACGAAAAACAGTACAAGGTTGCAGGACCCAGATGATCTGTGTGTCAGCAAATGATGGCACGATGATGATGGCATTTGCCAGCACTGAGAGGCAGATCTATATGCAGTCAAGTAATTTTTTTCAGTGGACGGTTGGAAGTCTTGTGAAAGTAGTGTCATTATGGCTGCTTTTGAAGATTCACCTTCACTCAAGCAGGGACATGTTCCTCTGTCCATGATTTGAGAACTTTCCAGTGATAGCTGGTGTCTAGATACTTGCCTTATTTCAGGTCGTTTGTAGACAGGAACTGTCTCAGGAGGGTTTGATTTTGATTTCTGGAGTTTCAACTTTTCTTCTGCCACTGCTTTCTAACCTGACACAGCAGTGCAGGTGGGACAGCCACAAAGGCCATTTTACCTAGCTAGACACCCTGGCTAGGATAAGATTCTATGGTGCTTATCATGCTTTTCCTTTCCTCTGCTGGGGACCACTGCCTGAAACTCCTTGAGAAGGCTGAGTCTCTCCTTTGTTCCCTCACAGGAGGTAGTTGCATGGTGGGCATGCCATATCTGGGCTATCAGCACCTGCATGTGAGATCCCAAGGACCAGCGGCCAGGGAGGAGAGGACCAGCCTGCCCTAAGCAGCGTCCATGGGGAGCTAGAACCAAGACATCCAGGGCTATAAGCTCCTTATCTTACACAAACATTAAATTCAATTTAATACAAAGGAGGGAAAAATGAGATTTATATCTTCCAGACTCTGCTAGCCTGGGACACAAACTTAATTAGAAAGACTGAAATGTCATCGACTCCTGGAGGAGAGTGAGCATCTTTTTCCAAACTGTGAGCATCTTTCTTGGATGCAGTCACTGGCCAAATATATGAGATCCGCTGTTTCTTAAATAGCAATGTCTCACTGTAGAGAGTGGGGAAATGACCCACTGGAAAAAGAACAATCCTCTGCTCATCCTCTGGTCCATTTAGGGAAAATTATTGATCCATGCTAGCCTTACCTAAAGTTTTAAAGGGAATCCTGGACCTGTCTCTGCTTTTGCAGCCATGAAAAGCTCTGGAGAGGGTTGGAAGCATAGCATCTCCAAGCCGTGCAGCTCCCGGCTGTGGCAGCAGCTGCAGGCAGGGCAGGGAGCATATGGAGGAACACAGGTCAGTGCCTCTTGGTGACTGCCTCAGCTGTGCAAAGCAAGAGCTGAGCAGAGCCTCAGTGACTAGTAATGATCTTGTACTAGTAGATGCTGACATCTCCAAGGGGCTTGTGAATTTTGCAAGCGATTATTTAATTTAGCAGGTGATGAGCAGTCTGACCTGGACATCTTCCTAATAGAGTAAGTGGTACCCAGGCTTACAGAACATCAAGTCTATGTTTGCCAGATGGGTACTTGGTGTCTACAGTATGACAAGGAAGTCACAGTGGAGGAGCAGTGATTGTCCTCAGGGAATGCACTAGTGAGTGTTTCTTCTTCAGGGGTACAAACAGCCTTAAAACGTCTTACCTCTGCCATGGGATGGTCAGACTGTTCCCATGGAGAAGCCATGTCATGGCAATGTGTTTGTGCAGTGTTTCATGTTTTCCATTCCAGCTCTGTTTCATTCTCTGCAGCATCTTTCACAGCATAGGGAAATTGTGTGCAGGATAGAAAGTTAGGAGGATGTGGGGTGTGAGATGAAAAGCAGAGATATGGTGGGAAGCACGGGCTGGTGGAGGTGGAGCATACATTAGGAGGCTGGGGGTTGGAAATGTCCATCTGGAACTGGGAGCTTGCTTTGGGAGATGTAAGGTTATGAAAGAAGGAATGATAGAGACAGAGGGAGAGAGGCCAGATGGGTCTATAGGATTGCATCCAAAAGTTTGTGATCTAAGGCCTGCCCCTGCAGGTCAAAATATTTGAGGACCAGTGTATGGGAAACAATCAGGCAGTGGTGATGGGAAATC
The DNA here is from genome assembly GCA_013400555.1 of Jacana jacana. Taxonomy (NCBI): domain Eukaryota; kingdom Metazoa; phylum Chordata; class Aves; order Charadriiformes; family Jacanidae; genus Jacana; species Jacana jacana. The sequence continues at coordinate 239,769 of VZTM01010019.1, read as the reverse complement.
AAGGATATGAAAGTTCAGGATTTCTCCAGAGATGCATGGTCCTCCCTTGGAGGCAGGGAGAGAGTGTGAGACTAGCGTACTTCATAAGATACCTTTATGATTCCAGGTAATGCAGATCTGGCATGTATTCCTGGCTTCCATGCAGACTGGAGAATGCTATGATATGTGATCAAAGAGAGAAGAGAAGAGAAGAGAAGAGAAGAGAACCCCCTTTTCACACCAAGACTCACTATTGGACACTGCTGCATGGGACCACCCAATCTCTTGGTCAGCTGAGGTGAGAGCAATCAAATCATACTGTAGCAGGAGATAGTATGACATGATCTGTTGAGCACTATGGTGTACCAAGGCAGGGTCTGTAAGCTTCTGGCTTCCATCCATGGTCTGATTGTTCCAGGGCTTGGCATGGCTGAACCCTTGTTGTGCCCTTGGAGCTGGCAGTAGGAGCTGCGTGGGCAAGTATGTTTGGAGCCCCTTATTCACATCCTACCCTAGGGCTGTCAAGCAGCCATAAAGTGAATTTCAGGGCAGTGAGGGTAGTCTGTGCCAGGGTTGGTTGGCAAATGTCTTGGACATGATCTTGTCTGAAGGAACTATGGGATAAATGGAAGCAGACTCAGTCTGAGCAGGCTTGGCTTGGCCCCTCTCCGGGGGGCATGCTTTTGGAGATGGCTGATCCCAACCTGCCTTGCTGACAAGTCCAACCCCCAAATATCCAGGCAGTTTGGAAAGAATGTTGGTCACAGGTCTATGCCAATGCAAGACCATAGTCTAAATGAGGACAATGAGACAAGAAATCTTGAGGTATCTTGAGAGGTATCAAGCTGAACAACACTGACAAGATGCTTCCAAGGAGAGCTGGGGAGTATCTCTAGTGCTGTGATCTAACTAGGATGGGTCCTAATCCTTGTGCCCAATAGCAGTGGTCTCCCTGCCCCAAGATGCCCCACAAGGCACATTTCCCTCCCAGATGAACCCCATTAAACCATCAGTTTCTCAGTTTCCCCTCAATTACTGAGATCAATGACCCCTTAGCTCTGCTTTCCTCCATACATTTCCTGCTTCTTCCAAATGTGGAGTCGTTAATTGCAGTTCACTGCTCATCCTAATGTTTCCTCCCTTGCTCACTTTCTCTCTCTCCTGTAATTTACTGGCATTTCCTAAGCACGTTTAGGCTACGTTGGCAGCTGGATACTGCGATAAGGTTTTTTGACATCTAGTGATTGTTGGTCGATAGCATTTCTATCCCATAATGAAGAGAGGAAGGGAACAGGGAGGGGCACAACAGAGATAGAATGATCTTCCACAGTTAGGGGATGAGATCATTATCTCTTGGAAATATGGGAAAGGCAAAAGTGAGAGTAGAGAGGCGAGGCTGTCGTCACAGCTGAGAACAACCTAATAATCACCTTTCACAGGGCAGTCATCGCTTGGTAGAAACATAAGTGCCCCAGGGTGCTCTCTGCTTTCCTGGCTCCAACTGTGGGGTGTCTCAGAGAAGGAGTCCAATCACGTTGCAGAGGATGTGGTGAGGGAGGGTGAAATATGGGTCTTGCTTTCCCTCGGGCTAGAGTTACAACTTGCTGCTGGGTCTGCTCCTGTGTTTCTCGATGTTAGCAGGCAGCCAGCTCGTTGCTGGGGTCTCCAGAGTGGGGAGGGTAAATGACCCTCTTCGTTGCTGTGAGCCAGGGGACCACATCTCCCTCTGTCTTCCTTCCTCTTTCAGCTGATCTAATTTAAGGCCACGTCTGCACTGGCAGACCTGTACTTGCAAATTCCAGCTGGCTGGTGAGCTCAGTGCAGGCTGAGGTGACGGGGTGTGAAGCTCCACGTGCCTAGGCACCAACCAAAGAAATCAAGCCTGAAAAAAGTCAGGATTTGTGTGCTTGGGTTATCAAGACCCAGCTGCACCTGACCTGAAACCGTAAGGCTTCAGAGGCCTCTTCTGTGTGATGCAGAATTGCTGTTTGGGGTTTGACTCTCTGTGCTCTGCTCTGTTTGGCAGGATGGACACCCTCTAAACAGGTTGAATGATCCTGGATGCAAATGCTGTCTCTGATGAAGAAGTCAAGGTGTTTAGCACAAATGTTCTTTGGTGGGTGGAGGACCATGCATGGGGGACCATTTTCTGTCTGTGACACAGGATTTTTGTGTGGGCTTGGTGTGAGTGCACTTTTAGTCCTCGCTTGGTCTCTCAGGCTGCAAAATGATGCTTCATAGTCAGGAAGCTCCTCTGGCTTATTCCCTGCCTGCCTGGCATGCCAGAGATTTCTCCCAATCTCAGAGGCTGACACTTTTCAGCAAATATCATGGAATTACAGAATGATATGGGGTTGGAAGAGAACTATGGAGATTATCTAGTTCAACCCCCCTGCCAGGGAAAGCCCACCTAGAGCAGGTTGCATAGGAATGTGTCCAGTCAAGTTTTGAATGTCTCCAGACACAGAGAATCCACCACCTTTTTGGGAAGCCTCTTCCAGTGCTCTACCACTATCAAAGTAAAGAATTTCCTCCTCATGTTTAGGTGGAACTTCCTGTGCTCATATTTGTGCCCAAAAGCACAAAGCTAGAAGTGCTTTCATGACCTTGGACTTGTGGTATGGGTTTCATAACGTTGCATGAGCCTTCCTGGGCACTGATCCATGCCTTCAGCACCATGGGATGCGTGGGCTGGAACTGCAGCAGTAACCTGGACTAGACAAGGAGGTTCTACTCCTCTGGGAAGTGCATGGTTCTTGATGCTCATGTGGAGCAAAGGTAGATGAGACAACATATTGCTCCTGACTCCATGCCAGGTCGGATCTTCAGCTGGAATAAATCAACTGAGATCCACGGGATGCAGAGATTGACCAGGCAGCTGGACATCTGCCTGCCACTGGCTAATGGCATTGCAGCCTTTTGCAGTCATGAAATTAGTGATAGAGTTAGCAAATGCCGAACTGCTCACTCCTAAGGAAGCCCTAGAGAAGAAGATTGCTGGCAGCCAGAAGGACATGCTGGGGAAGCACCATCGCATGCTTGTCCCACTGTATTTCTTTGAGGTGGACACTGATGGCTGCTGTTAGGGAGTTCTGGTGACCCTCAGTATGGTCATCCATACCTGCCCTCTGACAGAGCCTCCTTCTCTACTGTCCACAAAGAGGGTCAAAAGTGTTGCCACATCTTGTTAGGGAGCCAGGCTGAAACACAGGTGAGGTGATGCTGGACCTGGTTTTCTTCTGTCTCTCATCACTGGAGCCTAAACAGTGCTTATCTCTGCTTCTGCCTAAGATCTGTCCCCAGCCCACCCCAAGTTTCTACCAAAGACCATAAGGACGGGCAGTGAGGCTCAGAACCAACCTCCTCCTCACCAATCTGCCCTCTGCCACTTTTCACTAGCAAAAATTTTGAGAGAAGCACGAGAGACAAGGCACATATGGCCATACCCTCTCTGCTTCCACACCTCTCAAGATGGTTTCTTTGCCCTTAATAGCTCTTGATGGGGTTTTTTTTTTTTTTCATTCATGTCACTTAGTCACTTTTGGAAACACTTGAAACTCTTGTCATCAAGAAGATCTGCTGGCAACCAGCTTCACAATTTAAACACATACGGGAGGGGACAAAAAAAAATGTACCTTTTTGTGTTCATTTTAAGCTGATTGCCTGGTGAATTCCCTGGATGCTTCTTTGCCCTTGTATTGTAAGCACCGGCAAAGAGAAATACTTCATTTGCCACTTTCTTTTAGCCTCTCAGGTTTTTCCCACCACCTCCATTCAGCTCTTTCCTGAGCTGCAGAATCCTAACCAATTTAGTCACTTCGTGTCCAGAGCTGTTCTGTGCCTCTGATCAGTCCTGTCACCTTTCCCTCTGCTGCTTCCAGCTCCGTGTTTTGTCAGAGACAGAGGTCGAGGCCACACGCCGAATCTGAGATGAGGCTTCACCGCAGTCCGTGCAGTCCCGCAGCCACCGCCTCTGTTCCTCTCCTAGCACGGCACAGCTTTCTGCTTGCTGCTTTGACTGCTAATGGATGGGAGGCTAAGGCTTTTGTAAACCTGTCCATGCCAAATCCACTTTTGGGAGGCTAGTAACCTGTTCTCTGCTGGATGCAGCTGTGTGCGTCTCTCCCCAGGAGCATCGCTCTGCCTTCGCATGAGCCACATGGAGTCAGCGGAGCTCCAGGCTACTGGTTGCCACCTTCATAACTGAGTCGAGTCACGCGACGGAAGCAATAACATAATTCAGCCACAGGGTTTCTGCACCCCAAATCAGGCAGGGCAAGATGGGACAGGGCCTGCTTTAGGCTGCTGAGATATGAATGTCTCTGCTGGTTCCTGAGCTGTTTTTCAAGGATGTCTTAAGACAGTGTCCTCCTCCCAACACTGCCTCTGCTTCCTCAGAACACCCTTTGTTCACTCTTCTTCCCCCCAACTGCTCTCCCTCCCACTGGTGCCTCATTTACTGGGTCAAGGAAACTTCCATATGTTCTTACCAATCACTCCAGATAAAACAAATGGGATTTCAGGCTGACAAGACTCAGAAAAGGATGCGTTATCTGACTGAGAAACATGACCACATGCCTCAAATGAATGAAGAATTACCTATTGAGAATCAGAAATGAAGGAGAGGAGCTTCTGGATGTTCTATTTTGTTGTAAATATTATTTAACTTTCAAAATCCCTTAGTTATCAGATTCTGCAGATCAGCTTAAAAAAACCTGCAAGCTCTAAAAAATGGGAAGCATTTGCTCTTTTCTATTTCAGGAATACATTGCCCAGCTTTTCTACATGACTAGGAAAGCAAAGACTCTACTCTAGAAACCAAAAAAAAACCCTCAAGCTGAAATATCCTGGAAATAGCACATTTTCATTATGGGAGAGGGTTTAAGAACAATGAGCAGCACCAAAGAAACTGATTAAATGTCAGGAACTGTGCACCGTCTTTCCATCTATTCAGCGAGCAGGACAACAAGGAGAGAGGGACATAAAACCCCGGGAAGGATGTTAGCCTCAAGTTGCTTGAGGGGAGGACGCTCCAGGAAAGGGACATCTGATTTTTGTGTCCTCCTCAGATGGAAAAAACAGAGCTCAGAGGTATTTCTTCACCGTCCTCCCAGCAGAGGGAACTATCGGTCCTTCTTGGAGAGAGGTCACTTCTAAGCTGGGAAGTTTTGAAGATCTTTGGCGTGCAGGTACCCAGGTAGCTGCTGACTGCACTGGGGGGCTATAGACTGTTGACCCATGTGCCAAAGTGGTAGGAGATTTTGGAGGTTCACAGGGCTGTTTCATCCTCCATATTAGAGTCTCTGTAGAAGAGGCCAAGACCTGCCTGCTCTTGGATATGGTGATGGTAGCTTCTGCTGCCTCTCTCAATCACCTCCTGCCCCAGGATGGTTCTCTTCTCCTCTCTAAACACACATCTCTTTAGGGCTGCAAAGGGGAAATCAATGCTCTACCTCTGCCCCAGCACAACCCTGGTCTGTACAAACCCTGTCTGGATTTGCCATCTGATACCCAAAGCCCATATTAGCTCTGCTTTCCTACCATCACCCAAGGGGCATCATAAAGTACTGGAGTGCCACACCCATAACATGACCTCATTTTTACTTAAGAAGCATCATAAAAACGCTAAAAGCAAAACCCACCCAACCAAAACCTGAAATCTGTAAAGGAAAAGCTGTATCTAAGGCAGCAAAGAAGAAAACACATCATCACACCAGACTTGCTGTTGCCTTAGTACCTCATTTCTGCCCCTTCCCACCTATGCATTATGGTGCTGTCTTTAACGGCACTCAAATGTGCTGGTTTTTATAGGTCCCCATACATCATTTAATCCAGGAGGTAGATGCATAAAGAGGGCAAATTAAAGTTACCCAGATAGCCATGAATTTCCCTCTTCCCAGGTTTTTGTCTGCTTGACCCTGCAGCCTGAGGAATGCACTCTCTGAGCAGCATTTATGCAGTGCCGCTGTAGCCGTAGAGGCAGCCAGACACACAAACACAGAGACAGACAGACAGACAGACAGACACACGCTGCGGCCGCCCTCACCGCGCAGGCGGTGCGCCGGGGCTCTGCGGGGAGGTGAGCGACTCCCAGAGAGCAGATCACACCTCTCTCCGCCAGCATGGGGAGACTCTCAGTGCGCTTCCAGCACAAGCCAAGGGCTAATGAGAGGAGGAAGCCGGCGTTTTTATTGTGCAGTATAGTAGAGCAGCAGAGCAAAACACAATAAAAGCCAGGCAGCCGTATCCCCGCAACAAAAACCTGGCTGGGCTGCGGAGCGCTCGGGGTCTGTTAGACAAAACTCGGTGGCCCGGGGAAGGCAGAGGATTTCAGCTCCATTTGCTGCCACGAAGCAGGGCTGCTGCTAGCGAAGGTTCACCCTGTAACAACCACCTGGCAGGGTCTCCTGCATGTTGGCTCTCCATGAGATTCCCCTGGAGTTAGTGCAGGATATCAGTCCAAGCGATCTGGATGCTCCTGTAGATGACACAACATCCCTCCTCGGTCCTTCCCAGTCTGGTGGTCTCTTGGGCTTTTTTTTTCTCCTTTTTTGCATGCCTTTCAAGCTTTCTCCCTTACTGCTTTCCACATCCTCACTTCTAGCCCAGCCCCAGCAGCTCAAATCTCCCCATATGGCTGGTACAGTCCAAACCTGTGTGCTCCTGTGGTGCTGTGGATTATGGCTCTGTTTGATTTGACCTCTTGCCAGCCTGGTTCAGAAGCCATCCATGACCTTTGTCAATCAGCAAGTGGCTCTGAGGAGGGGACTAGGGGCCAACATACATGCCCGGGGCACTTGAGGGGCACATACATTTGGCCCGGGCCAAAAAGAGGCACTTGTTTTCTGTCATAGAACCATAAAAATGCAAGGTTGGAAAGGACCTACAAGATCATCTAGTCCAACCATCCTCCTATCACTGGTACTACCCGCTGAGCTACTAAATCATGTCTTGTAGCACCTTGTCCAGACGGTTCTTGAACACTGCCAGGGATGGTGACTCCACCACCTCCCTGGACAGGCCATTCCAGTGCCTGATCACTCTTGGGGAGAAAAGCTTTTTCCTGACATCTCATCTGAATCTCCCCTGGCACAACTTGTGGTGTCTTGTAATGCATGTCACACCTTAAAGGGGAAAATTCAGACTCAGTAATCAGAGCTTATTTGTTAGCGTTTGCTAGGTGTATATCACTCCTCAGCCACAGGACCTCCAGGCTCTTTCAGACTGTTTTATTTAGCATCTACGTGAGCAAATCTTTTTCTTTTTTCTTTTCCCAACTTCATCAGAGCAGTTCCCCTTTTGTGACCATTACTCTTCTGATGCTGAGCTCCAGGCTACGCTCGGTTGCTGATGGACCTTGACATCTCCATCAAAGACACAGGAGAAGGTGAGTTCCCAGCTGCACACAAGCTGCCAGAGAAGTGACCTGGTCTGGGGAATTTGGGTTTGTTTTACTGCAGGGACCTGCCCACGGCTCCACAAGAAGTGCAGATGGGGTGCTCTGCTTGGACACACTTCACATCCCCAGGAATTCTCAAGCTGTTTCCTTTGCCCTCAAGCAACCCCTTCTGCTGCAGAAGAGCCCCAGCCTAGGTAGCTGCTCCCCAGATGAAAACCAGCCCTCTGCTCATCTTTGCCAGTATCCTCTAAGCCTTTTCCACCTTCATCCCGCTGAAAGACGAGGAGCAGAGCCGCACCCCGCGCCCCAGGCAGAGGTATACGTGGCTCAATCCCTCTCCGCAATGGCACCAGCAGATTTGCTCTCTGATCCTTCCTAATAATCCCTGTCTCTCGCTTTGCAGTTTTCATCACCACAGTTCACCAAGCTGGCGTTTCATAGAGGTGTCTGGGGCTCCACGATTTCGCTCCTGTGCAGCAATGCCTTGATCAGAGCAAAGGAAGTTCTTTGAAAACTTAAGGAAACCTTTTTAATATTTTTTCCAGTAGGCTGATGGGGCATCAAGAGGGACTCCTGCCTAACGCCTGCTGTGTAATATACATAAGTACACCCTGCAGAACCTGCTCTCTTTTCCTGCCATCTCTCCACTCCCCACAGCCGGGTTTCACTTGGGGAGCAGTTCTCTCTATAAACTCCTCACTGCTCCAGGCTGCCAGCAAAAACCTTCCCAGCAGGACAGAGTTTTAAACCAGTTGATGCTGCTCTTGTATTTCTCCCTCCCTGAAAACAGTGAGTCCTCTCCACATGGGTCAGCACACGTGTGGGTGTGCAAAGAAGGCAGTGAAACAGGAATTGCAATGCTTGCTGTAGGAAAGTGAGTTCCCAATAGGGCTTCTTTCCTTCCATTAGGTCTGCAAAGATGCTCAGAGGGCTGGAGCACCTCTCTTATGAAGACAGGCTGAGAGAGCTGGGCTTGTTCAGCCTGGAGAAGAGAAGGCTCTGGAGACACCTTATGACAGCCTTCCAGTCCCTAAAGTGGGCCTACAGGGAGGGTATCTTTATAGAGTGTAGTGATAGGATGAAGGGTAATGGTTTAAAATTGAAAGAGGGTATATTTAGATTAGATAATAGGAAGAAATTCTTTACTGTGAGGGTGGTGAAACATTGGGACAGGTTCCACAAAGAAGCTGTGGGTGCCCCATTCCTGGAAGTGTTCATGGACAGGCTGGATGGGGCTTTGAGCAACCTGGTCTACTGGGAGGTGTCCCTGCCCATGGCATAGGAGTTGGAACTCAATGATCTTTAAGGTCCCTTCCAGCCTGAACCATTCTTTGATTCTATGATTCTTAAAGCAAAGTGCCCCACTGGGAAGCAAGAGCCGTGCAAGGAAAAGACACTACTGCTCTGCGAGGCAGAAGCATGGAAAGAGGGAGTAAATCACCCCCAGTGCTCTCCCCAGCCATTGTTGTGGTAGCACATCACCATGTGTTGTCCACAGACTGACTCTGCAACCTTGCTTGCCATTCTATACCTTGCAAAGTGGTGTCAGAGAAGCACAACTCCAGATGTGACACCTGAAGGGTGAAAGGCAATGTGCTGGTTCAAAATTATGATGCCTTCAGAAAAACCTCATAGCATGGATGGATGTACATGAAGGGGGAGGGTGGAGGAAGAGCTGTGGGAAGAGCTATGTGACAGGGTCAGCTCAGGTGTTTGAAGGGCTGTGGGGTGGAAGGTGAACTGGCTGCCCAGAAGACCTATAGTGAAAGAAACCAGGAGGCCTTGGAGATGAGAGTGAGGGTAGTTCGGCTGTGCCCAGTGAGGTAATGGTAACTAATTGGTTAATGAGACAGAGACAGAGTCCTGCCTAAATATAACCACTGTGCAGGGGGGTTAGGCCATGTCCTCAGCAGGTCATTCTGGTCCTGGCCTGACCCAGTTGCAGGGACGTGAATAACCATCTGTGAGTTTTGGTGTGGAAAATATTACTAATTAAAATTAAAAAAAAAAAAAAGAAAAGCAAAACATCTGTACTCGGCAGCATCTGTCATTCTTGCTTCTTCAGGGCATCGTGCTTGGAAACTTTAAAATGAATGGGTATTTTTAGTTTGAAAAAAAAAATAAAGATTAGAAGCATAATTTTAAAATTAAAAAATAACCTTCCTTTTTTTTTTGCCCATTGCTGCCCGTGAAGCCACAGAGAAGGTCTTTGAGCATCCACTGAGGAGTCGAGTGTGGGAAGTGGGTGTGCAAGAGGGCAGGGGTGCCAGTGTCAGCCCTTCACATGGAGACCTGGCTCACATCTCCAAAAAGGAGGGATGGCTGAGTAAGGATACCATCTGGCTCCAGGGCTGCCCCTGCCCCTCTGTCTATTGACGGTGTCAATAGCAATGTTTTATTAATTAGAACGGGGCTGGATGGAGGCAGCGGAAAGCCAACTAGGCCACTTTAAGAAGTCTTCCCTGCTGGCATACTGGAAGCAAGTAAATAAATAGATGTCCATAGCAAGCCAGTGGGAGACAATGTTCATTGAATTTCATTGAAAATGACATTTAGGTGTCTATGTGTCCAAGCACCACTGTGAAGACATAGCAGAGATGTTCTCTTCTCTGGAGAAGGATGCCTCCATGTGCTGAAGCATGGTGGAGAACATGAAGACCAGATCAAGTGTCTCCTAACATTCCAATATTAATTGAAAAGACCAGGGAAGGGGGAGAAAAAGCATCTGACACCAAACACGGATCAAGCATGTAAGTACCACATGAGTTCCCCAGGTGGTCAGGGCCCCTATAGCCCTAGCTAAGCCTCACAGTGCTCCTTTCTGGTATGTCATTCCATTCCCACACCCCAGAGACTTGTTCTTGGTCACCATCCATCAGTGACCCTGTCTCAGAGGCACCATCTCAGAATTCCAGAATTGTTACAGTTGGAAAGGACCTCTGAGATCACCAAGTCCAACCATACACAAAACCACAACCCACTACCTACAATCTTGGCCACTAGAGCATGTCCCCTGAAGTGCCACATCTACTTGTTTCTTAAATACCTTCAGGACTTAAATACTTCTATGCACTGCTTCCAGCCTCCAGAGCTACAGAAAACAGGAAGAAGGAGCCAAACTCTTACGTAAGCATCATCCATCCCTCAGACAGGCACATGTCCTTGCTTTTCTCCTGCCTTGTAGCCCTCATGGCCTAACTGGCAGAAAGTCCATCTTCTACAGCCAACACATACTTTGGGGATGGAGGGTCACCAGCCGTAGCCTCATCCTGCAGTTCAATTTGGTTCCTGCAGCCTCTGGGTTGAGATACCTGCAAAACAATAAGGATCTTCCAAGGAGCAGAATAATTGTTTTCAGTTTCCTCATGAGTATTTTCTAGATTTGTTTTGGTTTTTTGTTTTTTGTTTCTTTTTAAGTGGATGGTAAAATTACTCTAGGGCTTGCATGGTTGCCTGCATTAATCTTGAGAATTTTGCAGTTTTTTAACTGGGAACCTGAAAGATTGTGAATGAAGCAGAAAACCCTGTCTGGAGGGCTGGGTCTGCAGTAAATACAGAAAGCCCAAGGAGGCAGGGCCAGCAGGAAGGTTTGGGCTGCTCTGTAACACCAGTGAGCAATGCAGGATGCTGGCCAAGGAAGCAGGTCTCTGTGTTCTCCAGACTCTCCTGTATCCTGTGGACCACTCATTTCCAGGAGTTTCATCCATGGTGATGGTACAGGACTTCGAGAGCAGGCTCATCATTTCTTGGCTGCTACCAAGATGAAAGGCAGCTCTCCATCCTTCCCACCCAAGGTGAACATAGAGCTAGAGAGATCCCAGTGAGAAATGATAGGTTTTATTCACTGGCCTGACATTTTCTTCAACCATTGGTCTTTCTTTATTAGGTAGACTCAAAATAAATAACTTTTAGGAGCAACCTGTGAGGTACAGTCTGTTTTCATCCACATTTAGGTGTCTACATGTCCAGTCATCACTGTGAAGATGCAGGAGAGATGTTTTCTTCCCTAGAGCATACGCTTCCATCAGTTGAAACTTGGTGGGGAGCATGGGGACCTGATCAGGTGTCTCCTACTCTGTTGCCCTACTGGTGGCAGCATGCTTTCCCCCAGCATTCTGCCCATCACCTGTGCCAGAGCCATAGGAAATGATGGGCAGAGAGGGGCTCTGGAAGAGCAGTGTGATATCTTGGAAGTGGATTTCTCAATCAATCTTACCCCCCAAAAGACAAACAGAAAAAAGACCTCCGCTACCAGGACTCTGGGGTGTTGTGCCATCTCTACCCTGCTACAAGATACGCTTTGTCTCTCTAAATCAGCAGAAAAACAAAGACAGTAAATCAAGGCATGGGTGATGAGGGGTGGAGGGGAGGTTAACACAGGGCAATGTGTGACTCCAAAAGCTTTTGTGCTTCTCAGATAGATGGGGGTTGGCAGAGGTTGCTGTAGCACCACTTGTCCTTCAAGCCTGGCTTGCTATTCTCAGGCAGGACAACCCGTGGAGGGGAAGTCATAAATCTACCCCACCCCAAAGTCTCCCTGATATCAACCCAGAGCTTGGGGATGCAGGAACCATGCGGCATTTTGGGCAGCAACCACCCGTTTGTTATTGTTGGATCACTTGGGAGCACACTGAGCAGGGACAATGCCACGTAGGCAGGGACACACGGCAAGTGCCCGAGGGGAAGGGCATGGGTTGTTTATTCCCTATTTCTCAACAGCTCACATGGAGAGGAGCTGCAGTTGGGAGGGTTTGGGGGTTTTGATTATTTTCCAGCGGGTTTCCAGCTCTGCCTGGCCAATGAACCATGCTGTGCCAGGTGTTTGTGGGGACATGAGTGTGCATGAGGAGAAACTCCATGCATGTGAAGCCAGTAAGCCATTGCAAGGACAGGAGTGTAGTCCCCGCGTTGCCTCAGCTGCAGCCCATTAGCTGACCATGCTCTCTGCTCCTAAATCATTTCCTNTTTCTTTTTTTTTTTTTTTCCTGCTTGTGACTTTTTAGCAGTCCTTAGGGGACATTCCAAGTATGTGGCCAGGCATGGAGATAGTTTAAAACACATTAAGTTCACGGACAAGGTGTCATTAGGGCTTCTTTGGAGGGGGAGAGAGGGAGGAATTATTTGAAGTTCATTTGCCCAGAGGGAGTGCTCTCTGAAGAGGAATGGTTTCGGGGCACGGCGGGTCTGTTTCAGGGTTTTTGCTCTTCCTGCGACTTCGAGGAGCTGTTTCTTTTGAAGACGTCGGTTGTTACGGTGCAGGACGGGGAACAGAAAGCATCAAGAGTATTTCTCCTGCCCTGCCTTTAAAGTTGCTCTCCCCAGACTGTCTAGGAGAGCGGGTCGGAGCCCCAGAGTTCCGTTTCATGGGAAATATCGACCTCTTTGTTGTTGTTTTTTCCAAATAGGAATGAAAAATGTAAATTTCTGGTCAAGCAAACATTCCTCAGAGCTGTTCTGGAAAATTGAAGTGACACTTTCTCAGCATTTTTGTTATATTAAAATTCAGCATGCAAATTGGCTGTGTGATATATATTACATAACATATAGTGAGCGAGTCGCAATAGAATATAAAGTATAAATATAAACTCCAAATTGAATGGTTTCCTCTAAATATGTTACCAAAATGATACCTTTCTGGCAAAAGTTTTGGATTCTACTGAAACAGTTTCTTCTCCCTTTGTTTTGGAAAACTTGCCTGTTGAAAATAAATCTGAGGCATCCGCAGGCATCATCCCGAGCCAAGCCTGCCTTTCCTCCATCAGGGCCATCTTTCCATCAGGGCCATCTCCTCTGAGAGGAAAGGGCTCTGTCCACCGCTTCCTGCTCACATTTTGGAAGAGCTTCCTGGTGGCAGAGGTGAGGGCTAGATTTTATCTGGTCTGCTGGGCTCTGGGTTGATACCCATCACTCACTTTCTGGAGGAGGCAGAAGGAAATTGGCCTGACCTGGAAAAGTTGCTCTTTTTTCCCCTGTAATAAGTCTTCAGTAAGTCCTGCTATAGACCTTGTTTGGGATTGGTTTTTTTTCTTTTCTTTTGGTGCTGTTGCCCATTTGATGAACGATGCAGGGAAGCTTTTCCCTCCCAAGCATACATGCTACTTCAACACATGAACTACAATGTGTCCTGGAAGATGAAGAAGATGAGGAAGATGAGGAAGGTGAGTACGTCTGGTCTGGCAATCTCTAGTGGTACAGGAAAGGCTGGTGGACTTGGCAAGAGCTTATACAGCTTGTTACCTGGCCACTCAGGAAGCTGGGTGTCCAGCTAGTGTCCCTGCCAGTAAGCTCATGGCCTGCCCTGGGAGGTGGAGGCATGAGGCACCAGCCCAGCATGATTTGCCTGGGGGTCTTGTTTCCATGAGCCCTTCTGGATTCTGTCATTCTAAAAAAAAAAAACAAACCAAAACCAACAAAAAACAACAATCATGAAAATTGCCCCGTTTCCTTTAAGATGGGATGTGGGCTTGTTTAGGCTGTAAGCCCTGGAGATTGATGAACCTGCCTGCAAAGACTTCATTCGTTCACCTCTCAGGCTGGAGCAATGTAAGCCAGCAACAGTTCAGTGTGCCTTGCCAGTGCTGGAGTGCCATGATGTGCAGGGACAAGGACATAACCCCGGGGCTCTGCCAGTCTGTCCTGGGAGGACCAAGATGGGCTGACTCCAGGCTGGGCGTCATGCTGGGTGGTGTACCCGGTTAGGGCTCAGCAGCTCTTGCTTGGGTCTGTGACACTGAGTCAGTGACATGTGGTCTGGGGCACATCCCATACCCCTGCTGCCTTGCTTTTCTGCATCTGAGAGGTGGGAGAGGAAAATATGAGAGCTACTGTTGGTAGAGCATCACTGGAAAGTGGTTCACCACCAGTCCTGCTCAGAAAAGGCTCTGGATTAAGGAGGTCCGTGGAGATTTATATCTATTCCCACCATTTTGGATCAGCCCCAAGTGACAAGACAAACCCAGAGCTGACCTCCGGGACACCAGCAGGTTGTTCTTTCTCCTGTCTCGGGGCAGAGCCAGCCAGTGGAGACACAGATCTCCAAGGCAGATGTAGTAGGATCCCCATCACTTGCAGCATCACCTGAACCCCAGGGTTAGCATGATGTGGGCTGGTGGCACTGTTCTGCCACTTCAAGAAGGAAGAAAGCAGCTTTTGAAGGGATAGCTGATTTCCTGTTCAGCTTGCACATGAGACTGGCCATAACAGCTGCCAATCTGCCCCAGACTCAGAAGATACATAAATGTGAGCATCCCAGGTCAGTATTGTACTTCTCCCTGCATCACAGCCAGGGTGGTGGGGTGCGAGTCCATGGGGAAGGACCTTGGTGCAGGAGCTTAGTGTAGCTGAAGGGCTGCTGCAGGACAGCTGAAAGCTTGAGAGGTGCCACAATGTGAGAAGGAGACCTGCAGATTCCTCAAAACACCTTCCCATCCACCACCCCTCCAGTCACCCAGTCAGTGTACGAGGTAGGGTTACAAGCATTTCTAGCTACCTTTCTAATTTCTCAACTGAGTAAAGCAGGGTTACCCATGTGAGCAGTTGCAGGATGGTTTGGGGAGATCTATTTTCTAATGAAAATCACTCCTGCAATGGCTGCAGGAGAAATTCTGTCCTTAGTTTCTTTTTCTTCTTGGCTTCCTAAAGAAGCCACCAGATTGGCAGGTTAAATCTGGGGCAAGGTAAATCCCCTTACAAAGCTAGAATAAAGTGGGGTGGGACCTGAGTCTCAGCTCTATGTGAAGGAGAGGTGTTGGCACCACCCCAGGAGGGCACTGATTTAAAAATAAAAACTTGCAATCTTTAAAAATATCTTTGTAACAGCAAAGAGAAAGTCAGGAGGAGTGTGGGATCTGGGATCAAACTGGCTGTGATCAAAGCCTCCCTAGAAAGCCGCTAAATGCAAAATGATGCTTTGATGACATGTTACCAATACAGCAGCAGAGAGGGCCTCCCTGCCCTGCAGTGAGCATCATCCCCCACCCAACTCTGCAGCATCCACACCATAACAGGGCTGTGTTTGGTGGGGCAAGCAATGCCATAAAAGAGACTGTTTGACCACCCAAGCTGGTGTCCATGGTGCGGAAACTGGTGCCACGCCTCTCCCTCCCAATGTTTCAGGGCAGACCTAACAGCTATGAAGGTGCAGACCTCAAATTCTGCCCCACAAGGCTCTAGGAGGCCTCCACTGGTCTGCCTGGCTGCAGCCAGCCTCAGTGGGATGGAGGCTATATGGAAAAGGGCAGCGATGTTAACTAACTCCATTCATTTCTAAAGCAGGATGGTCAAAATTGGTTCCCCTGTCTCTGCACAGCCCAGCCCAGGGAGAGCATCTGCTCTGCAGGTTTTGTGGTGAAACCACAAGGTGGGACACAGTAGCCAGGAAATAAAGATGCATAATTTGATGAGCAAATTACCTGTCTGCATAGGAAGAAGGTGGTGGTGGTTTCATTGCTGTGACAAAGCACCTAGCCAAACCCAGAATTGAAGAAAACATCTTCTATCAGACTAACCAGCATAGTCGGAAAAAAGCAACTGGTTTGGGGGACGCCAGAACTTTTCCAGGTCTCAAATACAAGGAGCAAGCTTCAAAGGGAAATGCAAATGGAGAAGTGCAGCTGGCAGACTAATTGGACTTGTTAATCAGCTAGGCCGTCAGAGTGAAATAGCTGATACCTACAGCACAGGGAAGCCTGGTCCCTGCCCCACTGAGCTAACGATGGAGGAGCACTGGCAGCTTACCAGATTGCACCAGATCAATTAAAAAAATTAGAATAAAAGCAGGCACATTACCCATTCACCTGTGCTGTTCAGGCAGCAGGTCCCCTGGGGACAGGGTCTGCCTGGGTTTTCTGGTTCAGCACTCATCCCCACTGGCTGCTGCCAGGGACATGACTTGGGTATTGGGAAAACCGCTGCACCCTGAGGAGCTGCAGAGCTGAGCCAAGCTGGGCCAGGATGAGCACACTGATGGGTGACTTCACTGGGCTTTATAGACATGTCACAGAGGTGACTAAAGATGGGATTTTTCCTTTCTACCAAATTTTCTGATCCTCCTCCAGCGGAGGTATTTCCAGAGACTTCGCTAAACTGTTGCTTTGGGGAAAATGTGCTGTAGAAAATCAGGAAACCACCCTATTTCTTCTCACTGAGAGCCCATTCGGGGACCACAGCCCCAGGGCTGCTGCCTGGGGTCAGAAGAGGGATTTGTGCCTGGCACTGATGAACTGAAATAGACATGTCTGCCCCCATGATGGGAGAAAAGGGAAAGGCAGATGTAAATCTCAGCAGCACCTGCTCCCAAGAGGGAATTATGTTCAAAAGCTTCACTCCTGAAATGCCTGACAGTCTCATTTTCACATTTTTGGTCGCTGCAGAAGAAACCTTTCAGCTTTCTGAGACTGAAGCATTCTGCTGTAACTTCTTGAACTCATCCCAAGTGATTGGAGCTGGGATAGCATCTCCTTGGAGCCGGGCATTGCTTTGAGGCTGTTTTCCTTCAGGAGCCTGATGCCTGATGGCCTGATGCCAAGTCCTTCTCCTGGTTATGGGGCTGCATCTTCCAGTGTCTCTCTGGGTCACTGGGAGGTCTGTCTGGAGCAGTCTGTGCTGCACTGAGAAGAATGAAGCTTTTGGGGGGGCTGGGGTGGGGTGGTGGGGTAGAAACTCTGCAATCGGAGAGGCTAATTCACTGGCTCTAGGAAATGCAATCCCCTTGTGGGACCACACTGGTAGATTTACAATTCCTCATCCCTCTTGCACAGTAAGAAAAGTTACAAGAAAACATCTTGCCAACCTTGAAATGCAAATTTCTGGCATTTCTGGAGGTAGCAGAGGGCAGAGCTTTGTGCTGGGACAGTGGTAGCAGCAGCGGTGTATGACTGGCAGGAACTGATTTGAATAATTGGGTGTCACGTCTCTATTTTTCTTTCAGTTTAGCTACATGTGCAATTAATTAAAATAATAACCTAAATGGTCTCCTGCTGGGGTTGTGTTTGCTGTTCTGCTTCAGTCTGCCATCAGTGCTGCTGAAAGAGTTTTATCGAGAGCCGTTTCTTGCTGAGAGGAGCTCAAGCAGAGGAAGGCTCTCCCAGCAGAAAAACCTTTAATGCTCACGGTGTCTGGGCTCTTCCCACCCATGCTGTCTGGGTGGCGGAAAGACAATAAATAGGGCTTTAATGTATGACTTCCCACATCCTCTACTCACCCTGCGCTTTGCCTGGCATGGAGAATCGCCTTATCCGTGTCATGGGAGATGTGGTCCCTGTCCTGCATCCAAGGCAGTCTGGTAGTGCCACAGGAGGGCTCATGGAGGGCACTTTGAAACCAGAACCCCCCCCCAAGCATAAGCTCAGTGTAGCCCTGCATGTATCTGATGACAGAGACAAGGTAGAGGAACACAAGAGCTTTGCTGCTGAGAGGTGCCCCAAGACCACCCGACAGACCATCAGTGCACCCAAGACTCCGAGCACTGAAGTTTTCCTGGAATTGTAATCTCCTCCTCCTCAGATTAACTATTTCCACCAGCTCATCACATGTGTAGCTGCCTCCAGACCCCACTGCATCATTTTGCTGACTGTTCGTAGCTGCATTCCTTTCCTCACCTCTGCTCTGCAGCCCAGGTCTGGCAGATGCTTCCAGCAGCCTTATCAAGAGGAGAAAGCTCTGTTCCACAAGGAAACCATCAGAGCATCTTTGTTCATTCACAGTCCTCCCTAAGCAAATGCCAAGGTTTTGGTGTGCACTGTGCTGACCACATTCCTTGCCAGACTGTCATGCAGCTTGAGCTAGGTGCTCCTACACTGCAGATCTCAGTGGAAGAAAAAAAGTTACTGGGTTAACTACGCTCCCACTTTTCACTCCTCCCAAACACCCTTTCTCTGCGAGCACACGCTGCTACAGTGGCAGCAGGAGCACACTTTAAAAAACCAAAGGATGCTTAAATTCACAGGCTTTTCCTGTTGCCATGTTCATTGCTGGTACCAGAAATACTGTTCCCCTGCAGCTAGGTGCATTCACATCTCATCTTGCTTCTTTTTTCCAGTTCTTTTCCTTGCCTGGCTGATTCCCTGTCAGCAGCCAACACTAATCTACCCCTGGCAGTCCTTTCCCTCCCTGCTGTAGTTTTAAGGATGCTTGGGATACAGGGTATTGACCATGCTTGTGAGCATGGTGCCAACCTGCCCCTCACCGCACAACCCCTGCCTGCTTCTGGCAGAGTTGACACAGGGTTTAGGGGCGAGCTGGCAGGTGGAGATGCCTGTCCTGAGATGGCCCTTTTCATCTGGATTTGCTTGGAAAAAGCTGAAGCAGCCTGAACTAGATGGGCAACAGAAGACAATGTTAGAGATTAAAGCGCCTGGCTGGCAGGAGAAAGACGATAAACTTGTCCAGAAGAAATTGAATTGGGATTTAGCTGAATGGGAAAGCAATCAAAATTCAAAGGTTTTTTGCTTAAACCAACTGACCGAAGCAGAGCTTCCAAGCCTGTAAACAGCATTCATAAACTTTAAGGCCAATGAGGATGATTCTGATCATCTGGCCTGACTTCTTGCATGGTGCAAGCCTGGCTCCTCCTGCCAGCCCGAGGGCTTCTGCTTCAAGCACAACTTTTGTACCTCTTGTTGGAAAACAATGTGTATTGATACAGAGAGACCAAGAGAATGGCGAGTCACCCAAGATCTTCTCTGGTCCATAGGTGGAGGTTAAACTGACTTACAAAGACTTTGAATAAAAGGATACCTCATGCTTGCCCCAGAGGTAGTGAGGAGCTGCTTCTGCACCCAGTTCTGGGCTCAGGGCTCAAACCCCGAAGAATGTACCAGGAGGAAAAGCCAAGACATTGAGCCAGAAGAGAAGGGGGAAGGAATCCAAGAGCTTGATGTCCACTACTTGGCAAAATGCTCTCACTGCTCTCATCTCAGACCATTACCTGAAAATAAAAGTGGAAGTGCTTTTGTTTCCATCCCTACTTAAATTAGTGCTGTGTCATTAGTACCCAACACACCTCACCCAGAACCCTGACCTCCACAGAGGCCTCACAGTACAGCTGTGGACCACAGATGAGGTCACTGCAATTATTTATCACTTATTATTTCAGCAAGTGACACGGCAGGAGTTGTTACACCCTATGTGCCAGGGTTTCAGCACATTCATAGTGTGTGCTTGAAATGGTGCTGATCAGAGGGTGGTGGGGTGAGAAGGCCTCTCTTCTCTGGCCTCAACAGGATCCAGGTGTTTAGGAGATGCTGAGAGACAGAGGGAGGAGAAGTCCCAAGTTGGGGTTTGCTCCCTGGCTGGCTCAGAGATGGTAAGAGCCGATGGGAAGAATCCAGCCTGCGGGATGCACCCATAGGATGTGGCTGACCTGGGCACAGCCAGACCACTGGTGGGCACAAGGTGGGATCTGGCACATTGAGATCTGGGAGGAAATTTCATGGGAGGAAATTTGGTTGCTTCTCTGTTCCCTGGTCTCTCCTCTGGCCTCCACCTTCTTCATCTGGTCAGTTGCATACTCTTGGGGGAACAACAGCCTTAACAGCTGGCTGAGGGCTGTCTGCTACTCCCCTTTGTGTCTCCACAGATGTCACAGGGCCATTTCACATTGGGAGCCAAGTCCTGTCCTGAGTATACCTCTGCTGCAGCAGCCAGTGCAGATCTCAGGTGGGAGCCCCCACACTCCTAAATCCAGGTACACGTTCCCAAAAGCAAACCTGGTGCACAAAACCTCTGATGGAGCAAGAGCCACTTGGAGAGGTGGAAACTGGTGTTTCTCAACTTTCCCAACTTTCCTCCTCCATATCACTGCTGCTCTCCCAGGAGTGCCTGCAGAGCGCAAGGCCTACTGCTTGATACTTTGCAGGCACAGAAAGACAAGGCCTTTCTTCCCCACATTGCTGCAAGAACAGAGAGGGATAGGGGAAGAATGTAGGGACAGTACATGGCTACCCCGAGAGATTTTACCGGACCTTTACATTTGCACCATGCTGCAATGTCCAGCAATACTCTTCCCCTTCTATCCAGGCATCAGATTTAGCAAGGGTCTCTGTGACCCTATGCTTCAGAAAAAGCTTGTCTCCTTTAGAGACCCCACAAGCAAGGCATAAGTGCATAGAATCATTGAATAGTTTGGGTTGAGCAGAACCTTTACAGGTCATCTACTCTAACCTCCCCTACGATGAGCAGGGACATCTTTAGCTACATCCGACTGCTCAGAGCCCCATTCAGCCTGACCTTGAATGTTTCCAGGGATGGGGCATCTACCACCTCTCTGTGTAACCTGGGCCAGTGTTTCACCATTCTTATTGTAAAAAAAATATTCATTATCTCCAGTATAAATCTTCCCTCTTTTAGTTTAAAACCATTACCCTTTGTCATATTGCAACAGGCCCTGCTAGAAAGTTTGTCCCCATCTTTCTTGTAGGTCTTTGTTAGGTATTGGCATAGTGTAATCCCATGTCTCTCCAGACCCTTTTCCTTTCCAGGCTGGACAACCCCAGCTCTCTAAGCTTGATCTCACAGGAGAGGCGCTCTAGTTCTCTGATCATCTTTGTGACCCTTTTCTGGACCTGCTCCAGTCCATGTCCTTGTGTGTCCATGTCCTTCCTGTGCTGAGGACTCCAGAGCTGAATGCAGTAGTCCAGGTGGGGTCTCACCAGACTGGAGTAGAGAGGCAGAATCCTCTCACTCGACCTGCTGGCCACACTTCATTTGATGCAGCCCAGGTTGTGGTTGGTCTGTTGGCATCTCTTATACTAATGCAGGAAAAGGTCTAAGAAAACTGTGTTTGGGTTGATTTTCCTTTTCTGCCCCTACAAGCTCAGCCCCTCGGTGCTTAACCCGGTCCCTGGAAGGCTGGGGGGAAGCAGCCCAGGCTGAGCATTGTCCTCCCGAAACGTGAGCCCACCCTCGCCCCCGCAGCCGCTCCGCAAGGCCGGAGCCCCCGCCGGCGGTCCCCGAGCGGGCCCTGCCGGGAGATGGCACTGCAAGCAAGGACAACGATCCCGCGGCGCACCGAGGGTGGTAGGAGCCGCTGAAGGAAAACAGCCCTTTTATTCATTACTTTACCCCTCTTTCCCCTGAGACCCTGCTGGGGAACAAAAAGAAAAAAGCCCAAACAGACAAACAAAAAAGAAGTCCTCTTGTCACCTGTGATGGCTGCATCCTCGCCGCTTAGGAACATTTCTTCCATGCCAAGCAAAATTTGCTGCTAACGAGGCAGCGGGTGCATGAGGGACGACTGGGGATAGCAGGCACATCTCTATCAGCAGCTGAGGAAAGCAGGGTGGAAGGGGAAAAAGTCACTGCCTGTCCTTAGGGGATGAAGGCAGCCCGCTCCACGCCGGAGGTCTGCACTCTCAGACTCCGCCTCAAACCCTCCAGAGCACCAATATTTCAACCGCAGCCTCCTCCAGCTCCAACATCACCCAAAACCTCCATGGGAGCTGTATTTTCTTCCAGATCAAACAAAGAAGCTGGGCAAATATAATGAATTTCCCCCTCTAGGTGGGAAGTTTTTGCTAAAGTGGTTGTCAGGCAATCAAAATTTACAGCACCTGAAGTTCTGCTAACTTGCTGTTTCGTGTTGAGGCGTCATGGGAGATGCAGATTTTCTTGTTTCTCCTGAGAGCTTGAATCTCCACCTGGATGAAACTGAGAAATTTCGGCAGCCTTTTGCGATGCCGGCCCAATTTCCCAAGGAAATTTCATGAGCTTTTCCACACCCTGCCAGATTTTTCAACACCTTTCAGGAAGTCACAGCTGAACAGTTTTGGTCAGGGTAGTTTTGCGTTTCAGGGAGAATATTTCAGCCATTAGGTTTTCTCAGCAGATAGTTGAATGCTCCCAGGACCAATGTTTCTGCTCCCCAGTGATGTGTTGTCCGAGGCAGCAAGGTGTTCCCAAAACAGGCAGTATTCATGCAAACCAGTGAGAAGGCACCCATCAATTCTCTTGTGAAAACAGATGTGTTTGGGCTGAGATAAAAGATTCCTTGTTGAGGCTGTTTGAAATGTTTGTGGGTTGGTTTTTTGGTTGGTTTTTTTTAAAATAGAGATGTTGTGTCCAGATAGAACAGAAAAATCTTCNTTTTGGGGGGGGGGGGAGTTGGGAAATAAGCTATTTTTCAACTGGAAATTCTCAAAACTGAAGTTTTGAGAATAGGAAAATGTTGGTGCCCTTCCTGCTCTGAGGAGATGATAAAAAGCAATTATGCAATTTGTCTTAATGTTCCCTTCTGGCATTTTTGAAAAAAAAAAAAAAAAAAGGGTCTGTTTCTCAGTTTTGGGCAGGAGCCAAATGAATCTGTACTGAAAAAAAAAAAAGAGCAGTGTTACAGGGTCACAACTGAAACATTTCAACGTGGGGCAAACAGGCAGGTGTGCTTAACGCCCTGCGATTTTGCCAGGCTATGGGAGAGAAAAGCAAACATTTGGCCAATTTTGGTCTTGGCAGAGGTGAGGCAGAAGGAAGGGATGTCTGGAACGTGTTGCGTGAAGGAAAAGAGATGGAGGAAGAGGAAGATGGAAGAGGATGCAGGAGCAGCAAGAAGAGGGGCTGTTTCTCCTTTGCTATGTAAGGTCTATATGGTGTGTAATTGTGCCCATACTGTCACTTTGACAGCGACAAGAGCCATTTGTCCTAATCATATAGTTATGTCCCACACAGAGGCACCAAGGAGCTGTGGAGTGAGACTGGGGCTTAGCCCAAGAGGGTTTCACTTGCTTGGTTGAGCTTCTGGGCTTACAGGGGTTTACCCTCAAGCCCAAGGAGAAGAAACCCAGAAAATCATTACAAGAGATGCATCTTTGACTGGTTAATGCTCATTGAAAACCAAACTGGGGGGGGGTTGCACGGGGATGGAGGTGGTGGTGGTATCTCTTTCCAGGTGTCATATTTGAGATGGTGATTTCCCTCTGTGGTTTTCTCTCCTCAAGGCAGCAAACAGGAGCCCACGGGGGCTGCTGGCAGAGATGGGGAGCTCTCTCTCCTCTCCTTCCCCTGCTGCCCCCACCCCGCACTGATGTTTCCCAGGTGTTTCTGACTTGCAGAGTTTGAAACTGAGTCACCTTTGATTTTCCCTGACATTTCCCAGAATTTTTAAAACTGCAAAACTGCAATATAACATTTACTCCAAATGTAGGTTTCTGTGGGAATCGTGCTTTTCAGCTAAAGGCAGAAAGAGAAAATTAAACAAAATTAATCCCCCCCTCCCCCCAAAAAAACCCTTTTGAATAACGTGGGGGCAGGGTCTTGCAAATTCCTCACCGAAAGACATTCAAAAAGCAGCTCTTTCCTTTTTTTTTTTTCTTTTTATTCTTCTCTTTTTTTTTTTTTTTTTTCTTTTTTTTTTTTTTTTTTTTTTTTTGTGCTTTTAAGCCTAACCATTTCATGCTAAAAACTTCAAACTGCTCTAATCCCTGGCTTCTGCTTTCTATGTGAGGAGGAGGATGACTTGTGACAGAAGACAGTCCGGTGAGCGGAGCATGCTGCCACTGCTGCTGGCCTGCCTCAAGGTGTTAATCCACAGGGAGATTGTGGGGGACAAACCAGCCATGCTAGGGTGGGCCCTATCTTGGGACAGGCTCACATGTGTCTGGCAGCAGGTTGGGGTTTGTGGCAGAGGTTCCCAACCCAGGCAAGAGCCGCAACCATCAGGACATCCTGGCTTTCTCAATGGCAATAAGAGCACCCCTGCCATGTGTTGGACCCTGTGGTGGTATGGGTGCAATCCTGGTAGAGGAGGGGCTGGAGGCAGTGTGCCTGGGTCCCCTCCCGAAGGTGCATGCTAACCCATCTGTGCCTTGCGCCAGCCACATCCCTCCAGACACCTCCATGGCCCTCAAACCTGACAGTGGGTCAGCACCACCCCATCCCTATAAAATATCCTTGTCCGCAGTGGGAAAACACACCACCCAGTGAGTACACAGGATTATGGTGCTGGTTTCCTAGCTCCAGGAGCGTTGTGACACCTGTCAGGTGTGGCAATTCAGGATATTCATGAGACATAGATGCAAAAGAATGATCTCCGTAATGCCTCGGTTCTTGCCCGAGATTACGCAGCGTTGTGCTCGCGACACCAAGGGAAAAAAGTGCCGGGGGGAAACCTTTTCCAGCCCCCTCTCCTGTTGCTCCTCGCTCAGGGAGACATGGGAAAATGCGCTTCAAGTATGGCTTTCATTCCATGCTGAGCCTCTGCCCAGCGAGGAGCGGGCAGCAGCGGGCCACGTGCTGAGTGGGTGATGGGACGGACGTTTATTTGTAACAGGTGTCAGGCGGTACTTTGTCATTGAAATCTTACCCGGCAGCAGCAGCAGCAGCAGCAGCAGCAGCGAGGGGTCTCGCCACACGCCAGTCCCCGTTTGCCGGGAGCGGTTTGATAACAGCAGGCACCGAGCCCGACACCCTTGCTGCACGTGGGAACTTTACGCGTGTGTTTCAGCTGACCAGTGGAACCTCTTCCCCTCTGAACCCCATGACATCCCCAATCACGCCAGTCACTCGGGTCCCAGCAACAGGACACCCATGATCAATCAGGCTCGCAATTCTAAGGACAGGGTTTCCCCCCGCAGAAACCTCCGCGCGCACGTATGACCCCGTAACACCCTGTCCAGGCTTTGGGAGGTCCCCACGGCCTCTCCTCGCTCGCCCCTTGCTGTGTGCACACACCCAAGTGCTCGCCACCATCAGCCTTCCCGGGCAAATGGGGAACAGGCTGGAAAATACAGCCAAGTCCTGCACTTATTATCTCCATCTTTGTCTTCTGCAGGCACCTCCTGCCGTTCCCCTCTGTCTACACAGGAAGAAGTTTGGCAAACATAATAAAGACAAGGTGAAGTTTTACATAAAATAATCTCTCCTGCCATGAGTCCTGAGGAATTTTAATCAGTCCAGGAGTACCGGCAGAATTCCTTTGCCTGCAATCTTTTCATGATCTTGCTTTCCCCTCTTGTTCCTCGTGGGGAGCATTTGCTGAGAAGATGATTAAATCGGGCTGGTAAAAAGGCTCGTCGGCTCCGTAGCTCCCATCTTTTCCTGCTTCTTTGCAAGATCATTTGTACTTTTTTCTGGCCTGTGGCATGCCAGGTCAGCGGCTTTCTTTGCCTACCCCGAACGTTTCCTCACCATTGTTGTGGGGTTTTTCCCCCTCCGGAGAATCTCTTTTGTGCAAAGGCAAGAGACAAGGCTCCTAGCTCAGCCTGCTGTGTTGTTGTTCGCCTGAAGTCCAGCAGGAATTCAAGGAATGGTTCCCCACGTCTCCTATTCACCTTGCTCCTGCCGGTGGCAAGGGGTCGGGCCTGGAGGGGGTTGGGTGGGTGGATATTTGGGGGAAGCCATGAGCGAGGAGCACAGACCTAAGGGCTGATGTGAACTCGGGGATTTTGGAGGACTGAAACTCATCTGCACATTGCCTGCCAGTAGTTCAGTGCAGGAATTTGGGCATTTGGCTTTGAACAAATGATTCACCAGTAATCATTCAACCAGCTCTCCCAATGGTTGAATAATCTGTGAGTAATTTAGTCAGATGTTTGCCACGAAGTATCAAATAAATGGTTTGGAAAGACGCTGTTTTGGGCTCTCACCTTACATATACCCAGCTTTGGGGTACAGCTAGGCAAATGTTGTCCCCTGTGTTTTGGTGCTGGGTGCTTGAGGGATCTGCGTCCAACTGGCCAGGTCCAGCCCCAAAAGTTCAGAATCTGACCATGGCTCAGTTCTGTTGTACTCTCACCATGCAGCTGGGAAAGATCTGCTCTCCTGATGAGGGTACCGGCGCTGCTGGAGGCAGGGGGACACCATATAATGGGGTGGTGATGCTTTTGGTGACAGTCTCCTTGTTGAACATCAACGTACAGCCTCATGATGAGCCCCTTGCTTTCTCCACATGGCTCCCACTGGGATACAGTGGATGGGAAAAGCAGCCCTTAGTGATGGTCTGATGGCAGCTCATAAACTAGCAGAGAATCATTGCCCCAGGTCCAACTCTCTTCCTGGACCTATTGGTGCTGCAGTGTCTTTCCACCCCTGTCCCCACCACACCATCTGCACATATTTCCCAGTGGCACCTGAGAGTTACTGCTTCTGACACAGCTTTTACTCCTTTTTCCACCCTGATCCTGGCTGACAGCAGGGCTGGAGGGATGAAGAGGGAGAAAAAGAGGTTGGGATTTTCCTTCCTCTTCTTGTAGAAGATGTAGATGTGTTTTGTGACTATTTCAATCTGGTCCAGAGCCCCTGGGCAGGAGGGTCATTCTCCAGTTCTACTGCAACCTACTGAAGTGTCTTGGACACATGCCCTCTCTTCTCTTAGTTTCCCTTCCTGCTTTTTTAAGATCTGCCGTTATCTATCACAAATTCCTTCAGAGCCCCAACATGCTGGTTATTCTTCATGGATAAACCCAGCAACAATAAACAGATAATTTATTGTGGACCTTCGTCTGAGACAAAACATCATTATTTCCATCCAATTAATAGTGGCTTTTAGTAGCGTCAATGAAAAACTAGATAAAACCTGGCTTCTGTCCAGCCCTCTTCCTCTGCCTGTGTGACACTGTCTATGTGAGGCCAGGACTTCAGGGAGACCTGATATCTTTAATTTGATCAACATATATCCAGTTGGATCAAAACAGGTCAGATTTTGTAGGTTTGCCCAAAGATTACTTCTCTTTTTATTTTATTTTATTTTATTTAACTTTTTCTTTAACAGGAATATCAGGAAGAAAGTTCTGCTGTTGTTGCTACTGCTGTTGTTTTCTGCAGCCCAGGAGAAGTCCTGGGATGCCAGGGAAAGTGGGAACATGCCAATGGGAGTATTTCTCTCAAGTCCTCTCCACAAAGTTTTCTCGCATGCGTTGTTTCCTGAGTCACCGGGATTTGTGCTGGGAACGCTTGGTTATCTGGAAGCTGAAACAGCCCTTGCTGCTGACCCAGATGCTGATGTCCAGGGAACAGCATCCCAGCCCTGCCACAGCCCCTGGGGTGGGGGGGCAGGGCAGAGGACTACCCAAAATGAGTTGTAGGGCTCTGTAGGGCTCACCAAAATGTTCCCATTAACACCCTTCTCTGCCCCTCGCTGGCACCTGGCCCCTGGCAGCGAGCAGGCTGTTTCTCCGTGGGTATTTCTCTTCCAGGCGGAGGAAATAGAGGGATTTCTCTGCATGCTGGCAGTCAAGCTGAGGATGTGGCTGGGAATGGCTATGCCCCCCTGCCCCAGGTTCCCTGTCGCCATGGCACCCCTCAGCCAGTGCCACCACAGTGCCAATCAGCCTGTCCCCAACCCCCGTCCCCTCCCCTGTCTCCCAAGTGTCTGCAATGGCCTGTGTGTGTGGCAGGAGCTGGAGGGATGTGTGAGCCCTTCTAGGGTGCCTTCTCCCCAGCCTCCTGCCCACCCTGCCCTTCCTTGCCCTGAGGCTGCTCGGGTGTCCTTGCTCACCCTCCCCTTTGGCTCCTGCTCGTTTGGCCTGGACGCTGCTTTAATTTTAGCAATTCCTTGGAAAGAGTCATTTTCCATAACTCAGCTCGCAGCACAGCCCTCTGCCTGCCAGATCTGCCTTCTCACACGTGTTGCTGGCGTGCCCCAGCAGCACACGCCTGCACCTGCCCAGCCAGGCCCGCCTGCCCCAGCTTTTTGCACACCCAAAAGCCTCACACCCGGCTCCCGTCCCCTTCCTTGGCACGTCTCACCCTGGCACTCCCGAATTCCCTCCTGCCACGGATGGAGTGGGCACCCCGGTCTGGCTGCACGGACACCCCTGTGGCTTCTGCTTCGCCATCAGGAGTCATATGGCACAGTGAGAGAGGACGTCTGTCCCCTTCACCCTGTGGACATCCCCCAGCATGTGTGACAGCTTTACCTGTGATGGGCAACGGGGTGGCCTCAACACGCCACAGGGGCGTGGGGGTGTGATGGAGGGACATGGTGGGTCTGCCTGGTGGGCACCAGCAGGTTGCAACCAAGCAGGAAAGGTGGGTGGACACATGGGTGGGCTGCTTGTGCGAGAGCGGGGAGCAATCTTGTGCGTGTCAGGCATCCAGTTGTGCTCTCATTTCAGTCTGCATCTGCCCTGTGGTACTTCCCTTGTGCTCTCCAGGGTGTATGCGTACGTGTGTGCGTGTGCTTGTGCAAGGGGTGTGCGGCACTCACAAGTGAGCGTGTGTGTGTGCGTGAGGGTGTGCATGGAAATGTTCGTGCAGAGCCTTCGTTTGGGTCTGCATTTCTTGATGG
>VZTM01010019.1:181634-205847 GCA_013400555.1 Jacana jacana | reverse complement strand
TTTTTTTTTTTTTTTTTTTTTTTTTTAATGCCTTCTGTCACCAGATACCAGGCTCCTTTGCTGGAGAATCACTTCTCTTACAAGCCCCCAGGCAGTATTTTTAGTAGGACACTGACGCATTGCAAATACTCCCTTTTCTCCTAGAAAAGGCTTTGCTGACTGTTGTTGAAAGTCGCACTGGGATGGCTGGAAATGAGAGATCAGAGGAGGACGATGCTGCTGCGTCAGTGCGTTTGCTTTGTGCCTTTTGATGGAGGTTTTGTGTCCGGCCGTGCGGGTGCGTGCCTGTGCAGATGCAAGGGCACTTCCACAGCTGGTTTCTGAGCCAGGGCTGAGGACCAGGGGATTGTTTATTTAGAAACACCTTGTGAAGTGGAAGGAGGTCCGGACAAGTGCCCGAGCCTACTATTAAGTCAATTAGGGAATGTATCCAAAGGCGTGACATGGTCTGAAGAGGAGAGGGCGATTTGTCTGAAGGTGTTACCTAATTAGAGGGTATAGTCAGGGCTCTAATTAGCCGTGACACCCTAAAGATGTCATCGAAGCCCTCTTAAGGCACCGCTGATCCGGCGATGTGTCTGTGAGCTGTCTGGGCAGCCTGGCTGTGCACGGTCAGGACTGCAGCCCCCTGTCTGGGAGGTAGCCCAGAGTCTGGCACGGGAAAAAGCTGTTTTCCTTCAGGTGACTTGCAATGCCCTGCGGGGCTGCTGCCAGCATCGAGTGATGTTCATAAAGTCGCAGAATGAAAGGAAAGCTGCAGCAGATGGAAAAATTTAATACCGGTGGGAAATCTTTCTCTTTTTCCTGAGGGGGATTGCTTTCTTCTGCTCCCCACTCAGGGGAGGCTAGAGGAGGAAGGCAGTAAGTGTTTGCAATAAATGATGCTGTACTTTAGTTGTGGCTGTGTTTGCAGCAGCTGGTGGAGGGATCATGACCCCTCTCTTAGCGTTGCCTTACAGAGGGGACTCGGGATCAGCTGAAATCTGGCTTGCCCAGACCTGGTTGCATTTAAATACTATGCAGCACACCCTGTGAGAGGGGAGCCGGTGGGGGAAACAGCACAAATGCTGGCTGAGGCTGCTGGGGAGGCTTTGCCCTGATGCTGGAAGTGACTTACGGCCAGGACATCTGTTGGACCAAACCTGGGCGGTGGGTGGTTGGTTGGTTGATTCACCTCTGAGACAAGGGACTGGGGGCTGCTTTGGGGCTGCTTTCACTCCTTGCTCTTTATCCATGGAGTCAATTCATATATATTGAGCCAGTTCACTCTGCTTCATGAGGAGAGGGCAGTATGAGTTGCCACCAGTGATGCTAGAGACCAGTAGGAGTCAGGTGGGGCCAGGGAGTTGGCTGGTGGATGAGCATGGAGAGCAGTGCCCATTGTAATTCTCAGCATCAGTGTGAGCAAAATCATCCTCACCTCCATCATAGCTGAGGTCCCCACTGCTTTCAGGGCCCTCTGAATTCTGAGGAGGGTTTGAATGTGTCCCCTCAGCATCCAAGTGCATCCTGAGGGTGATGTTCACCTCTGGGAGTAGCAGTGGATGGCTCAGAGCTCCTTGGGAGGAAGGAGCTACTGTTATTCCTGTTTTGATGGGAAGAAAAGGAGATTCTTGGGGCAAGGCAGGGCCAGCTGCATGTGTTATCAGTGCTGTGAGCAGCCTCCCTCTAAAGAGGGACTGGTGGCCAGCCTTGCTTTTGTAGGTACTGTCACATGTCCCTTAAGCAAGCACACATCCAGGCACATCACTGTGCTAGCAATTACCAAGGGATACGCCTGCTTTTAATTATGTGGGTGTTAAGCCAGTGAATGCATTTTGTTCACAAAGTTGCAGCTTGGTATTTTCCGACTTCTAGTGGTCTCTGGTGGCTTTCCCAGTCTCTGGAGCATGGGTGAGAATAGCTTGGAGACTCGACATAGTAACTCGAAGGACACTTCCATAGCTCTTCAGGGCTGACCCACCATGCTATCCCTGGTCCACGCTGTTGCTGTGGCTTCCAAGTGCTGGGGGGAGGACCACTTTGTATTTTAGGGTACCATGGTGCCGTGTTATAGGTGATGGATGGGGAGGTAGAGAAAGAAGCTGCTTTTTGACTGCTGCATCTTCTTTTCTCTAGAAATAGCTTCATTTCAGGGTGACCACGGAGGTACCTTTTTGCTACGGGCTTTGCAAATGCCCAGCAGCACAGCTATGGATGAGCCAGGCTGATCCCTGCCCAAATCTCATGTAGCCATTGCATGCTGCATGGGATCATCTGTGAGAGGTGTATAGCTCCTTTCGCTGGAGCTCCGCAAGCTGAGCAACGCGGAAGGAGGGCTGTGCCACTGCCAGCCTGCTTGGAGAAGGGCAGGCTGAGCTGGGTTCCTTGGGGCCAGGCACGGGCATTCAATTGTGAAATTAAACAGTATTACATATAATAAAACAAGCTTGTGCCGGCTTGGAGCATAGGTACACTCTCTGCGCTGTGGTCCTTTCATCCGTGGCCTGAAAAATTCTGGTGATAATGAGGACACATCCTTTCCTGTGGCTAGAGTGTGGGTCTCGGATGCAAAGGGCAGGCAGCCTGTGCCAGATTTCGCCAGTGTGTGATTTACCCTCCTTTGTGCATTTGAACTACGGACTTGAAAAAATAAATATGTTAAAAACGAGAGAACAAAATGCTGCTGGTGCTCTGAGATTCAATCAAAAAAAAGCTTTTTCCAGTCCTCCGGGCTTCTCCCTTGGCAGAGAGCTCTAGAAATAACAGGGTTACAGCAAAGGTGCACCCACAAATAACTCTGGGTTTGGGGAGGGGACAGTTTTGTTCTGGAGGCATCTGGATGAGGTGCATTTTGTTGTTGTTTTGTTTTTTTTTTTCTCCAAAAAGGGTGGGTTATTCTGACTCCCTGAATATGAGGCCCTTCAAAGCCACCTGGGATGGCTCAGCTCTGCAGTCCTTGCCTCTTCTGTTCTCTTTCCCCAGCACGTAAACTGCCCGTACTGGTGGTGGTGTGTGTTGGAGGGGGGAGCTGTTTGATTTGGGAACCCGGCTAGAGGTGGTGGAGGGGGAGAAGTCTCACCAAGCAGTGGCTGCTGCTTTCCACAGCTCTCCCGTGCTGCAGTTTGGAGCAGTTTCCTCTCACCCCATCCATACCCGGGACATGTGCGGGGCGGCCGGTCCCCCCACACGTGTTGCACAGACACGTTTCCGCGCTAGCTCTTTGTGCCTGCCCACCTATTTGCAGCAGCTGGGGGAGCTGAAGCTGCTCTTTCTTGTGATTCATTAAAGAAAAAAAAAAAAAAACTGTCTCTGGATGGAGTTGTCTGTGCTTTTATTGACCTGGTTCCGGGAACGACAGCGGCTTTTCCGTCTCCTGGATGCGTGGTTTCTGCAAGGGCTCTGGAGCAGGGGCCGGCCCTTGCTGCTGGTGTGTTTCCAGTCCTCCTAACATGATTAGTTTGACAGGCCCATTGGGTATGTTGGAGAGTCTAGTTTTTATTTCGTCCATGAAAGTAAGTACTGTGACGGGGCGCAGAGCACTGGCTAATGCTGAAATCTGTGCAGGAGGGAGCGTATTGGCTGAACAGTGTTTTTGGCGATTGCCACAGATGTGCTATACCACCTGGCAGAAACCCTTTGCCCTTTCAATGGGACATTTCTGTAGGTCCCACCTCCCACACCCAGTACCCAGAACATTTTGAGGGCTCACCCTTTTTGGCTGCATAGGTTGGGTCTTTTTGCCTGGAGAACGTGGTTTGGGCTCTGTGGAAACCCAAGTGTTGCAGGACATCCCCAGGGTGTTCCTGAGGAATCCCAGTGAAGGCATCCATCTTCTACAAGTCCAGCAAGCTGCCATCAACTGTATCCATGCACCCTGCATCTCGGGATCTGAGTTGGTGTGCGTTGCTCTCTCCCAGCAATGCTGAGACACACCAAGTCCTCGGGGCTTGTTTAAATGGGTCAAGGACTGGGAGGGGGATCATTGATGCTTCGTATCCCAATTCTGCTCAGTGGTTTTTTGCTGTATAGATACATCTGCTGCATTCCAGCCTTCTTTGCTTCAACTTCAGGTTCAACTTAGCTCACTCCTCTGTGAGGCAAGGATGAAGAGTAAATTCTCCAACTGTAACAGTAGGTCCTTGACTTCAAGGGCATACAGCATTTGTGCTCCCCAGTTTTGGCTCATCTTTAAGTGGTCAGGCCAGCAAGGCTGTTTTTTCCCAAGTAGGGCTGCCTTATGCATAGGGGAGAACCAGCTGTGCGCTAATGGGCTTGCCATGTCTCCAGTACTGGCAAAAGGAGGGAGGAGGAGGTGATGCGACTTGCCCGGTTCAGAGGTAGGTGTCAATGGCAGAAGAAGCGGGTTGATGATTTAGACTCTCCCTCTTACAAACAAGGAACTGGGATGGTCTGACCTGTGTTTGAGTCTGGGAGCCAAAGAGGAGGTTTGATTTGGCTTATTGCACATCGGCATTCAGGCTTGGAGAGTTCCCCAAGGCTGCGTGCTCTACTACACTACCAAGGTCAGCCTTTAACCTTGCCGAGACCTAGGATTACAGGGGAGCATCATGTTTTGCTGAGAGGGGAAACTGAAACCTGGAGTGGCTTTGAGGTTTCCCTAAGGTCCCAGAAGCAGAGTTGGTGGCAGAAAACCAGATTTCTGGAGCTGCTGACAGCTCATGCCAGCTGCAGGACCCATTAGTAAATACACCGTTTAGACCAAAGCAGGGCATCCGGCTCTCTGCGCAGTGCTGTGTGCTTATCTGTCTGTCTGTCTCTAGCTCTTCTGGCAGCTGAACCCCTGAGATGACATTTAAAGGCTTTACATTTATTCTCTCTTGCCAGTTCCAGATCAAATTTGCTGAGATGTCAAGCTGAAGATGCTTTTCTCCTAAGTGCTGGCCCTACAACAGCTCACCCTGCGCTGGAGGAGTCCTCCTGCCTCTGCTGTCCTGGTAGTAATGGGGAGGGGCTGGAGCAACAGCTCAGATGGTGGATGCCTGAAGAGAAACTGATTTCAGCTTCCTTTTTCCCTGTTCAGGGAGTCAGGTGGTGGTGGGTGTTCAAAAGCAGCAGAGGCAGGGCTTTCCCTGGAAAAGAGGTGCTAGGATGGAGAGGGCAATGGCAGGGACTTGCATGGAATCCCTTCATTCTCCTTGAGCCTGCCTCTGACCTGGGTCTTAGTGGGGAGCCTGTGTGCAATGAGGTGGTCGGTTTTGCAGAAGAGTCCCAGCAGGCTAGGTGTCTGCCTTGAGACATCTAGGAGGAGTGACACTAATCAGTGGCTTGCCTGCTGGGTTTCAGCAAGGATGGTGAGCACTTGTCCGTGTGTGGTGAGTAAATTGCTCTCTTGTCCCCAGAGGCTGTCACTCTAATGCTTTGCCATGCTCTGTTGGCAGGGAGCAGCACCAGAGGATGCCTCTCTTGCTGCTGTCTGCCTTGGGGACAAGCACAGACACGTGTCTCCAGCTGGAAGCCGGCTTGGGGAAAGGAGAAACCTCCCCAGAACATGCATTTGCAAGCTCTGGTGTGTCATAGTCCTTCCCAGGCTGTCAGAACCTCCTGCCACCGTGTGAGCTGGGAGGAGAAATCACTGGGCTCAGTGCCTCTTTCTTGGCACAAGAAGGGGACAGTGCCACCTCTGCTCTGGATCAGCTGGTGGTGCAAAGAGCCAGGGCTGTCCCTTGGCCCCACACCATCAGCCAGCTCTGCCTTTGGTCCTCACAGTGTTTTTGAGGGGTTTCTGCCATATATTTTTTAAATCCACCCCTTTTACTTGTGCAAGCCTCCTCTCTGATCTGGTCTAATGATAAAATCAGTCCTGAGACAGATGTATTTTACTGTTTTTTTTCCAGGCTCTCATCTCCCACTGCATACCCATCAGACCCTTCACAGTGTCTGTTGGGAGCTGCCTGAGCAGCATTTTCCAGGAGGGTTGGCAGTTCAGAGGATACCACATAACTTAGGGTGATGCCATTTTAACCCAGCCAGTGGCCCCCTTGCAGCCCCAGCGTTCACCACCATGCCTGTGGAGGACACCAAGCAGCTGCTCAACAGTAGAGACACGAACTGACCCACACCTTGGCTTTTAAGGGCAGAGTCAGCACATGTGGATGAAGCAAGGCTGTGACAGAAGCAATTAGTGTTGGCTTCAGTGACCAGAAGCCCAATGTTGCTCCTGTCACCCAGGCTAGGAGATGGAGGAATTTAATTATCATTCTAACTTCTTCCAGCAGTGGCTTGGATGCCTCAGCAATAGACAGCTTTCTAAAACTGAAAGGAGGGGAGAAAAACAAAAGACCTCTCCTTTTGCTGAGTCCTGGCCAGTTAACCCTTTTAGCCATACCGTGCCCAGATGGTGTGACTGGGCTTCCTGGGACTTGAGATCGAGTGTCTGTAGACACCTTTGGGCACGACCATGTCCACAGAGTTGCAGGGCAGGACCTCCTCCTTTCTGCAGAGGTGGGATCTGCCCTAGATGAAGGCCTCTGCCTTGGTAGTGCTTGGTTTCAAAGCCCTGCCTGCTCACTGTCCCCCCACAATTGCTGCTGTGGACATTAATTTTTCCCAGATTTCTGCTTCCCTTTGAATATCTCTGCTTCCCTTTGAATATCTCTGCTATGGATCATTTTTCTTGCATGTGTTAGCTGGTATTTTCCCAAAACTGAATCTTGTGCTATTTCCTGCCTGTCTCTATGATTTCTCTTGCTCCCTCTTCTGTTATGCCTAAATTCACCTTGGTCTTTGTTTCTGCTCGCTTTGGAAGAGACTGTTTGCCCGTTTTGCTCTTAAAGTTTGCAAGGGGGGAGGATTTGGGCTGTTAAAAGGATGAGCAAACCTGCCCGCTTGTGTCTTGCTTAGCACCTCCCTAACTGGAGAAAAGTGACTCCAGACCCATGACAGCCAGGGTGGGAGGATAAACCAGTTTTGGGATTGGGAAGGGAAGGGCTGCAGAGCAGGCTGCTGGGGCTGGCAGGAGTTTGCAGGGGCTGTGGGGTGCAGCTCCTGGCTGCAGCAGTGACTGGAGCATAAGCTGGAAGCTCCTGTACTGGAGACGGCGGGGTTCTGAAGGACCAAGAGGCTATGAGGATGTAAAGGTGAGGCTATGAGCCCTGGCTGGATAAGAGGGGTGTCTTCTCTGTAGTGTTGTGGCTGGAGTTTCATGTTGAGGAGCACAAAAACTAGTCAGCTTGTCCTTTAGCAGTGTTTTTCCAGGGCACTCTGTAGCTTCCCAAGTGGAAACTCGTCTTAGGGTTGAAGTCAGCCCTGTGCAATCTACTACTCTAGCTGTGTGTGCTGCTCAAGCTGAGGCTGGACAGGATAACTCTTTTTGTGGCTCCTGGTTTAGGTCTTGCCTCCTTAATTGCTAGTTGTAATTTTTTAACTCCTCCAGCTGCTGTTCTTGTTGTTTGTCTCCCCTGAAGGAGAGGGGAACATCAATCAGTGGGACAAGAGGACAGCAGACCCCCCAGCCCACACTGTGTGCCTTGAGATTGGGATAGAGCATCCCCGGTGTTGGATCCTCCTGTTTCACCCTGGTTCTTCCACAGCTGGCTGTGCTGTGACACCTCCAAAGGGGGTTGGCAGCCTTTCTTGCAGGAAGGAGAAATAGGAGTGGTGGTGGTGGGGTTTACAAGAGGATGGAGTGGGAGCAGTGGCTTTTCCCACCCCGAGCAATGAGCCCCTTTGTGCACCCTTTTTTTAGACCTTGCCTTTCTTGTACCCTTCATCAACAGGACAACAATGCTTTTCCCAAAACCCGGTGCAGGGGGATCGCCACCGCATGCTATAAGCTCAGGAGCCAGACAGCAGCTTAAAAACTAAATATATCTGCTGCTGCAGCTCTTGGCTTCTACATAAATAAATCTTACAGAGGTAACTTTTTTTTTGCTGCACAGCTCTCAGGGTTGGCTCTGCTGTGGTTTCCATTGAGATAGCGTTTGGCTAACACAGCCAAACATGAGTGGAACAAGCCTGGAGCTGTAGAGAAAGTGATAAGATAAGGCAGGGTTATGATTTGCCTGTCTGATCCTGAAGCTTTGTGCATTATTTAGTGTGTGTAGCAGGAGGTCAGTAGCCTCCTGATAATTTTCATTAGATTAGTCAGGCAGGATAATCACCTGCTCAGAAAAAAACAACTTGACACTGTCTGTTCAATAGTTGGGGTTTAACTGAAAATAAATAGTCTTGTAATTATAAGGACACAGCCAAGGTCAAGAGGCTCAAAGATTCACTTTCTTTTTTCCTCTGGTATGTTTACAGAGATCCTGTAATTCTTTGTGAGATTTTTTTTTTTTCCCTTTTTTCTCCCTCTCTCTTAAATTCAAAACGAGAGCTTCAGAGCTCTTGAAGGAAATTCAACACTTCCACAGCAGTGGACGTGATTGGTGTTGCAATAACCAAGTGGTGCTTCTGGCCCGCTGCAGCTGAGTGACCCCATGCTAATGAGCGGGGCACAGGCTAGCCAGCCGGGGTGCCTGCCGCTGGGGGGAAAGATGTTCTTCCCTTCTCATCTCTGCTAACTGGTGGGATGGATCCCACCCAGAAGACCAGGCTGCCCGTTGCCCCCTTGGGAGCCGTCATCCCAGCTCAAGTGCCACCCTCTGGAAACAAGTTGGTGCCTCATCCTCTGGGGGTGACTTTGCTGCTGTAGTGACCTGCTGCTTTCAGAGAGCCCTGGAAAGAAGAGGTGGGAGTGAAGCTGATGTCCTAACCAGTATTAATGGGCTCTGCAAGAGGGACTCCCTGAAGGAAGCAAATAGGATATTATCCTGGTTTGAGAGTTTGGTGCTTGTGCACTGCTAGACTGCCTTCTCTTTTCAACACTAGAAGAGGCTGTGTTTGCTGTTTATCTTCCTCAAACACAGGTAAAAATTAAGCCTGGGAGGGGTCTTTGTCACCTTCTAATCTGTCCATCTGCATGACCCGTGCTTGCTGGGTGAGATCTGGGCTGGGGGTAGGTTCAGAGCTGGTAGTGCCCAAAGTGATGGAGACCTTTGCTGTGTCCATGCTGGGTGCAGTGGTTCCTCAGCAGTACATTGTGATAGCAGGTAGACTTGCCTTGAGCCAAGCAGTGGTGTGGAATATCTGGGGAAAGATCTCACTCAGCTTGCTGTCCTGAGCTCTGCCAGAAGGCTGGAGAGCTGCTGGCTACACAGGGAGACTCCAAATCTGGTAACCTACATGGCAGAAGAGATAGTGCATGCATGCTTGTGCTAGCTGTGCCTGTCTCTGCTGTGGAAAAAGTGAGCTGACGATGTGGCCCAAGGACCTGCTGCTTTGAGCCCTTGCTGCTCTTGAGTCTTGTTGTTTTTTCCTGCAGCCTAATGGCCCATAAGTGGGGATTCTTATCAGGGAAGCTGGTGGGGCTGTTGCCTTTGCTAGGAGTCTGATGCTCTGGTTCCCTGTCACAGGCTTTGACAGATGCCCGAGGGAAAGCAAGGGCAGGGCTTGGCCCAATGTGCCAAGTGACTGATGGTGTGGTCGGATGACTGACGCCACGTGTCCATGGCAGGCGTGCGGGTGCTCACTCGCTCTTCCGCGGTGGGAGATGGGAGGAGAGGGGGCTGCCTTGACAGCTTGTTTTGAAAGCAAAATCACTCCAGGGCTGGATTCCTCCCCCCTCCTCATCATCTCCCCCACCACCTTTTTCTTTTTTGCTTGACAGAAAAAGCATAACTCGTCTTTGTTTAATTGGTGCTTTGTGCCTGTCTCCTGACAGAACTCAGCAGAGAGGGGGCTGGCTGGATCAAAATGGCTCAAAGTTGGGAGGCTGTTATATGTCTGGCCTGCCTGTTTAAAACAAAAAATTCAACTTTTATTCCTCATTGCCCCCCTCCCCCCTGCCTTTCTCCCAGTTGTAAGACAATTTCTCATGTACCTTAAAAGCCAAGCAGCAGATGCTGTTGTAAGCCCTCCTCAGAAGATGCCCCATCAGAGGAACCTGATTGGCGTGGGGAGTGCTGGTGAGACTATGAACCACACACTTGACCTTCTGCTGAGCGTGGGGTTTGGAGCATCTAATTGGCATGTTCGTGTACGGCTTCAGAGCCTTTCATGATTGTACAAATACGACCTGCTGGTGTCTGGAACACAAAACAGATGCTCTGGGGATGGAGGAGGGAAGCGCTCTGTGCTCCTCAGGTAGTGCAGTGGCAGCAGGGTCAGCAGGTCTGGCAGATCTGTTCAGTAGCACTTCTGTGAGCAGGACAAAAGCAAGGTTAGATCAGTGCCCTTGGCTCTCTGGGAGGGTCCCCTCGTTTGCCTCATCTTAGTTTCCATTGCTGTTGAACATCTGTGATAATATGAGGCCAGGTAATGTCTCCTTGGGTGGGGGTAGCATACATGGGAAGAAGTCCATGCCCTTCTGCTGTCTGCAAGCTCTAGCTCTGGCAGAAAACAGAAGGTTGCCTACTCATTGAGACCTGCTGGAGCTTTTGCAGGCTGAGCCTGCCCTGCTCTCTGCAGAGCAAAGGCAGCCAAATAGTTTGCCACGACCTGTGGCTGGTGCCTGGCAGAGTCCTCCTCCTTCCCAGGGGCTGCAGCTCCATTCCTGGACTTCTGTAAGGGGCTGGGTATCTCCTAAAGCTGCTTGTTCTAGCCCTGCCTGTTGGGGTGGTTGCATCAGGAGACCTTCCTGTGGGATAGGGTATGGACTAGGCATCTCCTTGAGGTCCTTTCCAGCTGGATCTGCCCCTGTGCAAGGGCACAGCAAGAAAGTCTTCACAGATAATAATTTTTTTTATATTTCTTGGTCTCTACTGTGGAGTCTGCAAGTGCCCAGAGCCAGGGGCCAGGCAACAACTTGCAACTTGTTTGTGGTCTAGTCCTGCTGGACTGTGCTTCCAGCTCTCTGCCTTGAACAAGCATAAGTAGCTTTTGGGGTAGACCAGCCCTGGGGCAGAAGAAATGGAGGTGGCTGCAAGTGGCTTCAGAGCAGTTTCTTGGTCACTTCTGAGGCATTGGAGCAAACCTGATGCTGGGGTGATGCTTCTGTAAGTGTTTCCGGGGCTCCTTCTCAGGATGGTGGAAGTAAAATGTAAAGTGGCTTGTCTATGAATTAGGTTGTCCCATGGACATCTTGGGAAGCCTTACTATAGATGGTGAGTTGTGTTTTCCTGTGGGGGAAAGTGGATCCTGGAAAGGAGCTTGAAGAAGGATGCGAAGAGGGGAGCGTTTGTAGGTGGAGCATGGTGGGATCTAATCTGGGCCCATTTGCCCAAGGAAAGGCAGCTGTAGTGATGGGTATGTGAGAAAGTGAGAGCCTGGAGGAACTGGGTGCAGCCAGAAGTGGAGGGTGGTGGAATGGTGTTAAAGTTGATGTCATTGGGTCACGTGAGGTACCATGGTGACGAAGTGATGGTCAGGGTGGGAGGATAGCTGTTGTGGGGGCATCGTGCTGGGCCAAATTGGGAAGTGACAACCAGGTTTCAGTGAGGGGGTATCAGAGTGAGACAGTCTCCCTCTAGCCTGGAGAAGAGAAGGCTGAGAGGAGACCTTATTAATGCTTCAAAGTTTCTGAAGAGTGGGTTGAAGGAGGATGGGGCCAAACTCTTCAGCGGTTCCCAGTGACAGGATAGTGACACAGGAAGTTCTATTCAAATATGAGGAAAAACTTCTTTATGGTGAGGGTGACAGAGCCCTGGCAGAGGCTGCCCAGGGAGGGTGTGGAGTCCCCTTCTCTGGAGACCTTCAAGCCCCACCTGGATGCAGTCCTGAGCGATGTGCTCTGGGCAATCCTGCTTTAGCAGGGGAGTTGGGCTAGATGGTCTCTAGAGGTCCCTTCCAACTCTGGCAATTCTGTGATTCTGTGATACTGCCACAACTTACTTTGCACACCCACCAAAGGGCCAGGAGTAGGGTCTCCTTAATGTTTGGTAGGTGCCTGTCTACAACGGAGAGGGGAAACGACGCGATTCCAGAGTCACTTTACTGTTTGTGGTGAATGGAGCTGCTACAATAATCTTACCCCACTCTTGAGACAGGCAAGGAGGTGAAATGACATCTGTGAAAGACAAAGCCCTGGTGGGCTGCACATGTTGTGAGAGATGGGGATGTTTAGATTGTGGACAGGGCTGGATGCCCAAAGGAAGAGGTATTTGAGGGAAGCAGACCCTTGGGGCTTGTTCCTTATTATATTTTCTATGGGAGCTTTGGATGCTCTTGTGGGAGGGAAGGAAAAACAAATAGCAGCTCCATCACAGTACAATCCTAATTTGCCAAATCATCTTGTACAAGATTGTCTGCACTCTGCATGTAGGATTTTTCTTCACTTTTTTTGGGACTGCTCCAGATATCCTCCCTCAAGGGTGGTCTCTCTTTCTCCCATCCATAGCCTTTCTTCTTGCAGCCACCCAGAGCCTTTCCCAGCTTGCTCACTGCTGAGCAAGTCATTGCTGCTCTGGCCTGGTCTTGCTTCTGAATTGGTGAAGTTTATTCAGCAGATCTGTATTCCAGACCCTCCCCAGAGCTGGCTGTGTCAGTCTGCAAGTGTGGGAGAATCTGTCAGCCACCTTTGTGGGCCACTTCTCTACTATTTTTAGGCTCAGGTCTTCAGTCACAGGGCTCCCACCCCACCGTGCCGACAGGTGTGGTTGCCCTCCTCCAGGGATGTCTGGAGGAGAGCAGGGCAAAGTGCTCTAACCTGGTAGTTTAAGGAGTAATGTAATGAGTCTTTCCTGCTTTTCCCTCCTACTCTCCTCTACCTGAGCTTTAGTTATTGTTCTCTTGCCAGTGGAAAATAACTGGTATATACCTATTCTTAAGTTCCCGAGGAGTCTTAACCTTATTTCTATGCTGGAAATGCCATACTCTATAGGGCAGAAATTGAGGGCTGTATTAATTCCAGCACTGCACTGTCGCCTCTGGGGAGCAGCCCACTGCTTCCCTGGGATACATTTTCTGTTGGTATCACTTTATTCTTGCTGCCAGATGTGTCATGGTCCTCTGCCCTGAGTCTGGGGCCAGGGCTATGGGGAGAGAGGAAAGTGGGGAGGACTCACCCCCTTCAGCATAGGTTTGATTAGGAGCTTTTTGCATTGCACCTTGCCCTGGGGAGCAATTTTCTGCTCCTCAAGCCTGATGAGACCTCAACCTGTTGCAAGGTCTGGCTGTTTGTGCCTTTCCAAGTGGAGAAGGTACAGGGGAGAAAGAAAAGAATAGTCCCTTGCTGCATCCCTCTTCTCCATCAGTGCGATTCACTGGGGTGGGAGTCCTTCTTGCAGAGGTGAGTGGGGAGCCCTAATTGCCCCTCTTTCCCAAGGCTCCTCTGTGTGTTAACGACCTGTAATGGGATGGGTTGTGTTAGCCTATTAAGCCCCAATGGGGTTCCTTGTCAACTTAAAAGTGTGAGGAATTTCACTCAACCATGTTAAAACATTTCCACCCCTCTTAATAGCTTCATGCATTGATTTAACCCTATGGCAGCTGGGGTTGTTTGCTGGAAAAAGCCATCTGGCCCTCCCCAGCCTCCTGCCCTGCCTTCTTCATGCAGCTCCTTTGGCCAACGCTTGCGTTTCTGGGGGATCCTATTAGCAGGAGGACTGGTCTGGCTCTCGCCTTTGCAGTCCTTTCGGTGACTGGCTCAGCAGAGCTGGTGTAGGAAGCAATTTTCCTTCCATTGCACTGCGCATGGTCTTGCTTTGCTGCTTTTAATGAGAGTCATTTTGCCCTGGCTTGTATCAGCCGCAGCCCACCTGTGCTGCCAATTACGCCGGCGGATTTGGTGTGACCTGCGGAGCCAGGATCAGGGTGTCCGAGGTTTAAGTGTTTCTGAGCTGCAAGGTGTGAAAAATCTCACCAGTGTTGAAACGGAGAGGGGTGGGGGAGCAGGTTTCTGGGTTATGAAAGAGCTAAGGACACGCCGATATCAGGTGCTGTTGATCTCCGGGGAATTTAAAGAATCAAGGGCTTGCTAATTGCAGGCGTGCTGCCAGCACATTGGGAAAGAAATTCTCCTTAATCACAGGCTGCATGCCCTAATATTATTGTGTGTGTGTGTGTGTTGTTATTGAATTAGTTAAGTGTGTACTGTAACATCTCGGTGCCTGGGAAGGCTACGCCTGTGGACCTGAAATGTGTGCCTGTTTGCAAACACGCCAACGGGGCTCTGCGGGAGCAAGTGTGACAGTTCTGCTCCATAAACACGATGCATCTGTCACACCTTCCCTGTTTCTGGAGAAGTTGGCAGGCAGGCCAGCGTGAGCAGGCACTGTCCAAGATGGGCTTTCTGCGGTGCCTATGTAGCCATGACTTTCTCCTGGCTGGTGGCTGATGCTCAGATTTGTTCCTGCCTCCTTGTAATAACTGCTCTTGCTATTGTTATGGTTTCAGACATCACAGGGCAGGTCTGAAGGAGAGTATTGCCTGGACTGGTGTTAGCCTGTGCCCTTTGATGCAAAAGGCAGTGATGGTGGGAGTGGTGGAAATCAGGGTAGCTGGGTGATTGTAACACCAGCAACTTCTCTGCTAAGGGCTTGGTGCCTTCTGCTGATGTTTCTGCACTGACAAGCAGTCCTTGGGTGCAAACACACTGATACTTCAGGCATGCACTTAAAAGTTTTGTCTGTTTTGAGATGCTCTGCTAGGGCCCAGCACCTGAGGGCTAGGAGGAGACAGTATTTTGGAGGCTGGATGGGCACTGCAGTGACTTGGTGGGTGCTGTGGTGCAGAGCAGGAGACACAGCCCATGGGGAGAGGGATCTCTGGCAGCATGACTGCATGTAGGATGACTTATGGCAATAACAACTGGTGTCAGCTCTTACTTTGTTGAAGTTTCTGGTGTGGGGAGGGTGTGTTGTCACTAGTAAGCAGCGCTCAAAAGGCTGTGTATGCGGGTTATTGGTGAATTTTGGGGCAGAAGGTATTCAGACTCTTGCCCTGGGTACAGATCAGCTGTCTCCTTGGTGTGTCATTAAAAAAGTGCTTTGGCCTGTATTAATACCTCTGCAATTAAGTGCAAGGAAAAGGGCTCTAAATTGAGTTTCCAATGGGGCAATTGGAGGAGGTGCAACTGATTGAGGATGTTTGTAGGCTCCACCCTCAAGGGGGAAAGTGGGGTGAAATTGATACACTTTGAAGAAATGTGAAGATGCTTTTGATGAAATGAAGGCTAGCTTCTATTTCAAAGGCTTCGACCTTCTCTGGACACCCTGGCATGGCCTGGCCTGGGCTTGTCCTTTCTTGGCAAGGATATTCTTTTAAATCGAAATGGGTGACCTTCTGGGTCTGGATGTAGCAGGAAATGTGCTGAGCTGTAAGAAGCCTTTCCAGAGCTGAGGTCTCAGGCTCGGGTTCTGTTGATCTCCCTGCTGAGATGCTGGGATTGGCAGCTGGGCCATGGTCCTTCTCGAGTGCCTGGGCTTGCTCCCAACCCATGGCCCATCAGACCACTTGTGATATGAGCTTGCTTTTGACTCTGAAGGTCAAACGGCTTGCAGCAGGGTGACAAAGGAGCCCTTGATCTGAAAGCGAGATTGTTCTTGTGCCTCGCCCCAGGAGGGGTCTTGTGGGCTGGGATGCATGCTGGCTGAAAGGAATGCTTAAAATGTTCTTTCTGTGCTCCTGTCAAAAGCCCTTGCAATTGTGAATCAAAATATCTGCCCCAGTGCTTTCCTGCTGCATGCTTCAGGCTGGCTTATTCCCTGAGAATGGCTTGATCAGTACAGCCAAATGTCCTGGGGTCCTGTCCCCGACAGTGGACCGCAGTGGGCATGCAAGGAAAGGCATGAGAGTAGGGTAAGCATGCCCTTTGACAGCCTGTGGCTCAAAGATCTTCAGACAGAAGTAAAGAGATATTTTTTTTTCTATTCTACTGTGAATTTGTCTAAGTGCATAGATTCAAGAAAGCAAGTCTTGTGTACCTCCAGCCCTGCAAGGTGTCCTCCAGC
This sequence comes from Jacana jacana, assembly GCA_013400555.1. Taxonomy (NCBI): domain Eukaryota; kingdom Metazoa; phylum Chordata; class Aves; order Charadriiformes; family Jacanidae; genus Jacana; species Jacana jacana. Next base: position 189,978 of record VZTM01010019.1, on the reverse strand, counting down.
AAGGCTCTGTTCTATGCGCAGCCTTGCGTGATGCTGTGCTCCTCAGGCTGCATCCCTTCTCTGCCTGTCCGTGACTCATTTGAAGCCTCTGGGCACATGTTCAGTGCCATGCCACATCTCCAGCCCTGCTGTGTGACAGCTGAAAGATCAGTTTGTTTCTGCAGGGAGGCAGTGGCTGGAGCCAGGTGAAAGTTGTTCCTGGGGACCCACGGGCTGGCACATCCCAGCCTCCTCTCACTGAGACTTTTCCCCAGCTCTTTCCTCAATTATGTTTTGGCAATAAAGCGACTGAGGGCCCTCATACTGGGCAAATAAAATGTCAACATCTCAGCCTGAAAAATATCTCATAAATTTCTCTGCACAACTTTAAATTAAAAAAGAAAAGCTGCAAACTGGTGGCACCCGTTCTGGTGAGCCTTTGGCAATGCTCTTTTAATGAAGAGGAAAAGGGTTTTGCCTGACTTCTGCAGTCCAAGAAGTGAATTCCTGAGGCTGGAGGGGGGCTGTGATTACTAGACTGATCATGCAGTCTTAATCCATTGGTGTTGGTCTGTTAATTACTGGCTTCATGTGTTAACATGACACTTACACCAGGGGGACCTGTCATACCCTTGACTTCTTGCTTGCTGTCCTGATGGTAACTATCATTCCTGTCCCATAAGCTGTAAATGGAATGCAGGTCCCTGGAAGACAATGAGTATTACTTAGACATATTGAAGGGCTCACCAGTTGGAACAGCATAGCCCATACTGCATTTGTGGCCTGATTTGCAAGCTTCCTGCTCTGCTTCTGCTCCTGCTGCAACCGTGGCTTTCCACCATCTGCCTGCCCTTGAGCTGCAGAGCATGCCTCTTGGCCCGAGCAACGACATGCAAGGATGTTTGCAGAGCAGTGCTGAGCTGCCTTGTGCCCAGTGGGGAGATACCAGCAGGGAAGGTGCTGGGAGCTTCCACCGTCCCAGCCACACAACCATGTCCCTCTTGTCTTTGCTGGGAGCTGAGCTGCAGGCAGAATGCTCTTCCCGGTCCCCTTGCTCCCTGTATGTATCATGGTAGGCTTGTTCGGTGATTTTGGGTTGGGATAATCTTCACCTGGCTCTAGCCTGCAGATGTAGCAGGTTGTAGCCCTGGTAGCTGTTTGCCTACATGCCTGGTTAACCAAAAGGTGAGCGGCTGTAACTTTTTCCTTCAGATCACACCAAGTACCTGATGGCTCGTGCTCCCCTGGGTGAGCAGGGTCTGAGCAGGCAGAGTGCAGCCAGCAGAAAGCGTGTTCCCTGTGTGCCGTTAAGGCCCACGTGTTGCTATTACAGCTGGCTGTGAAGCGCTTGGGGGATTTGTCTGCTTTCTCCATGGAAGTGTAATACAAAATCTAATCTAATCTACTTAAGATGCAGGTCTGCATCTACTCCCACTCCCTCCGCCCAGCAACTCTGGGTCATGGATGGTCACTTGAAAATCACAGCACTCTGTTTGCCTTGAACTGGAGGAGGCTGTGTGACCTGCAGCCTCTGGTCAGGAGACACTGCACAGGCAGGTGAAAGAGAGGAGAAATTTTTTTTTTATCTTCTTGTTCCTTGTACCCTCCCTTTGAAGTGCTGCAAGCTATTTAGGGAGTTGGGTGGTCAGGAGGCTGGCAAGGATGGAAGGAAGAGAGCAAACTGTTAGTTGGTGCTGGTCCAGAGTACACAAGGAATACATACAGGGCTGCCCAGGCATTCCTCCTGGCGGAGGGTGAAGCATCTGGGCTGTCGGCAGCTAACAGACAACCTCACTGTGCCCCTCTCCGTGAATTTGCTCACCCAGGAGCCTTTCCCTGGGAGACAGGGACCTGCCAAAGGTTGTTCCCAGTAGGATATTCAAATGCAAAGCTGCCAGGTTTCTCCATCGTCTTCCATCTGCTGGGGGACGGGGATGACTAAGCGCACCCAATGCTACCTGCAGTCCACCTCTGCTGGTCCTGGTGCCTGCCCCCAAGAGCTGAGGAGTGTAGGAAAGAAATGGGACAGACTGCAAAGGACCTGGCTGGTGTGCTCTGCTCTTCTCTTAAACAAGTGATGCAGCTGATCTGCAATCCTGTCAGGTTCCCTGCGCCCAGGAGTGGGAGCATCGTGGCAATGCAGGGAGTAGGGGAGATCAGAAAGGGGACTGGGAGGTCAGGGCTCAAATCCAGCTAAGATTAATGTCACCCCTGACTCTCCCAGGGTGATATTGCTGTTGTGTGGGCTGTGCAGCCAGAGGTTACTGTGATCCCTTTATCAGGGCATTTCCAGAGGCACTTAAGAAGTAGGTCTCTGGTCCTAGATAGTGCTGGGTGCCCTGTTGTACCTCAGCTGGGCTGAGGACAGCCTGGAGAGAGGTTACCTTGTGGCTGAGCACAAGGTGGATTCTTTGAAATGCTGTGGAAGGGAGGGAGGAAGGAAGGAAGGAAGTCTCCCCTCCTGTTTCCAAATGCTCTTCTAATCACATGGATTAGGCTGATTGTCATCATGGCTGTGCTATGATTGTCCAGATAAGATCAACTTTTTTTGTCTTAAGTGACGGAAAGCACCAGCTAAATGTCTGTTTGCAAGAAATTAATTAGAAAAACAATGGCCTGATTTTGCTTTTTCCCAAGCTCATTATTTCTCCCCTGACCTTTGGCTGTGCAAGAGCTTAGGCCAGCACAATCTCAGGTGGAACAAGCTCCTGTTTTGGTGCTCAGATGCATAAGGCCAGAGTGCAGGTACACCCCCCACATCCCTTCTGCGTCAGTGAAGTGGTGGGAATTTTAAGGGTCTCCTGGTTTAAGGGACTCAGGAGGTGATTTTCCCTGTGTACTTGGCACAGTTGCAGCCCCACCTTGAGTACTGTGTCCAGTTTTGGGCTCCTCACCACAAAAAAGACATTGAGGTGCTGGAACAGGTCCAGAGAAGGGCAACAAAGCTGGTGAAGGGTCTGAAGAACAAGCCTTACAAGGAGAGGCTGAGAGAATTGGGTTGTTCAGCCTGGAGGCTGAGGGGAGACCTTATCACTCTCTACAACTACCTGGAAGGAGGGTGTAGAGATGTGGGGGTCAGTTCCTTCTCCCAGGTCAGAGACAAGGACACAGGACAAGAGGAAATGGCCTCAAGTTGCACCATGGGAGGTTCAGATTGGATATCGGGAAAAACTTTTACTCTGAAAGGGTTATTAAGCATCGGAATGGGCTGCCCAGGGAAGTGGTTGAGGCACCATCCCTGGAGGTATTTAAAAGCTGCATTGACATAGTGCTTAGTGACATGGTTTAGTGATGTTTTTTTAATCAGAGTTAGGTTCATGGTTGTACTAGATGATCTCAAAGGTCCCTTTCAACCTCGTGATTCTATGATTAGTTATAAGGCTTCTTTCTTTCCTTGTCTTGCTGTGGCTCTGAAGATAATGAGCTTTCAGGACAACTTTCATTGACTTAAGGGCTACCTTGCCTCTTTCGACAAGCATCCATTGGCTGCTTTGTGAAGTGTTGCAATGTTTTTCTACTTACAAACTCTCTCCCATAGCTGCTTGAATGCTCAGGTGCTGTTGTACATGTGTGAGGCTTTGCCTTTGTAAGTTACTCTGTGATGCCTTCAGTGTCTCAGGTTGAGAATTGCTGGTCTGAGGAGCTCCACACTGGTGCGTGGGGCTAGGAAAGGAGAGCAGCATCTGGAAAACATCCGCTCCTAGGATGGGTTGCATTTCTCTCTTCTTTGTGTCAGTCAGTAACGCCTGACTGAGCTCATCATGCTCAGAAGAAATTTGCCTCTGCCTTGCTAGCTTCGAGCTCTTGTAATACGCTTCCACAGGCATTTTGTTGCTGTGCTTTCTCCAGAGCTGTCACTAGCTTGGAGCACAAAATTCTTCAGGATTGAATGCTCTTGTCCTATCATTGAGAAATACATGAGGGGAAAAAGATTTTTCTGGGGATGATAGTGACCTTGTTGGGTTTGAGGTCAACAAAATATCAAGGTGCCCCTTCTGTGGTGCCCATGGCTTACTCTGTGTGTGTGTGAAGCTGAAGCTTTTTTTTCAGGGAAGGCTATATTGGTCATATTTTCTAGCTGTACCTGCAGATACTAACTTCCTGCTATAGTTATTCATCTTGGGAAACAAATCTTTCCTTTGTTAAGGCATCTTCATTATTAGGTTATTTCCCTAGTAAGGAAAGCTGTCAAGAGAAGAGAAAGGGTTTTCTTTGCCCTCCACCCAAACAGTCCCTCAGTGTTGGAGTATCCTAAAGTGTCTCTAACACCTTGCCTATGCTCATGCTGAGGATTGCATGCAATGACATGACAGGTCTGTGCTTGCCCTCAGTTGCTCCTGGAAGCCAGGCTGCGCCAAAGTCCAGCTTTAGACGGGCATCTCACTTGCCCTCTGAGCTGTGCCACTGGTGACCCATTGGGGTGCAGCGTAGGAGCTTGTCTTGGCACTTGCTCCCATGTGCTTGGCTAGAAGCCCTGTGATGTCTGCCATCTCTGCTTGGAGGGGACAGGCGTGCTGAGGGTTTGATCTTGCCAGCTGCTGGCAATAGCTCATTTTAATTTCTGTAATGGACCTGGTTCCTGTGGAGATGGTCCGGAGAGAGATAAATCACAAGGCATGGAGGAGTGGGGGCTTCAGGTGAAGGAAGAGCCCATCTAGTTCCCATCCAGTTTCTTCCTCTGTCTGGTGTCTTTGCCAAGGCAGACCTGCTTCCTGCAGTCCTGGATGCTCTCCAGTATCTTACAGTTTAACAGGCTGGAGATCGTATAAATCACGCTTGGAAGATGCTGAAACAGAGAGTTTCCTGACCCTGATGGGAGTGGGGAGGGAAGAAGAGGAGCAAGAAATGCTGAAGAGGGGAGGGAGATGAGGCTTGAGTAAGTGGGAGATGATTTCTGGTTAAGGGTGAATATTAAGCAAGCAGGAGCACAGCTTGGCATGCTGCAAGGCTGTTTGAAAGGAAGGTGGTGTGTTGCTGCATCATGGTGCTGCTGCTTCCCATTGCTCTTCCCTACCTGTCCCGAATGCTCAGAGTTTGGCACAGAGGCTGTAAGAGCTGGCGTGTAGGCAGGTGGTAGTTCCAGACCTGTGCATCCCACCACACAGCAGAGGAAAACAGGATTGCTGAGGGTAGTCCTGTATGCAGCTAACTTGTGCCTGGTTTGACCAGACCTCTGCTCCTTCCTTGTTTGATGCTAGTGCTATATACTGAGTTTGCTTAGCAAGATTTGTGGAGCTGCAGAGGTGGCTTCTGTGAGAAGATACCAGAAGGTTTCCCTGTGTCCAGTAGAGCCAATACCAGACAGATCCAAGGCTGAGCCCATCAGGTAACACCTCTGTGATAATATATTTAAGAAAGGGAAAAAAATACTGCATAGCTGCAGACAAAGAAAGGAGCGAGAATGTGTGAGAGGGACAACTCTGCAGACACCAAGGTCAGTGAAGAAGGAGGAGCAGGAGGTACTTCATGTGCTGGAGCAGAGATTCCCTTGAAGCCCCTGGTGAAGACCATGGTGAGGCAGGCTGTCCCCCTGCAGCCCATGGAGGTCCATGGTGGAGCAGAGATCTACCTGCTGCCCATGGAGAACCCCACACTGGACCAGTGGATGCCCAAAGGAGGCAGTGATCCTGTGGGAAGCCCACACCAGAGCAGATTTTCTGGGAGGACCTGTGGCCCTGTGGGGGACACACTCTGGAGCAGTCTGCTCCTGAAGGACAGCACTCCATGGAAGGCACCCATGCTGGAGCAGTTTGTGCAGAACTGCAGATCATGAGAACAACCAATGTTGAAGAAGTTCATGGAGGACTGTCTCACAAGGGAACGATCCCACGCTAGAGCAGGGGAAGAGCATGAGGAGGAAGGGGTGGCAAGTGCAGTGTATGATGAACTGATGGCAGCCCCTATTCCCCATCCCCCTGCGCTGCTGGTGAGGAGGATGTGGAGAAAATCAGGAGTGAAGTTGAGCCCGGAAAGAAGGGAGGGGTGGGGAGAAGATGTCTTTAAGATTTGGGTTTATTACTCATTATCCTACTCTGATTGGATTGGTAATAAATTAAACTAATTTCCCCAGGTCGAGCCTGTTTTGCCTGTGATGGTAATTGCTGAATTATCTCTCTGTGTCCTTATCTTGACCCATGAACCTTTTGATACATTTTTCTCTCCCTTGTCCAGTTGAGGATAGAGCAGCTTTGGTGGACACCTGGCATCCAGCCAGGGTCAACTCACCACAACCTGGGGACCACATGTCTATCCAGTTACCTCCTGGGAGACTCCAACTGCTGGGACAGCAGGGTAGAAGTAGCCACAGCTTGGCAGCAGAGAAGAGCTCCCCTGTGCTCATGCAATGGCAAAAAAAACCCAAACAAACAAAAGAAAACAACCCCACCCCAAAGCTTAAAAAAAGAGAAAAACTTCTTTGCTCTTCCAAGTCATCTTTTTCTCAGAGTGATCAGCAAGGTACTGTTGCCAAGGGGAGGAGAGGAGGAGACAACCTTGAGGATGGCAAGACAAATGCCACAAAAGCCAATGGGCAGATGGGAATTGAACTCTGCCTCTGGCCCTCCAGCACTGCCCAGTTAAGCCCACTTTCCTTCTTAAGCAATAGGAGGCAACTTTGGCTGTGGAGGTGATCCTGCACTTCTGATGTCCTGGCCTGAGTAGAAACCCCTGTGTCCCTATGGCTGCAGGTCCTTCAGGAGCTATTAAGTGGCTCGGTTCTGTTTGTGTCGTTCTGAGTCGCTCTTTTGCCCCTTGTCCCCGTGCTGCAGTCTTTCCTGTTTGCTTGGAGCTCGTGGAGACCAGAACGAGCCTCACAGCTTGTAATGAGCATGGATAATACAGATCAGAAGTGCTCTGGGAAATGATATTTTCTTTCAATTATCTGTGCTTGTTACTTGTGGCAGGGGGAGGAAGTGCCCTTGAAGGTGAAGGGTGGGTAGAGTTCACGCAAAAACAAAACAGTCTTTTCTCGGCTAGTGCTTCAAGTCTGATTCCCTCCCTCCTTACTTGCTCAGACATTTCTCTGCACTGATGCCTGAAAGCCATGCTTGTGCAAAGATGTTTGAACTGGGGTGCTCTAACCTCCACCAGTCCTGCAGAAATGGTAGCAGATTCACACATCGAGCAGTGGAGAAAAAGAAGTGCATGACAGGTAGCATGGTCTGCTGCTTAGTGGCCAGCAAGTAGTTGCCTTTCTCTCTCTGGACCTGTTTTGGTTTGGTTTTTGTTTTCTTTTTCCTGTTGTTGTGGGTTTTTTCCCCACCTACTGTGTCTCCCTAAGCTGTAAATCTTTCCAGGCAGGGCCTCTTGCTGTGCCTGGGGTGTTGGAGCTGCTGTCTCAGCTGGAGGCTCTGGGCACAGCTCAGGCATGAACGTAAATGGATGGTGGGGAGAAGATGGCTTGGCAGCATGCTGGCTGATGCAGGGATCCTGCTGTGGAGGTGATGGCATTGCGAGTAGGCAGAGGTCTGGGGACCAAAGGATTGGTGTTGGCCCTACATGCCTTCAGAAAGAGGTGATGGGAGGGATGCAGTGAAGCACTGAAGAACTGTTGTGAGGCAAGAAATCCTGAGGCAGTATCCTTGCAGGGGACTTGTGGGGAGCTTTGTATCCCCCAGGATACTGTGCCCAGTTGTGTTTTTTAGGTCAGTGATTCGGTACCTTGGGAAAGTGAAGTAGAAAGTGGACTTCAAAATGACAGGCTCTGGGAGGTGTTAAGGCGCCCTGGAGGATTGCATCAGGGAAAGAACCAGGAAAGAAAAATTCAGAAAGCATAATGCAGCAGTGAGGCAAGTAAAACGGAGAACAGAAGTGTGCTTATACATGGGCTTCTGCGGGTAGGGAGGTGTGTGTGTGGGAGGAAGGGGAAGATTGGTCAAGCTATTAAAAACTTGTAATGTCTGCAGGGAAGCTGCTGGTGCCAGAGGAGTATGGACCCTCTTGAATGCAAGAGGATGAATCTTTAAGTTATGATGTGGAGGTGTCTGAGCTGTATGGTCACAGCCCTTCCAGCTGGCATGAAAGAAGGGAGAAAGGCTATCTCACAGTATTGCCAAGGAGGAGTAAATACAAGGGAGACAATAAGTCTATTAAATAGAATTGGTTTCTCACCAATTTCTCTTCCCTTCTCAGATGACTGAGATCCTCACCATCTCTTGATACCTGTCTTTAGCAAGATTAAAAAAGCTCAAAGAGGTGTGGAGAAGATTGGGTTCAAAAGACAACTGTGCAGAAATTGCTATTAAGGAAAGCTTGAGGGTACTTTGCAAGCATCTCAAAAGCTTGGCTAACCTCAGTAAATACTCTTCAAGGCATTAGGGGAATTAGGGATTGAATGTAAATAACTGGTGTCCCTTTGCTTAAAAAA
>VZTM01010019.1:156428-181595 GCA_013400555.1 Jacana jacana | reverse complement strand
GCCTGGTGCCAGGGCATGTTGCCAGCGCAGGGTGGGCACCAGCCTGAGGGACAAGACAGGGTTGTTGCTGTCCGTGCAGGGAGCTGTGCCATGTCCCCACTCTCTCTGCTTGCAGCCTGACTCCCAAAACGCTGCTCTGCGATGGGATTACAGCCGCAGCCTGACGGCGGCTGATCCCTGCCATTTATTACTCAGCTCAAGTAGGCATCCTGGGCAGCCTTGCTTTAAAGGTGAAGTGAGCACTGTAATTGGAGGGAGGAGTGAAGAGCAGGTTTCAGCGTTGCAGCTGGGTTTTAGTGCAGTGTTTGATGGAAAGCCTCCCTGGTGAAAATGGTTTCAATATGGAAGCAGGAATGAAAGGACAGTGAGACTTCAAAGTGCTGGAGAAGCACACGGGATGCCTGTTCTGACCTCTTAAGGTTGCTACTAAGGTTGTCCTACTTGATGCTCTTCCAGATCCAGTGAGGGTAGCTGACTTGCATTTTAAAAACAACATAATCTGCCTTCCATTTTTCCAAATGACCGTTAGCCTGTCTTTAGTGAGAACACGGGCTGTCCTCTTTGGTACATTTTGCACATGCAACAAAGAGCTAGCGGTGCAGAGGGACATCTTGGGGTGGTCTGTCAGTAGATGCCCTTGGTGTTGCAATGTGGCTCGGTTTGTGGTTCATCTTCGTGGCTGGTCTGGAGGGTGGGGGCCAGGGCATCTCCACTGCTCATCTGCCCTCCTCTGTTACACCTGGGGACTTAAGGATGGGGTGGCTTGTGATTGGAGCTGGGACTTGGGCACAGTGCTTCCCAGTCCAGGCTAGTTTTTTTGCCCTCTTACAGTGACCCACAAGATGAACAGTCTCCTTTGATGCATGGGATCCAACCCCATAGCCCTTTCCAATACAGCCTTTTGCCTAGCACATGCCCCATGCAGGAGCAGCCTTGCCTTCTTCCCTAAGGGCACTTTGCGGGAACCTCAGCAAGGAGCAGATATGACCCTGTTCCCCTTTGGCAGCCCCGGAGGCAGGGTCCCTGCTGCCAGCAGAAATATTCTTCCCACACAGATACTTTTGCTGGGGGTGATTAAATCCTCTCTCCTGATCATCTCTTGGCTTAGTTGGACCGATTGAACACTCAAGCCTGTGGCAGCACAGCAGGCTTTCCAGTTCCCGACTCATTCTCCTAATTCTTCTTGGAAGCCGTTCCACTTCCACAACTCCTTCTTTTTTTTTCTTTTTTTTTTAATTTTTTTTAGTGAGCACGGACACCAGCACCGAAGGCAGCAGCCAGGAATAGTCTCACTCACTGTGCTCTAGCAAGAGCTAATACTAAGCTCATGCTGTGCAGGATACTCCCTGGGGTACGCAGGGTATTTTTTCCCCTTAATTATACAACTGTCCTTGAAGAGTCCTGACTTGTGTGTAGGAGCCACAGAGGAGATTTGGAGCTGCGTTTTAGAATATATGAGGCTCATTTAGACCAACAAGTGGGTTGCAGTGTATGGCTGTGCTGGCACACACTGTGCTCAGTCCGGGAGAGGAGCTTTGGTAGAGGGGACACATGAAGGGGAGCCAGTTGCCCTTGTGACACTGGGTTTGCAGCTGATGCAGTGTAGCTGGGTTGTGCTTGTGCCGTGGCCTTGTGTCTGAGGGTAGGGATGAAATAGTGATGATTACTTGGGAGGATCGACTTTCCGCTGAGCAAGTAGGTGGAAAGTCAGGCAACAAAATTAGCTGAATACACAAACAGTCGGGGCTGGACGAGGTTCTCTCCCCAGGGAGAGATTAAGGCATGTGGTGTCTTACGTAGCGGTGATGGCCTGTGTGCTCTGGCCGTGCCTTGGCGCTCAAAGCTGACAGTTGTTGAGCTGCTGGCTTTGTGTTCTGTCCTCGTCGCTCCCAGCTCCTTTCCGGTGATGAGCTGGGGTTGAATATCTTGTGACACATGCTCAGTCCTTCTTGCTGCTCTTTTCCCACAGGCTGTTGGGTGCTCTGCACCATGACTTTACTGCCTGAGATGCTGGAGCTCAGCTTTGCATCTTGCTTGGATCCATATGTGACCCCAGGCTGTGAATGCTGCTGGTCAATGGGCAGGACTCTGCAAGTCCTGTGCCACTAGCCTGTGACAACTGAGCTTTCAACAGCAGGGGCCGTACCTGTGAGCATAATATGAGGCTTCAGAAATCACTTTGCTCTCAGACAACCTCCCTGAGCTTCTGGGTGCTAACATCAGCACATCAGGTCCTGAGCACAGGCACCTCTTGCAGCTTCTTCCCCGGCACACAGGATCACAGAGAGGAGAGGATGGGTGTAGCAGAGCATAGCAATAAAAATCTGCAGGTCCTCAATTGTTTGGCTCCTGAAAATATAGAAATCAACAGGATGCTGTTAGTCCTGGCAGCAGGCTGGTGTGCAGTCATTTTACTTGGCTCACTGGAGCGGTGGTCTCCACGGGAGGCTGTACTTGACCAGAGCCCTGCGGGCAATAACTCAGTTTCCTGTGCAGGTATGGTAACATCCTACCCAAATTCCATGAAAAGATAAAAAAAATAAATAAATGATTTTGCATGTTTTTTCTGCACATTGGTCATATCTTCTCTTTAGTGTCAAAAGACCTTACTGGGTGGAAACTTTCCCAATAAAGTTGATGCAGGAACAGGAAGCTTTCAGCAAAGTCTCAAGATTGTCCTATTTCTGAGAATCATGAGAGCTGTTCCCCCAAACCTAGCTGTAGGAAGGATGTGGGATGTAGATAAACTTGGCAAGATCCAGACATGAAGTCCCTTGGTGGGCCAGAATTCACAGTACAGGGCAAGGTAATAAGAGTGCTTGAAGGTATCTCAAGCGGTATTGCAAATAAAGCCTTTAATTCTGCTTTTAATTTACGTGTGCTAATGAGCATGGAGGAGTAGCAGACGTCTTAAATTTAGCTCGTGTAATATGGAAAAAAGGATGAAACCTGAGGAACCGCCAAAAAAATCCAGCAAGGATATGAAAAGAATGTAAGGAAACTATAACCTGAGAGGATGAGAAATGAAAACTGCAGGCTACTGCAAGAGGGGGAATTCAGCCCTAAAGTGTAAGGACATTGGACATTTCCTGTGCTGAAAGCAACAAGCTTCAAGAGTTTTACAAACAGAATTGGGGGGGCAGGTTTCCTTGCACAGAGTTTGATGTGCCCCATGCTGGGTTCCCATCAGCTGCCTGGCTCCAGATGTGCAGTTGTCCTGCTCAGGCAGGATTGGGAAGGGGAGGAGAGCTCTCTGGTGGTTTCCTTCTTTGGTGACCATCCCTGGGGTCCCCTCTCCTGCTTTTGGGCTGCTGGTGACTACTTCTGGGCAGAAGTCAGTAGTGTGGGTCTTCCAGGTGCTTGGAGATGGCAAGCTTGGCCTGGTTTTCTGACTGTTTTTGAATAAAAGGGTTACTCTGACTCTCCTGCTACTTGTTTGGCAGAATTTAACACAGGACCAATAATGTTGGTGTATTGTAGCTCCTTTGCTATGGATGCATGTCACTAGCAAAGCAATATGAAAGGAGCAGGGGCTGTGAGAGGAACAGATCTGGGTTTTCTGTTCCCTCTGTCCTGCCCTGAGCTCAGTCTGGGAAACATATAGGAGGTACCTCGAGGTGGAATCATGTGCTGCAGAGGATTGGGACCATGTTCTGCAAGGCCTGCAGGTGGCTTCTGGCTCTGGCACTGAAAGCCAACAAAACCTGGGCTGTCCAAGTTGAGAGGGCTTTTGTCTTGCCTCCTCCAGACCCACCAAGTAGGGCAGGGCTTTGCATCTGGGAACCTTAAACCAACAATTTGGTCTATCTTCTCATTGTCCAGTGTTGGACAATGCAGATGTTGAGCTGTGTCTCTTCTCTCTCATGTTCACCTGGAGGACCTCCATCTCCTTTGGCTAGTAAATTACTAGCCTAAAGTTCTCCACAGCAAACTTCAAGGCAAATAAATATTCTCTTTTAGAAACCTCTTTCCCAGTTAAATTGACCCCCTTGGTACTTCCATGCATTTCAAGAAGTCGAACAGTTCACAATTGAAAACAAGCAGTGTTTAGCTCCTGCTGTGAAGGGAAATAGTCAGGCACCAGAAAGACTGTCATTTTAGCTGTGCTCTTACAAAAGAGGGTGTTACAGTAAACTTGCTTATTTCACTGAAGGAGAATTCAGCAGGCTTGACGGAAACCGGATGAGACAGGCACGGTAAATGGATTTTGCTGGCCGAATTGAAAGCAAAGAAACATGCATGTGCAGTGGCTGGTCAAGAATTGACTGTATCGTGCAGAAACCAGGAATGAATTAGGGACAGAGAATTAGCAAGCCCTGAAACAACATCTGTCTAGCTGTATTCAAGGCCCTGTTCACCTGTGGTAAGCCTCCGATGGCAAATGAGTGTGGCGAGCAGGGCAGCTCCGCTCAGCTACCTTGCTGCCTCGTAGCTCTGTATACACACTGGAAGGGTTAAGGGTCTGCTTGAATGATGCTGTTGAGGGTCAGCAACCTGCTATGCTAGGTTAGGTGTAAGGAAAGCTTGAGGGGGCTTCCTCTGGATGGATGCAGCATTCTGGAGGGTAGCATCCCACGTGCTTGGCACCAGCTGCTGGTAGGTGGCTGGAAGCCAGTGGGAACCACTTGGGTAGAGCAAGGGGAGAAGATGGATGCCTCCTGGTGCCCGATCCCCAGGGGAGGAGTGGTACCCAGCCCTGCTTGGGGAGATTTCTCCAATGTTTCACCACCTTTTAGGGGCTGGATGTAATTCCCCAGTGAGCACTGTGTGGGGATTACATGCCTTACTGGCACAAAGCATCTGCTCTCTGTTGTTGATGCAGCATAGGCAGGGACCCTTGTGATTAAGTGGGACCTATTCTGCCCTGCTGACAACTGTGTGGAAGACCAGGGCAATGGAGCATTCGGGAGGTGTTACAGCATCTTATCTGTGACCTCTTCTGCCAGCAACAGAAGAGCAAGGCTCTTGCTGTGCTGTCTTTCCGACTTTCACCTCTCTGAGCAAAGCCACTTATTGCACCATTTTAGCTACCAAAAAGGGCTGATGCTGCCATCCCTTCTGGGCCACAGCAACCCCTTTCCTCCTAGGGACACAGAGGGGACTCTGAGCTTCAGGGCCTGAGGGGTGGCCAGGTGGGAGCCCAGCAGGGTGCTGGGCAGCAGTTGGGTGCACTGTCGTGTCCCCCCACCCCCCACCCAACATAGTAAAGGAGCCTCAGAGCTGCTGGGGGTTCTGGTTAGTGTGTGAGGACAGCTAGAGCAAAACAACCTTCCGGGTGTTATCCTAAGGTAAACCAGCTTGGCAGGGAAGAATCCAAATGCCAGAATGAAATGTCCTCCTTAATCAGTGTGTTCCTCTAACAGAGTTTCTTCTTTCCTAACCAGAAGTGACACTGGCCAGGTCTAATGCACAATAGAGGGCTTTTGTGTAGCAAATCTGGCCCAAAGTGTTAGGAAGGTGGGCTTAGTTCCCCCACATTGACTGTTCTGCCTCACCCTGAAGCACTGAGGCAGAAACATGCTTGGTAATAATAAATAAATAAATGTGCTCTGCCTTTGGGTAGTCGTTTTATTTACTTTTCTAAAGGGAAGTTATACTCTCCATCAGTATAAATCGGGAACAGTTGCCAGTGCTGTGTCCCTGGGCGGGCTGCTGAACCTCAGTGAGAGATGAAGAGCAGAGGGGCTTGAACAGGGCACTGCAGGAACCAGGCAAAAACTGAAGAAAAAGGCAGGGGCTCTGAAGATTTGTGAGGCTGTTTGGGTACAGGTGGCCTGAAGTGTGCCTGTTTAACATTAGAGCAGTACGTCCTACACAGTAACCCATAGAACATTTTGATCTGTGGGCTGATAATCCAGAAATGGCTCTTGGACAGTTGGTTTGCATTTTCTATGCATTTGAAGTCAGAACACCTGGAGTCCCTCTGGATCACTGATCTTCTGTATGAGGTGCAAACTGGAGATGTGCTTGGACTCAAAGCCTTGATTACCTGGGTCTTGCTTGCTGTGTTGGAAATGGCTGGTCCTAGAAGCCTGTTTTTTTCCTGCGTGCAGGCTCTAGCTGCCTCTGCATGTTGGTTAGAGACACAGACTGGCTCAGCATCCTGCTTGGTGTTAAGGTTAAATGGAAGTCCCATACTTCAGGATAAGGACCTGAGGGAATCGATATTACACTGGTCTCAGTGGCAAGGATAAATTCAGTGTATTGTCCCTTCTTTCTATTTTCTCCTCCACCAAAAATTAAGTCCTTCCACTTGTGAGGTATATCAGGAGTATCTCAGTTTTTCAGGGACATCAGTGTCCCTCCTGTTTCTAGTCTAGGTTGGTGCTACATGGTTCTGTGTGGTCCTGCTTGCTTTTCCCTCCAGTCTCATCCTGTGCCAGCCTCCCCCTTGAACTCTAGGTGGCATAGCCAGTGCCTGGCTTTCCCCTTCCCTGCCTGGGTGCTGCTGGCATCACACTGCCTGGCAGCAGGTACCTGGCTGTCCCCAGGGAAATGGAGCTTGCTTACTGGAGGCTCTCGGGGAACTTGGAGGCAGAGAACACCTTGGGGAGCTGGAGAGCTATCACTTTCCAGCTGCTGTCATGTTGGCACAGGCTTGCCATGGAGCCACAGAGGCTGTGGGACTGGGGAGAGGCTCTCTGTCTCGCTGGAGGGTTTATTTTCTCTCAGCAGCCTCCTTTGCTGGCCCTGGGTTCAAGCCCTTGACCTGATGAAGTCTGGAGAAGCTGTGACTTCTTGTGAAGCATGGTGTGGGAAGGACATCTTTTGGCATGGGCTTCTGGCTGCTCATTACAGGGCAGCAGCGGGATTTTTACCTGGTGGCAGCATGCTTGGGCTCAGTAGCCTGGCAGGAGGCTGACTGGACTCAGAGCTCTCTTTGTCCAGCTGCTCTGGTGGCTTTGCAGCACCTACTGAGTGCCATCCTGCTACCAGTGCCGGAGGGGGCTGCATGGGCTGGCAGTGTTTTGGGTGGGCTGGTGTCCAGTCGTGTCCACTCTGTCTGGCTCCTGGTCTCTCCTGCTGCACCAGATGGACAGGCAGAGGTTTGACTTCCACAGACGCTGCACGAGCAGAGTGTTTTCAGTGTGAACTCCCTCTGTGCCCTTCCCTGGCTGAAGAAATGTCCCCATCTTTACATTAATGCTCTCCATAAGCTTCCCCTGTTCCTCTTTAGCATGGTTGGTCCCCGCACCTCCTGATGTATTGCCTCTTCCTCACCTCTCCCTCTCTTTGCTTAGATTCCCCCACCCCAGCCTGGCAGCGCTGTGAGGAGAAGCATCCATCTGGGAGCAGGTACCAGAGCAGCAGCGAGATTAACAGAGGTATTTTCTTGGTGAATCCCAGCCTCTATCAATGCCACCTCTCCTGCCAGCCAGATGCTGCCTGTGGGTGCCATATCCCATGAGTGAGCGGAAGTACTGGGAGGCCATCGAGCGCCCTTTAGCAGGAGGCCAAGGCTGCTTCTCGAAGCTGGGAGGACAATGAAGGCGCTGAAGCAGCCAGAGCACGGCTGGGGGCAGAGGGGGACAGGCAGGCAAAGGGAAGCCATGCAAATGGGGACTTTGATGTGGCTGCAAGGAGCGGGGCTGGAGCATTGTTCCTATCACATCACATCAGTTTCACATTCCTCATGCAGGAGTGATCAACGCTTTCAGGGCCAGACAAAAGAGCGGGGAGATGAACAAAAGCGAGGGGGGGGGCTTTACCTACTGCAGAATAGAGGCAGAGGATGAATTGCTCTCTTGGCAAGCCGTGGAGATGGGCTGGCGGTTGCTGTGCTTTAAAGCACCAGCTTAAAATTTTTCTCTTTTATTTAAAGGAGGGGAAAAAAAAAAAAAAAAGGGGGTAGGAGAAAGGGTTTCCTGTGTGCAGAAGGGGGGATAAATAAGACAGTGTGACAAGTATCTGTGGTCTTCTTACATTCCCTTGCCTGGTCTCCCCAAGTGACAACTCGGAGCTTATCAAAGAGGTGCATTGTGTCCTCTTGAGACCAGGGGCTGGCAAGATGAGTTTGACCCAGGCTGGAAGGTGAGAGTACTTTTAAAGAAACCTTCTCCCAAAATTATCAATGTAAGTGGGCTTGGAAGGAGGCTGGCCACATACAGAGGGAGGCTGGGCTCTGCAGACCCATGGAGGGTGTTCACATCAGCCCTGGTACAGGGAGAAAACCGGTATTGGAGGGAGCCATGGGTCATGCCCTGCCTCTCCTAAGCTAGGGTGTGAGGAGGGTGGAGGAGAAGAGGAACCACTTCATGTATTCTGCTGGCTGTTCTGGGAACCCTGCCTGTTGCTGCAGGGGAATCATGGTGATGTCCCTTCACTGGGCTGGGCTTTGCTGGAGCTGGAGAGCAAGGTATGTGGCAGGAGGCAGAATATGGCACAGGGGGCACATGTTTGCATGTCTGTGCTTCTGTGTTACTGTCTCAGCGTTGGTGGCTGAGCTCAGGCTCATTGAGCACTGGCTTAGCTCACCTACCTTCGCATCTCTGATCTCTCCTGGCTCTTGCCTGTCACTGACCTCTCTCCTTCTCTGAGCCTGAGGTGCCCCTTCTGACTTCTCTGCAGCTCCCTGTTTATTCTCATGTACACCGCTGCCCACTTACCTTGGGAAAAAGTGCATTAAACCAACTTCCTCTCCCCCACCCTTGTACATTCTACCCACAGACTGGTTTGCTAGTATTAAGCAGAACTGCATCCTTCGAAGATGCTCTAGCCTCTCTCGTACTTCCCCAAAAACCTTTTTCCCATGAAAGCACAAACCTTGAGCATCATCCCCACCTCGCAGACATCCCCTGCTCTCTCAGCCCCATGCGTGGCTCTGGCTGGCCCCCTCCTTAGCCCTGACCCACGGCCCCCTCCTCTCCCTCTAGCCCCGGGCCTCTTTGCCTGAAAGGCTGTCAATCAGGCTGAATTGTCTGGTGGTTTTGTGATGTGGAAAGACTCCCACCAAGGAGTCAAGGGCCAGGCTGAGACCTTTAAACTCGATCCCATTTGCGTCTTAAATCACACAGGAATCCAGGTCCTGGGATGGAGAGGGAGGTTTAAGGGGATGCAAAAAAAAAGCCTCTGCTGCCCCCCTTGAATTTTCCTGGAGCCCTTTCCCCATCTGCACTGCATGGAGGAGGGGATGGGTCTGAGGCCCTGGAGTTTAGGGCTTGTTTCTCTCTGTAGCCCTTTGCTCTGGGGCTGTGCCGAGAGGCTGGTCATTGGCAGCAGTGCTTCCTTTAGTGATGGCCTTTGAGGCAAACCCTGCTGCCTGGGATATGTGGCAGGGAGGGTGCTCCACACTGAGCCGAGGGAGGGTTGGGGGATATTCAGAGAAATAGAAGCTTTGCCTTGGGGAAAGGGAGCTTTCTGGGATCTGCTGTTGGGAGGACGTGCGGCTGGGGAGTTGGGCATAGCTTTGCCCCCAGTGTCTCTCATCTCACTGGTTTGTGACGGCTGCGGGTGCATGGGAGGAAGTGGGTGCAGAGGACAGATCTGTGGCTGACTGACATCCTGCAGATGGTTGCAAGGTTAAAAGCAATGTTTTAGCCTCCTCCCAAGACAGTACGAGCAAGCTTGACCTTTTTGCACTGTTGTCACTGCAAACAGGAGAATGCCCTGGTCCTGGAACCCAGTATGCCTGTGTCTCGGTGGCTTGAATCACACAGTGCCTGGTGCTTCAGGTTATCCACTGATGTCCTCAGAGCGGGCGCAAAACCACATGGTAGCATGTGAGGTGTCCTGAGTTCCCCATCTGCTGCCAGAATAAGGCATCAGGGCAAGTGAGGAGGCTTAAACACCCTCTGTCTTGTCCCTGCTGTGTGCAGAGATGGGCTCAATCTCCTGTATGCAGAGGGAAGATCATCTTAAATGGCAGGTTGATGCTTCTATTTTTACCCCTAGAAGAGGGTTTGACAGCATCAGAGCTGGTGCTGCCTGGTTTCCCCTGTGTTTGAGCCCCATTCTTTCTCACGGGTTGCTGGGAGCCCTTGAGCTGGTGCTGCTGGAAGGAGGAGGGAGTGCAGGGCTGGATGGGGAATTGGCTTTTGCCGCTAAACCCATGGCCTTCTCTGCCTGCCAGTGAGGCAAGAGATTGTTTTCTTCTTCTTCTGGCTTTCTTTCCAAAATCCATGTAGGTGAGAGATTTTGCTTTTGCCTTCCCAAGGGAAAGTTGCAAATCTCTCTTCCCCTGACCGAGCTGTGTTTTCAGGAGAAGCCTGGAGCTGCCTTAAGACATGTACAAGCTCAGAAATGCAGTGTCTGTGTTTGTTTTTGCGTTCTGGGCAAAGCTGGGGCTGCTGCCAGTGCTAAGTAAATACAGAGCTGCCCTAATGAGTGACTGCAGTAGCCAGGGCCATGCTCGCTGTTTGCGTGAAGCCAGATGGATCTATCTGGGGACTTGAACAGCAGCCTTCTTGTGACTAGCAAAGGCAGAGCCACTGGCATTTGGATTACCAGCTCTCCTGTGCTTTTAACAGAGTGCCAGTGTTTGACAAAACCATTAAGTTAAATTAAGCCCTACGCATTTCAAATGGATTCGGAGACTTCTGGCTGACTCGTTATTAGCAGAGCTGTCTCTTCTCCCTTTCGTCTTTCTCTGGTTTTTCTCTCTCCTCTTTCTCTTCCCACTTCCTCCCTCCCCCTGTCCCCTGCTCCCCCTCCTCCATTTAATTCTCTCTGATGTGTAGCTGATTTTACAGCTGACATGTAAAAGCAACATGCTGGGACTCAAGGAGAAGCCTGGCATTGGGGCTGTCACTCTTGCAAACCCAGGCGGTGGTCAGGGAGGATGCTTGCAAGGTGTTTACTCAGGGCAAGCCCTGTGTCCCACAGAGACTGGGTATGAGTTTGCTGGAGATGCTCTGCTCCCTGCAGAGCCCGTGGCTGCTCTGCTCTTGCCCAGTGCTCGTGTTATTTATGGCACAGGCTGCTGCTTTGCTGGGCTGTTTCCTGAGAGCGGAGAAGGATGCTCTCTGCTCTGAGGGGCTCACAGCACAGGGGCAGGGGATAGTAAAGACCATCCGTGGGAGCAGGAGTAGCAGGGCTTTTCTAAGACACCTTGACTTGACTTGGGCAAAAGTGGAGGGCTTTAGAGAGGCACAGGGCGATGACCTTGTAAATGGATGCATGACCCAACTGCTCCCCTGTGGTGCTAGCTGCTTTGTGTCCCTGGTACTGCTCTTCATAGCCTGTGGGAAATCACTGGGGCTGGGAGGTGGTTGCTGGGGTCTCATTTGCACAGCTGCATCTCTGCTAGTCACTGATATGACAAATACTGTCACCTTCCCCCTGCACACCTAAAGTAGCTTTTCCTAGGGCAGGATAACCCCTGTAGGACCTCACTGTGGCTGCTGGTGAGGCTGTTACAGCCCTGGAAGGCATTTCAGGGGTGTACTGTGGAGTTGATGAGCACAGCAGAAAGAAAGCACAAGAGAAAAGCAGAAAGCACAAGAGGGTGGTGGTGGTGGGAGCATCAGCCCACCTATGTCACTGGGATGTTAAGGGATTGATGGCCTCTGCTTAGGGACCGAAGGCAGCTACATCACTGCAGCTGTGTGGGAGTGTGAGTGGGGTCAGGAAAGAGGAAGAGCAGTGGCATGGAGTGGGCTTAGAGTCCAAGGATAAAAAAACCACTGAATATTACAGTATAGGAATGAAGGTTTTCAAGTAGTAAATGCACCAAGAGGGATCTGATGGAACTCATGGACTAGGGAGATGATACAGCAGCTGGATGGTGGACCAAACCTGAGAATGTCTTGCTGGTGTCTGAGGCATGAAGCACTCTTATATGCTGCTCTGTAGTCCTGGTCTGTGGAAGCATGTTGTGCCAAGTGCTGCCCTGGCAGACAGTATTGTACATAGCAGCTCCTGTTGCTTGTCCTGCAAGCTTCGAAATATTAATTGCAGATGATGTGGTGACAGCCAGCTTCAGAGAGAGCTGGACTGCAATGCTGGAGCAGACTTCCTGCTGAGCAGGTCACTGCTCCTTGCACCAAAATGCCCTCATACACCTCTGCTGCCATGCACCTCTTGCCCCTTGGTCTTTGCTGCCTGAGCCCTGTGTTTATCAGGTCACTCTGAGATATTCCCTCTTGATGTACATCTCGATGCAGCTTCACTCTTGCTCTCCCTGTCGCAGCTTGCTTGGAGAAGAGCCAGAAGCTTCTGGTGGAGAGACTTCAGCAGAGGGACAGCATGGTCGGTCTTGGGTGTGCAAAGCTGGAGTGTTAAACTGTGGGAAGCACCTCTGGGTGAAGACCTGGAGGAAACAGCACCATGAAGGCCTTCTCCCATTGACACCCAGCATGCTGTACACATCTCTTCATGCTAGGTACAACCTCCCCCTGCCCCCCCGCCATCAGTGTCTTGTTTCTCTGGGTGCTCTTGTTATTTCTATGTTCATTAATGCTGATACGCTCAATTGCATCAGCTTGTTTCCAGGGACCAAGCGCAATCCTGCACCTTCATTTGCATCCCCACTGCCTAGCTGTTGCCCAGGCAATGCCAGGTGCTCTGACATCATTACCCAGCCGACTGGCATCCTCTCTGCCCCATTAACCTTGCCGTAATTGACTTCGAATTGAAGGAATGGGGGGAAAACTGTGTTGAAACAGCAACTGTTTGTGTTGCTTCAGAGCTGGGCTCCTTATTTTTGAAGCGGAAACGGTGACAGTCAGTTATGGCTACGACTAGATTTAGGGAGGGTTTCTTGCCCTCTAGGAAGCTATGCAGTCTGTCCTGGTTTACAATAATTCCCCACGACCACCTCCCTTGGGAATGTTGATGTCAAAAATCATCAGTGGTTGTCAGCAGGGAAACTCAGAGGGTTTGTGGTGGAGAATAGTGTTGGAGATGCTGAGAGAGAGGGTCTGTGTAGCCTGGGGAAGGAAAGGTGAAGAAGAGTGTTGAGGGGAGTCTTATTGTTGTCTTGAGCTCATTGATGAGTGAGGAGAAGCAGGAGATGGACAGGGCAGCAGCCAGCAGCCCAAATATGGAGCGTCTGATTGCCTGTCACTGGGAATTCTCTTGTCCCCATGAGTGTGGTAAAACACTGCATCAGGACTGTGGTAAAACACTGCATCAGGACTGTAGTAAAACACTGTAAAAGGATGGGGAAAGGCCTTTGAGATTCTCAGCCCTGACCTGCAGCAGCCCCTGCGTGACCTGAGCTGGCTGGTCCTTCTCCTCCTGCATGGTATTAGGTTGAGATCTGGGCGAAACTACGTCACAACAACCCCATGCATCGCTACAGGCTTGGGGAAGAGTGGCTGGAGAGCTGCCTGACAGAAAAGGACCTGGGGGTGCTGGTTGATAGCCGGTTGAACGTGAGCCAGCAGTGTGCCCAGGTGGCCAAGAAGGCCAACAGCACCCTGGCCTTTATCAGGAACATCATGGTGAGTAGGACTTTGGAGGTGATCAGNAGCTGGAGTTGTTCAGCCTGGAGACAAAGCTGGGGGGAGACCTTATTGCTCTCTAAAACTACCTGAAAGGAGGGTGTAGAGAGGTGGAGGTTGGTGTCTACTCCCAAGTCACAAGCGATAGGACAAGGAAATGGCCTCAAGGCACCAGGGGAAGTTCAGATTGGGTATTAGGAAAAACTTTTACACTGAAAAGGTTATTAAGCATTGGAATGGGCTGTCCAGGGAAGTGGTTGAGGCACCATCCCTGGAGATATTTCAAAGATGAGTTGACATAGAGCTTAGTGATGTTGTTTAGTTATGGGTTGTTGGTTTTTTATCGGAGTTAGGTTGATGGTTGGGCTAGATGATCCCTTCCAACCTTGACAATTCTATGATTCTATGTTATTCTACATCGATGGATCCTAATCCCATTCTGGTAACTAGCAATATTTTCTTTTTCTTGGTTAAACCACTTTACTTTTTTAAACTTAGATATTGAAATAGTATAAAACTTTCTTGGAGTTCTTCCAATTTAAAAGATGAAGTGGCTTTTGCCACATTTTCTTTTTGTTCCCTTTTGAGCCAAAGTCACTCAAACAGATGCTTCGCTACAGAATCTCTGTCACTGAATTGGCAACTTCCAACAAGTTTCACTGAGCAGTTTTCTGTCAACTTGAGTCAATTTTATTTATTCACCTTCTGCTTGCACAGCACCATGATCGCCAAGTCTTCCAGCACTTGCTCATGACTTGTGCTGGATGTAATTCATTAGGCTTAATTGAGCTGCCCACAGAGAAGGGCAGTGTGAAACTGAATGGATGGGGACCTCAGCATCAGCTGCTTGATGGCCAAACCCAGAAGAGCTGGTCCTGCTCCAGCAGAGACCCTGCAAAAGTCAGGTCTGTCCAGTGCCTGTAAGTGCTGTGCTTCCCACATACGTAAAGGTTGGGATAAAGCAGTAAAATACTTCAAGCTTTGCTGTCCCTTAAGGAGTTATTATTCACTATTAATATGATTATTTAATTAGAATCATAGAATCATTTTGGTTGGAAGGGACCCTTGGGATCATCAAGTCCAACCACCAGCCCTACTCTACAAAGTTCTTCCCTACACCAGAGCCCTCAACACCACATCTAATCTACTCTTAAACACAGTCAGAGATGGTAACTCCACCACCTCCCTGGGCAGCCAATTCCAGTGTCTGATCACTCTTTCTGTGAAGAATTTTTTCCTAATGTCCAATCTAACCCTACCCTGCTGCAGCTTGCAGCCGTTCCCTCTTGCCTGTGTGAAGAGACCAGCACCAACTTCTCTACAATGTCCTTTTAAACAGTTGTGGAGAGCGATGAGGTCTCCCCTCAGCCTCCTCTTCCTCCAACTAAACAGTCCCAGCTCCCTCAATCGTTCCTCATAAGATTTGTTCTCCAGGCCCTTCACCAAGCCTGGAACACCAGGTAATAATTACTTATTACCTGTCACTTATTAAGAGAAGAGGTAATTCTGTGCTGTACTTCTCATGTTCCCATAAGGCAGAGCAGAGAAACATGTGGCAGGAGGGGTTTCTTCAGCTCTAGGATGTGAACAGACCTGATCTTACCTGTCTGGCGTGGGCTGGTTTTTGCATTGCTTCGTCTCCTTGGCCTCTGTGAGGTGCAGGAGTTCATATAGGGCCAAGCAAAATGGGGACTTGTTGCTGTGCAAACCTTTAAGTGTGGCTGGAATGTGGTGATGGGGAAACTGTTCATCTGTTCCCAGCAAGAACACCTTTATTTGAGGGGAGCCCTGGGGCTGTTACCCCCAATTGCTGATGCTTATGGGCCCTGTCTTTGGATTTGCAGATGGGTCTGACCGTCAAGTGGGAGAGTGTTTGAACCTTTGGTTGTCACAGTGGTTGGGGAAAGGTTGGGGCTGGAAGTGCAGTATTAAGAGATCCCTGGGCTGGCATGTGCAGTTCGAGGTGGGTGTGTCCCCAGAAGCCTTCCTGGGGAGCTTAGGCCCCTCATATCACAGTTGTGATCAGTGAGCCAAATTGTGAGTGGCACAGCTCTGCCTCTGTTTCCTCTAGAGCTAACAGAGCTTAGTACCAACTAGGGGCTTAATTTGTAAGTAATAACTTGGTCGCTTCTTTTGAAATGGCTTGTGGAGGGAGCTGACACAAGAGGCTCACGCAGCCTGCAACGTGCTGCTGTCAACTGCCCAGGAGCATCCTGAGATTTGGGGGGTGAGCTTGGACATGGAGGTTGTTGGAAAACAGGGAAACAGCCCAGGCAGGAGGATGGGATGCAGACTCCCCTGAAGATGAACTTGAGAGCTTGGAAGCCTAATGCTTCTCTGCCTTTGCATCTGGGAGGGCTGGCTGATCATCCAGGGGTAAATCTTGCATTCTTCCACAGCACAACAATGCAGGGATCCATGAAGGGATGGTTTGGACCCTGTTGAGAGGGCAATCTGGGTGCTCTGCCCTTCCACACCTGTGACTCTCCTGTGACAGCCAGCCCAGCAGTGCCAGAGGTTTTCCGTGTGTCTGGTGGGTGCTGCATGGGGCTAGCAGAGCTATGGCTTCCCTCTGCGCACAGGAGCTGCTCCAGCAGCACAGGTTGTCTTGGCTGGGTGGCTACTTCTGTCCCAGAGCTGTGGTCCAGCTTGGGATCTTCTTTCCTGGGGCTGACAAATGTCATCTTCCTTGCAGTTCTTGGTGGGTTTCCCTTCCCCATTCCATATGGCTTATTACTTTCCTGGCCGGAGCAGCTCAGGGCAGTGTGTGGGGGCTCCAGCCTGCTGAGTGCCTTTTGCACAGCGAACAGAGGTCCCAGCAGTGAAGAAATTGGAGCTGCCCTGCTGAGAGAGGCAGTCTGTGGCAGTGTGACCGGCCTGGGGCCACACAGCAGGGATGAGCCTGGGCTTCCTCATATCCCAAGGGCATCTATTAGCAATGTTGCACTCAAAGTAACCTTCCTCTTACTATCCTGCAGGGATAAGGTTGATGTGGTGATGATGATACCTCTTTTTTTCCCCACTCGCCATTCTGCTCCATCCTTCGCTGATATGCCTGCTCCATATGAGCGGTCCAGAGGATTCCTGTCCTGTGCATTCTTCCCGTCACTTGCATGGTCTGTACCTCTGGCTTTTCTCAACACCATAGAGGTGCTGGTCAGTGTAGGACAGAGAAGACCTGTCATTCTTTTTCTTCATCGTTGTTTCCTGAACAACTGGTTGCTGCTTCGTTTTCTGAGAACCACAAAAAAGTGACTATGACACGTACAAGGAGGAAAATGCTTCCGCGCTTCACCTTGCAGAGGAGGCTGCACAGAGAATGCCAAGTGGATGTGTGCAACCATGGGGACCATCAGAGAGTGGTGGGAGGAAGCCAGTGCTGGGGGATGCCGTGTGTGTCCCAGGTTGGGTGGGACACCAGTGTCTGAGGTGCAGACAGTTTTGTGTCACTCCAGCTGTGTCTTTCCTCTGAGTGATGTAGCTGGCTCTGAGTTGTTTGGTTTTTTTTCCCCATTTCAAGGCTTCTTAATGCTCAGCTGTTCTAGCCAAGTGTTCCCATAGCATTTGAGGCTCTCTCTGAACAGGGAGAGATTTACATCTGAGCTGCTTGGCATTCATTTGCCGTCCAGTGGGTCTCATGTCTGGAAAGGTCTGTAGTCAGGGCAGAAGCTGAGTTAATTTGCACTGGAAGGCAGGCACGCTTTGTTTTGCATGTTGGTTTCTTCTTGCAGAAATCCCATTTGAGGTATTTGTTCTCTTCTATTATTGAAGCCATGTTAGGGGGCATGGCAGCCTCCCTGCAAGGCTGGGAAAAGAGAGAGCTAGCCTGAAAGGTGTAAATTAAACCTGTGCTCTGCTGTAAACAGCTATTGCACTGTTAATGTGGACCCTTCTCCAGAGTTCTGATGCTCTTTGCCTGCAACAGAGGAAGAAATGCTTATCAAGCCAGTCCTGTGGGAAGCAAGGCAGACTCCAGAGCTCAGTTTGCATCTAGATCGGATGAAACGTGTCTGAAAGTCAGGGGAAAAGTGCCAGAGGGTCTTTAACTCTCATTTGAATCAGCTCAAGAAATAATCAGATGGGACACAGTGTTTTGGTATGGCCTGCCTAGGCAGAAGGATGCTTGGGAAGAGCGACTGGATCTGAAGGTCCCTGGTGCTGTGAAGAGCAAGGGGGGAACATGGGGAGGTGGTTGCAGCACTGCACAAGATAGAGGTGTTTTGGTCTGGAGTTTGATTACAGGAAGACCTTGTTTTTCCCTACCTGGGTGCCAGACTTGGCACTTGTGGGTCATGTCCTACGTCTTCCCATTATTGATTCCTTCTGGGGTTGCCCCAGAACCTGCTGCCAGCTCCCAGCAGTGTGTAGTGTGATTGCTCCTGACTCATGCATTGCAGAGGGCTATCACCACCAAAAGCCCTGATACCATGAGTGCAACAGGAAGGCTCCCCATGGGCAGGGGCAGAGACACCCCCAAAGCATCTCTGTAGGCAAGGCAGCTCCAGATGCAGATCTGGATGAGACTAAAATCTGGAGAGGCCATAAACCCTGTTGGCCATTAAGAAGCTGTCAATGACTTGGAGCTCCTCTGTGCTTTGGAGATGGCGTTTGCGCAGTCCCCAACTCATCCCAGCCTGGGGCTACCTCCAAGGCCCCAGATACTCCTTTTTCATGCCCTGCAGCAACATTGTCACAGCTTTGACAGGCAGAAGGTGATCGCTGTGGACTGGCATCAGCATTTGAGCTCTCCTTCACCTCCCTTTGCGCCGTGTCTAGCCCAGGAGGGAGCTGGGAGAGGCACATATCGGTGGTGCCAGGGCTGTCACCCCCATGGAGGGGCTGGTATAGGTGGAGAGCCAGCTGTGGGCTGCAGAGGGTTAAGCAGACATTGACAGAAAACAGGAAGAGAGGACAAAAGCAAGTCTGCTGTAATTATGTAGCATTTATTATTAATACGCTGGAATTGCTGGAAGCTGCCTCTGTAATGTGAATACTGATACAGAGGTTCAGAAGACAATTTAGCTCTCATCTGTCTGTTTATTAGCTCCCTCAGCTCTGGCAGGCAACGAACTAAAGCCTCATTTGCTACTGCCTTGTTGCACTCCCTCCTTCTCCCCCTAAACTCCTCGCCGTTTCCATAAAGAAACCTGTTCTTTTGTTCCTCCTCCCACTGGGCGCCGCAGTGATGCGCGGCACAGTCCTGGTTAGCAAAAGTGGACTTAATCCTTGACCTAAACCTGACTGTTTTTCAAGGCAGGTCCCAAAGCCCACCGCTGGGCTGTGCAGAGCTGTTGCCCTTCCTGGAACAGCACGGATGTGGCTGATGCTGGCTTGGGATGTCGCCAGCTCCCCAAGGGCTCTCATCCATGGGGCAGCAGCATTAGCAAGACCATATGGAGTGGGGCTGGCAGAGTTCTGGGTCCCCAGTTCATAACAGGATTGTGATGAGGGGAGAGGGCAGGGGAGCTACGTGCCGCTTGAGGAAGCTGGCTGGGAAATAATTAAAGGCTGCTGGGGAGGAAAGAGCAAAATAACCAGCTGTCAGGGGGTGCAACAGGTTTCCTTTGTCTTCCGTGGCTTGGTAGGATCTGTCATTCTAAGCTTCTGTCCAAGTTTCTGAGCTTCAGCTTGGGTTTTTTCTGCATATCCCGAGCATATTGGACATCCATTCCCTTATGTATTATACAGTAGTTTAAAGAGGATTAAGACAATAGCTAATCTAAATGATGAATGATGTAGATTGCTCAGCCACCAGGGTTTTTCTCACACACAGATTAGTCAGCTCAGTAGCTAAATATTGGGGCAAACAGCATAAATCCATGCAGATAAGCCTCTCTGGCTTGAATAGGATGGAAGGATTTCGAAACAGGCTTCGACGCTTCTTTGCATCTTGTCACGGGATCTGTGGCCGTGTCACTGACACGAGGGATGGGGGAAGGAGGCCTGACGGCTGCTGATGCACAGCCCAGGTGGCTGAGGAAATAAAGCAACCAGCGCTTCCCGGTCGATGCCGTTATCGGATACAGCTGGTGGCAGGAGAGAGGGAAGGGATCAATGCTGCTCACCTCCCTGCCACCGGAGCTGGCTGTTTGCTTGTTGAGCCTGAACCAGCCTTGGAGACGGTGGGGTAATGTGGGCTGGTGGGTATTTACTTGGGTAAGCAGGCCGATGTGGCTGGTGCCTGTCCTTTCTCCCAGCATCAGCACCAGGACGGCACTGGCAGCCCCCTGGGCAGTGTGTCTCGTAGGGGAAAGCTTCTCCTGGCGAGGGACTGACAGTGGGTTTTTCTTAAGCTCTGAAGCAGAAGGGTTTAAATCTTTTATTTATATGTCTGGTCGAGTCTGTCAGAGTTGTGTCAAATATTTTTGACAAGCAAAAATGCCATTTGCTTCAGCTTAATGAAAAATGATTTTTTTTTTTGTATTTTTTTTTTTCCCCCAGGAACTAAGAGAATTGAAACTACAATTGCAAACCCAAAAAGCTCCTTAGGAAAAAAACCTCACGAAACAAAACCAAAAAACCTTCTGACAGTTGTAAGAGTTGGCTGTTAGAAGAGACTCTCGGCTGGTGTTTTGGGTCTGTGTGAAATGAGGGTCTGGAGAGCATTCAATCATATGGTATCTCCTTTTATGAAGCTTTCTGGGCATATTATTCTAATGATGTTTAATGGCACTGATTTCTTCATCTTAACTGAATGTGTCTTTTCCCAGTCCCACATCATTTTAATTCGTTCCTCTTATGAAAAGTATGAGAGCTGGGACTGGCTTGACTTGGTGCAGACAAAGAGCCGTCCCGCTGACTGTCTTGTCCCTCCCGGTGGGAATGCACCCCTCCCAGCATCCGGCTGTCGAAGGCTGAGAGTTGTGTTGAAGCAAAGCTTTTATCACGACCAGGATATGCCAGAGGACCTGTGCTCTGGAATTTTCTCCTGCTCTGCTTGAAAGAATTTGTTTTCTGCCATTTAGCAAGGAGCTGTGTCAACGTTGGGGTTTGGCCAACACGGTTTGTTTAGCCTGATGTCCTGTGGCTACATCCTGCCTCCTCCTCCTCTTTCCCTCTTCTGAGGTTGAGAAAGGTTTTGTAGTGCCCTGATGCAAAGTCTGGTTTGTTCCTCATTCCCTGTACCTCTTGCAGTCTCACTAACTCCCTTTCTGAGGAGTGAGGACCAGAGCTGTGTATGGTGTCCAAGTGACACTTGCAGAGTAGACATGTACAGTGGCAACATGGTCAGGTTTGGGGCAGGGGGATGCTAGACCCTGTGGCATAGTTCATCTACTGTGCAGGACACAGGTACAACCTCTGCTCAGAAATGCAAAGCAGGTCTGTGTCTGTTCTCTTCATGGAGTGACATCTGGGTTAAAATTCAGTCTGGATGATGGTTGGCTGTGAATAAGGTCTGAATGCCACAGCTGGTACTGCACATTGAACCCCTCAGCTGGCTGGGCAGCAGGGGGTTACAACAGATGGGGCTGAGACACAGACCACTACAGACATGAGAAAAAGATCTTTTTTTCTTTTTTCTTTTTTTTGTTTTTCTTCTTTTTTCCTCTGCTCCTGAGATTCAAGTGAAGCTTGCTTTGCCTGAGTCCTCCTTTTGGGAACAGATCTCGCTTCTCCATAACCTAACTCAGCCCTCCGCAATGGAGACCATTGCTTGGGTACCAGCTGGAAGAAGGGCAGGAACAGTGGGACAGGCCTGCGAATACCCTGCGCTCATCCTGCAGCCGAAAGGCTTGTTTTGTACATCCCGAGTCAGGACCGGGCTGTGTCACAGCCCAGTCCCCCTCCCTCCCATTGCATCCCCTGGGAGCTGTCAGGAGGCTGCCTGAGCTGTGCGGTAACACGGGTCATGGGGATGCAAGCGAGGTCAGATGTCTGCTCAGAAATGAGATTGGCGATGATGCCACCGGTGCTGACAAATGGCCTGTCGTTAATCTCTGACTCACGGCAGCGGAGAGGGCAGTGGTGGAAGAAACCCATGAGGTCACTCGCAGCCTCTCTCCCTGGGGACCTGCACACAGCTTTCACCCCGAACCGTTCCAGATGGGGTGGGTGCTCATCCCCAGGGATGGTGGGTCTCTTCCTACATGCCTGAGCGTGTTTGTTTGCAGGTGAAGGTGTGTGGCACATCTCCAGTCTGGCTCCTAAGCACAGTGCAGATGGTGTGAACCCTGCAGACCCTGTTGGGGACTGGATTCCTGCATGTGGCGTAGGATGAAGGTTGAAACACAGCTTGTAGTTTCAACGTGCTGCAATAACATTGAGAGAAACCAGGTGCTATACTGCTGGAAGACACTCTGGGGAGCTGGGGGAGACCAGATCTGTGGTGCCCCAGCCCTGGCTGTTTTCCCTTATGTCAGAGCCTTCCCTGGGGGCAGCTCTGCTGGGTGCTCAGCCCCGTTGCAGAGCAGCCTTCACCTCATCTCTTGCTTTTTCAGTATCTTTCCATGCTTTTTATACAAAGGAGGTCATTCCTCAGTTGCAAAATACTCCTTGGAGCTTATAACCAAGACAGCCAGAACCTCCCATGGCACTGGAGGCTGGTGGAGATGCTACACTCACTGCTCAGCCAGGCTGGTGAGCTGCACAGGGCTAAACTGCATTTTGGTGCTGCTGTTGATGCTATGAGTACAAGCTTTGTGTGTGTGTGGAGGTGGGGAAGAGGTGACTTTTCCTTCTGAACTATGTGGGGTTTGTTAGTCTCTTTCAGGAGGAAAGGAGGTACTGTTCTTCTACCTCTGACTCCCTTCAGATGCTTGAGCCTCTTGGCTAGTGCTGGGGAGTCGATGGGTGGAAGGAGACAGGGGCACATGTGATGGAGTTTCTTTGTTTGGAGGGACGGAGGGGAAGGGGTCACTGGTGGGACCGAGGAGGTGCTGGTTTCAGGGGTGCGAGGGCTGCTGCAACCGCAGCACGGGCTGGGCTGTGCCTCCAGGATACTCCCCCTCTGCCTTCGCTGAGCTACGATTTCATTTTTCACTTTTCTTCCATCCCCTCTTAACTGGAAGAAGTCCTAAATAAAGTTGCTGTCACTTTTATTTATGGGCGCAGGGGAAGAGACGGACAAAAAGCCTGTGTGCTCCTGACAGCTACAAAGCAGCCGGCTGTTTTTCTTCCCTCGCGTTGGCAAAGCGATCGATCCGGGCGCGGGCGAGCATCCTCCTGGAGTGCCTGGGGCTCCCGTGTCCCCCCTGCCCGGGGGCCTTGGGGAAGGTGGATGGAGGGAGCTCTGCATCCTGGCTCTTGGCCCTGGGGCTGTCGCAGGGGCAGGCTTCTCCGGCAACACCTGTCCTAAAATCCTGGACCCCCGAAAATACAGATGCATGAACTCGCCTGCCTTAAAAATCCATCACAGGCTTCTTGTCTCCATCTTGATTGGTTCCAGTGAGGTCAACTTTTTTTAATAACTTCTGGACTTCGGCAGGGAAAACTATTTCCTTCAGGAAATAATATAATTAAGGTTGCCTGACACTTCTGATTATAAGCCCCTGTCTTCAGTTGCTTGAAACTACGCCAGCCTTTAACCATTTGGACTGAAACTTCACATGTCTCTGCCTCCGGCTGAATTTTTTTGGAAAATTTTAGCAGAGAGGGTTTTAAGCTGCTCTCAGAATGCAGTTAAGGGGAGAAAAAGGCTTTAGTTTATCCACAGCTTTTAAAAAACAAAAACAAAACAACCAAACAAAGAAACAAACTAAAACAACAACAACAACAAAAAATAAAGCAAGAAAAATTCTTGCGGTTGTTGTGCTGAAAAACTCCAGTACCTTTGCACTGTGAGATGGGGACTGATAGTTCTGGGGCAGGTTCTCAGCCGGGTGTCAGGGGTCTGCTCGTTGCTGATGCCATGAAAATCCACCTTCCCCGTGCCAAGTTGCGAGTCTCCGAAAGATGCTGCTGTGTGGGTGTGTTATATATAGCCCTCTGTGCGGGGACGCCGCGGCCGCTCTGCTCCCACGGCAGGAGCTGCGCTGCTTTGAGCACATGCGGGCACAGAACTCCTGCCCCGGCTCTGGCATGGGATGCCCTGCTGCTGGGAAGCCGTGAGACCCTTCTGTTGGTACTAGTAAAACTCATTGATCCCTGATTGACGTAGCCCTGGCTTGTGCTGAGGAGAAAGATTTTTTTGGCTAAAGCTGCATGTTTGCCTTTCTTTTTTTATTTTTTTTTTCACATTTTTTTTCCTCCTTTTTGTAAGAAATGGTTCAGTTATCCCTTAGCCCTTGCTGTAGGGTTCAGATGGATGTTCTGATGTCCAATGATAGGACAAGGGGCAATGGGTGCAAGCTGGAACAGAGGAGGTCCGACTTAAATATGAGAAAAAAACTTCTTCATGGTGAGGGTGACTGAACACTGGAAGGGGCTGCCCAGGGAGGTTGTGGAGTCTCCTTCTCTGGAGACATTCAAAACCCGCCTGGATGCGTTCCTGTGTGACCTGATCGAGGTGTTCCTGCTCCGGCAGGGGGATTGGACTAGATGAGCTTTCAAGGTCCCTTCCAATCCCTGATATTCTGTGATTCTGTGATGCACCATGTGGGACACGTAGCATGCAATGGGCACTGGGTTTCCTTCAAGATTTTGCAGGGACCTGTTTAAACAGTTAGTGCTGCTGGACTGCAATGATGGCAGGTCCCTCCTACCTCAGCTTGTTATTCTAGAAATGGCCAAAACAAGAGTATATCTGTGGGGGGGTCTCACCCAGGCCCTCTAAACATTAAGTTTCCTGGCTGTGGCTTTGCTGGAGCCTCAAGTCCTGGGTGATATGGGGTGAGCTCAGGACTGCTGCCAGTCTTTCTGTCTTCCTGCAGGGACCAGCCCAAGGACAACTCCCCGCTCTATGACCAGTGGTATTCGCTCTGTACATGAGCCTGCCTGAGCTGTGGTCAAGGCTGTCCCCTCTGTTTGGGACAGTCTGGTTCACAGACTTTCCCACTGGCTCAGTGGTAGGTCATGCCCTGAGCCAGGTCCTTCAGCTGACAACCTACTTTGGACATGCTAAGCTTCTCCAAAATCCAGATTGACCGCAATTTGGAGTTCTTAATAAGCAAATCCATGCTTTGATTTCCATGAGGAAAGCTGTGCTGCTGGACCTGTGGCAGGGATGGCTCATCCCATCAGGAGAGGGCACAGAGGTACCAGTGGGTGGTCAGATCTTTCCATGTGAGCAGGTATACCTCTCACCAAGGTATTGGGACTTTGTACCCAGCTGAATGCACTGTCCCTACATGAGCTGTGTCCTTACCGCTTGAGCAGAGGATGCTGCAAAAACCTCCCTGAGGGCACTCGGTACTAAACCCATCTCTCTTGTCCTATCCTTGCCAAGCTGGAGTGACAGCCCAGGCAGGTCCCTGCCAGGTTGTGATGAACGAGCCTCCACGCTTGCTGTAGCCTGGTGAAGCCTCCTCTGTTCCACTTCATCTGCGGGTGGAAAAAATAAATAAATAAAACTCACTAGCCGCGTTGGCACTGCGGAGCCAGGGAAGGCTTGGTGGGGAGGAGCCCTCTCCCCTCCTTGCCAGTCACTTGTCAGCCGGGGGGTGCCTGGCAGAGCGGGTTTTGAGTGATGGGGCATTGCGGGTGTTGGGCTCGGGGCAGCTGGAGTTAAATTTCTCTGTGGCTGACACCTGACAAGCATGATAAATTGCGGCACACCATGCGCTGCCGGCATGACAAACGGTCCGCTTCCCTCCTTTTAAGCTCTGGGAAAACTTTTTAATTATTTCCCAGCGCTTTGCAAATGAGGGTTTCTCCATCAGGCACGCAGTGGAGTTTTGGGGGGGAGGGC
>VZTM01010019.1:97228-156394 GCA_013400555.1 Jacana jacana | reverse complement strand
GGGCGTTGTTTATTTATTTAGGTTTCATAGGCGGGAGGGGGCTGTAGTTTGGATTTCTGTAGCATCCTCCCACTAACTCGACCAGGCTTTGGATGGGGGCCCTGGGGTGGGCTCTCGCGAAGCTCCTTGGTTTGAGGCCGGGCGCTAATTAAAGCACATGATGTTCCAGCCTTGGAGTCACTGTCGCCCTTGGGAAAGCATCTCCTCAGGATTGACTCCCAGACTTTCCTCTTGTCAGTGGAGTTTGGCTCCTATTTTTCATTTTTAATAATGCAGAACCATGAGACTTTTTTTTTTTTTTTCCCCTTCTTCCTCCTCAAAGCATTTAAAAAGGAGGGGGGAACCACACAAGCTCAGCCACAAGAGCTAGATAATGAGAGCGGATCCTGACTGATAATTTGTTTGTCTAACACGAAAAGCATATTTGCTGCTCTAACTGCAGGCACTGCTGGTTACAGTAATGCCTCAGACTCCGTCTCACTAGGCAGCGTGTCAGACGTAGCACAGAAAGCCTCTCTCCCCTTCCCAGCCCTCGGTGTCCGCGCTGCAAAGCCGTACGTGCGTGCTTTCCTCTTCACACTCCCGGGTTCAGCCGGATTGGCCTCTCCCTGCACGGTTTAACACGTGTGTGAGGCTTTGCAGGATTAGGGTTTAGGCAGCGCAAGACCTCGTGGGCAAATGCCTTGGTGCTGGGCTGACGTTTTAGTGCTGCTATGCTGTTTTGGCTGGGGTGCGTTGCTGTCTGTCTTTAAAGAAGATCAGAGATGCCCCAAGCTGCTGTCGTTTTGGTTTTTTTTTCCCTCTCCTCTTTCATGTCTCTAAATCGAAGTAATTAAGCAAATGCGTGCTTTGGGGCTGGACTGTGATGCTCACGTGGGAGGGCTCTTCATCTAAACTAGCTTCATGTTTACACCAGTTACCCCCAGCNCTGACAGGTTGTCTCTTCTGTTTCATTGAAGAAAATCCCAGATCTGAGCGGCGAGGGTCGGTCGAGCAGCCAGAAGAATCCCCCAGACGTTGATGAGAAATTGGGGACACCCCAAGGACTCTGGACTGGTGGAGAGGTAAGAGGTAGATTAAAGTGCTTGCTCACTTGCTTCATCCTTGGTTGGTGTGCCCTGGGCTGTGGTGGGGCTGCAGCCCATGTGTCCTTTGGCTGGGATGGCATTTATTAAAGTATGGCAAGCTGCTCCTGCCTCCGATGTGGGAGCAGCCCCATGGCTGCTGTGCAAAGGGGCGGAAACTGACAGGGATTATTTAGGTTGTAGAGGGCCAGGTGTGGATGAACATCTTGGAAAATGCAGATTTCATGGACATGGGAGGCTTCTCCACAGAGAGCCTTCCTGCTTGAAAGCCCTTCTAGTAGTGTGGATTAAACTGGGGTAGCAGAGGTCCCATGGTGGCTGAACTACTCTTGAGCAGGTAAGTGTTGCCCAGTCCTGCTTTGTGGTGGGAGGTAAGGTGCCACCTCTCACAGACAAGCACAACTTCAAGCTCTGCTCGGCTGAAAAGGGCTGCATCCCCTTAGGAGACCACAACCATCACCAGCTATGATTGAGGGATTGCCTCACCTCTGAGATCTGGGGCACATGGGCTTTATATGGGACTGTGATAACACAGTGCTGCTTGAAGAGAGGTTTGGGGTCATCTTCTCCAAGCCAGGGGGACCCTGGTGGAGCAGGGAAGGGGCACGTGAATGTGGCTGCCACGTTTAGGGATATAGCCCCTGCAGAGCCACACTGGGGAAGCCAGTGCTTGAGGAATGAAAATGATGAATTAAAATTTAACAAGTCTCTAAATGCCAGGCAAGGACATCTTAAGTGGGAATTGTCGCCGTTTGACTAGTGTAGCCTCCCACTTAGCTAAAACTGCATGGCTTTAATTACATTGATCTTGGAAAAGCAATAGCTTACACCAAAGAGGAGAAACGATTGGCCAAAACAGCATAAAGTGTTACGAATTTTCCCTGTGTGGCTCCCCTGCCCTCTCCAACCCCCACACTGAGCTTCCCAAGGGTGTTTTGCAACCCCCTTCACCCTGCATCAGCAAAGTCCTGTATCCTCTGAGCCACAGGCAAGGACAGAAGTGCTCAGTGTGCTAGGCTGAATGCAGGCTCTGGAGTTAAAAGCTCAAGGTCAAAGGACCACAGGGGTGGGCAGCACCTGATGGAGCTGCAGAGGAGAGCAGGCTGGGGTCCTGGGCAGGCAGAGATGCTCTGCAGCAGTAAAACCCTGCCTTCAGCTTTGCCCCGTGCTGGCATCCATGGGGTGGCATGGGATAATGACCCCTTCCCTCCCCATCCTCGGCATGGACTGTCTCACCCACAGGACTCCTCACAGCTCTACAAATAGAGCAGCTCGAGGAGGGTACGTTGCTAATAATACCAATTACTGTTACACACTGGCTACAAGGTACACGGGCAGTAATGTGATCCAGGGGGATGAAATGAAAGCGATATAATATGGTGAGATAAATTAGTGTTGTAAAATTAGCCATGGGTCTAGTCAGGGATCTGACAAATGCGTCGCAGCTTCGGTACAAGCTCCTGAGCGCTGCTGAATTGGATTTAGTGGCCCAGAGCAAAGCAGATGGGAGCAAGGGAAAGAAGAGAGTTTACGAGGGGTCTCCGTACACACATGCTAGCGGTTAACGCTGCTTGTTTCTTCCACGGCTCTGCTGAATGATACGTCCCCTGGCGCCTGCTCGTACAAGGCGGTGGAGGAATAAAAGTCCAGCCCCGCTGATGTGCCGTTGGAGCAGCTTGAGCCTGGCAGAGGGATGGAAAGGGACCAGCCTCAGTCCAGAGCCTCAGCTGATGGCCCGTGCTCTGCTGTAGGCTTCCTTGCCTGACCTTGTTTCCAAAGGGAGCAGTGATGGGGTTTGGGTGGCATGGGTGGCAGGTGTTTGTACACGCTTCAGCCTTCTAGGGAGGGCAGAAAGCTGGTTTCTGCTTCCCATGTTGCAGCCTGACATTGTTTTCCTCTGCCTGGCTGGGCTCCGGGGCAGAAGGATGGCTGGAGTCGGGCATCCCACAGTATGGGGGCTTTCCTTGTTCACCAAAGGTGTTCAGCCAACTCTTTCCAGTCCAGATGCACGCATTATCCTTCCCCCTCTGAGGCAGGGGGTGGAAGCTAAGGAGAGGCTTTTTGTGCCTTTGGAGGCTGGGAAATGGATGTGGCCGGTTCCAGTGGGATCTGCTTCCTGGTGGCTCATTAGGATGGGCTCTGCCGGAGGGATGTGAGTGGTCCTGCCCATGAGCGATGGATGGCTGGTGAGAGCTTCTTACGGATTTGTAAATGCAGGCTAATTGCATGTTTAATGGCTGACGCATTACACAGGATCTAGGGAGAGGCAGGCATGATTTAGGTCTGGTTTGATAAGGCATGTCATGTGGCTTACTTAATCGTAATAAAAAAGGAGCAGAAAAATTCTGAATATGTTTCATAGTGCTCTGTGGTGGAGCTGGGGGAAGGGGGCAGGAAGGGTGGGGGTGCAAAGGGCTTGCAAGGAGGGGCTGTGCAAGGCCTCTCCATGTCATGCCATGATGAGGCAAGAGGTGTGGTGGGGATCAGCTTGTCACATCCCTGGGGATGAGATTGCAGAGGGCACGCTGCTGCCCTGTGTGGCTCTGCAGCAGCACCAGGTTGAGCTATGAATCCTAAGGGGATCATCTCAGGACTGTCTGGAGCATCCCAAGAGACTTGAGTGAACTTGTGTGCTGAACCCACATGGATGGAGAGACCTGAGGAGTGGTGCTCCAGCTTGTGGGAGAACAGCCGAGCTACTGCCAGCAGTATCTGCATCCTCTTGCTGCAACAAGGTGCGGTGGTGATGCTTTTAGGGTATCTCAGACCCCAACTTAGCCCCAAGGCTAAGTTGCCCTGTCAAAAACCACGGGATGGAGAACTGCAGCAGTGAAGGGAGCCCCATTCTCCAACTTTGCTGCCAGAGCAAGAGTGATGTAGGACTGTGGCAGGGAGCAGCAGGACAACAAGCTCGCGGTTGGAGTGCTAGAAGCAGCATAAATAGAAATACAACTTCTCGGGCTCTTGTGCAGCAATGATATATCTTGTTTCTATTGACTTTCTTAAACCTCTAAAATACATTGTAGATTGATCTACAAATCTGCAAAAAGCACCTGTTTTTTTTTAAAGTCTAAAGCAATTTTCTGCCTGCTCCTTGTGGTTGGCTCTGAACAGACACATGTTCTCTTGTCCTATTTGAGGCTGGCATGCTGCCACGGTGGTAGGAAGTTTAGTAATACTTGAGTTGGATCGATTCAAGCCCATTATCTGTGCTGCCTGGGACTCAGTGGCAAAGGGGGAAAAAATACTCTCCTCAAACGCATCAAAGCCCTGCGATAAGGACACACGGTTGAGCTCTATTTATAGATGGACAGATGTCTTGCCAAAGCTCTGCTGCTGTCATTTGGTTATGCAGTTTTTGAGTGCTTAGCAGTGTTTACTTCTGAAGGAGTCTATTCTACCTTCTGGCTGAGGTGCGTCCCCTCCAGGCACAGCAGTACTGCAATCTTCATCTTGCTCTTGCATCTTCAGGGACCTGAGAGGTCTCCAGAGCACAACTGGCACCAATGCTACTTTGGGTCAGTGTAGCCGTTTAGCTGAGTGTTCACAGCTTAAGTATGGACAGCCTCATCTCCTGGGATACCTGGTCTTTAAGCTGTGGTCACTGCCATGTTGTGTCTCATGTTTTATGATCAAATGCTATCATCAAGGACATTTGAATGTGTACCAGTCATGCAAACTTGGAGTGGTTCCTTGGGCTAAGTTAGTGTAGGTCTTGCAGCGCATGTGCAGGTGGTCTTCAGTGAGCATATGGATTTTGAGGGAATGGTAAGGTTGAAATGAGTTACCAACTCCAGATTCAGTTCCTGGCACAAAGAATTACCTGTGCACGTATGGTGGAGTTGTTCTTCATGTCCTTCTGTATGTTGCTCTGTCACAATAGTCATGAATCTGGGGATAGAAGAAGGGCAAAGGCTTCATTCTCTCCAGCTTTGAGTGTTGTTAAAGGTAACGTGCTGGTTCTCCCCTGGTTATGACCCATGGGAAGCAGTGGCCTGACGTGATATTGCAGCCACTGTTTTTCACAGAAGATTGGAAGGGACCCTGGAGATCTCAAACCTAGCAGAAACTCTTCATTGAGCAGGATTCTGAAACTGGACGTGGCTGCTCGG
This sequence comes from Jacana jacana, assembly GCA_013400555.1. Taxonomy (NCBI): domain Eukaryota; kingdom Metazoa; phylum Chordata; class Aves; order Charadriiformes; family Jacanidae; genus Jacana; species Jacana jacana. The sequence continues at coordinate 151,197 of VZTM01010019.1, read as the reverse complement.
GGTTATATCCAAATATGGGCTTATTTGCGCCACTGTTTTAGTGCTGGTGGGCTCTCGAGGTGGGGAAAGTTTCTCCTTGCATCCAGTGGGAACCTATTGTTTCAGCTACTGCCCACTGTCCCTCATCCTCTTACTATGTGTTACAGCAAAGAGCCTGGCTCAGTCTTCTCAACAACTGCCCTGACCATCTTAGTGGCCCCTGATGAACTTTCTCCTGTTAATCAACACGTATCCTGTTCTAGGGCTCCCAAAACTAGGAGCAAGGTCTTGATATAGTCTGAGTGTTGTGGGAGCTGCAGGCTGCTGCCTGCAAGGATCCATGTTGGCATAGGGTGGGTGTCTCTGTACCCAAGCTCTGCACCACACTGTGGCAATGGGCTGGAGCTTTCACAAGTGTGTTTTCCTTGGATTCTGTGGATTGTGGCTGAAGGAGTGAAATCCATGGGCAGGTCTAGGGACCAAGACCTAGCTTTTTTTGGTTGTTTTTTTTTTTTTTTTTAACATGTCCTCTTGATCAGTTGCAGGGTAGATGCATGAAGGCTTCTGGCTCTGTGCCATTCCTGACCCCGGGAGAAAGAAGATTTCACTTCCCAAGGGTGTTCATAATGTGTTTGTCTGCACGGCTCCTGCAGAGCACGGCGAGCATCCCTTGCTCTTTGCTTGGTTTTAGTCTGTCTCCAGGGTGCAGCTTAGTTTCACTCATATATTCCTCTGACGGGTGGGCAAGACAGGAAGCAAATCCCTTTGTTACAAAACCACATATGGGCTTTCAGCGAGTGATGACACTTCCCCAAGCTATCTGTCTAGTGAATGCACTTTCCCTCGCTTGTTTATATTCACAGGAGTGTTACTTAGCTGCTCAGGTTGGTCATAGATGTCAAGAAAGATGTCAGTGTCAGGAGAAGACTTTAATGCAAGGCTTCCTGCTGTTCTGTGCGTGGGTGGCAGATAAGACCCCAATGTGCCGAGGAACGTGGGTGTGGGAAACGGACTGTCTGCTGGGTCTGGCACAGGAACTGTGGCTCAGGAGAGAGGCAGCAGCAGTGCTGGAGGTGACTCTTTACATCTGACCTGGGATGCTGAGCTGTAGTGTGACTGAGATGATCATTCAGTAAAAGAGGCCTCTGATGGAGGCAAGCAGTGTTTTCCAATTAGAAGAAATAACCATCCGCAAGAGGGACTGTCCTGTCTCTGAAAACATTTCAGGTGGAGTCATGGCTGCTGCGTGTCTCCTGGCTCCTAGAGGGCCACGGTGGTGGATGCCTGATGCTCTGGACAGTAGAGCTGGGGATCGTGGGGCCGCAAATGTGATCCCCCTTAATTCCTGAGAGGAGTGCTGGTGAAGATCCACTGGAGAAGCCATTTAGCTGTGATGGAGGTGGTCAGGACCCACATCTGGGCAGGAGGAGTGAAGGTCTCAGCTGCACACACCTGGATTCTTTCCATGGCCATGGTGCCCCCAGGGTCATGTTTAGTTAGCACAGACAGGGCTGTTCATAGGGGAGGGAGACTAGAGCAGTGATGGTACCCCTTAGGAATGTCTATTGTACTGTATTTTCCCCTTTAGGATCACTCATTCCATGCTCTGGATAGCTCTAGGATAGGAAGTCTCTACTGAGGTCTCCATGTCTCCAGAGCAATTTACAGCACACGCTGGTCCCTCAGCATCCCTTACAGCCCCTAAGGAGGACAGCTCAGTGCTGCCTTTCAGTAAGATCACATATTACCAGCTCTTTTTTCTTCCTCTTGCCCTAAATTGTTGCACTTTACATCGAAAAGGAGGGGCACGCACGTGGGGGCCAGCACAATTTATGGATCAGAGATTTATATGCCGCTGCGACGCTGTATTTTTTCCCCACAGTGACAATTTATTGCCACAAATTACTAAACAGGCAAGGTTACGCGAGTGACAGCAGGCAGAGCTGTAAAGGACGGGAACAAACGGCAGCAGGAAAAGTACCCAGAGGAGAGGGGAGGCTGGGCACCAGGCAGAAATAAAGCAAGGCAGGAGGTGGGACATGTGTCAGAAATCGGCTTGCCTTGCAGCGGGATGCCAGGGTGAAGCCTGGGAGTTGGTGTGCCACCTCCAGTGCACGGGCATGCTGCAAGGTCAGGAGAGCAGACTGAGTTTGGATGCTGTAAATCCTTGATTTTAATTTTTTTTTCTTAATTTTTTTTCTCTCTCCCCCACTCCCCTCCACCCTCCAAAATCCCTGGGTGTTTCTGCAGGCTGCTTTTTGCTGGGGGAATTGCAGGGTTTTAGTTGCTGGAGGTTTTTGCTGGTATGCCAGGAGAAGTGTCCTTAGAAAGTGAGACCTTACCTTCCTTCTAAGCACCCTTCACCTCTAGCTAATTTCAACCCATGGCAGAAGTGCCTGGTGAGGTGGTGGCATCCGTGTGCTTGGATCTGCACCAAAAATCAGTAAAACCCTGAAGTGACCTGTACCATACAGAGCAGAAGATGGATCCAGTTCCTCAGAGCTGGGAAGCAGGAAACTCATCTTGGGCTGGCTGATGTCTCTTTTGTCATCCCAGCCACAGAACCAGTGGTGCTGGAGTCAAGGTCACTCTGGGCAAATCCCGGGAGCACTGGGACTCCCGCGAGAAAGTTATTTGCAATTTTCTTGTTTCCTCAGCTTGGTTTCCAGTGCTCTGCCTGTGTGTTCTGCAGGGACAGTCACATCATCTCCTGGCTTTGTTTAGACCTCAGGCTTGGATCTGGAGGCTGATGGCTAGTGGCATCAATTTTTCTGCCAACTTGGTAGAGGGAGGGAGGTGCCTGGGGAGTGGGCAGCATTTAGAGGGCTAATTAAAAGTGTTTTGCCTTGCAAATTGTTGCTGCATTTCCTTGCTTTATGGTTGCAAGGAATAGGGGGGATGTCCCAGGCTTGCCCTTTGGTGGGAGAGGATGGTCACTTATGTCCATATATATTAATACATTGAATCCACGTGATGGTGTGGGGGGGACAAGGACCGGCCCTGGGGTCGAGGGGCGTTAGCTTTTGCTGCCAAGCGTCCGCAGCAGCCCCGCTGCGAGATGCTTTGGCTTTGGTTGAGCGACTCCGTCTGCGCCCACTCACCCAAGTTAGATCAGCTTAACTTCAAACGAATGTAAAAACTGAAAGGCTCGAGATCAGCAGAGGTATTAAGGCTGCCTTTGAGCTGGGGATGCTACTTAAAGCTGCCAGGGAGCTGTCACTGTATTGTTCTTGCAACAAAACACTACTGGAGGAGCTGAGATCCGCGGTGGCTCTGGAGCCACAGCCAAAATTGCATTTTAACTAGCAGAAATGTACTACAGCCGTGGGGCTTTCTACACCAGCCCCGGGGAGATCCAGCACTGCCATGTGCCCCCCTCCTTTGCAGCAAGAGGGAGGGGGCTGCGGTCACCTTTGCACCACGATGGACCATTGCACAAGGCAATTTGACTTGTCTATTCTTGTGCTTGTAAAAGATAATTTCCCTTGAATCCCAATGCCATAAGCCAGGTATTTAATCTTGCTTGAAGGGAGCACGTCTAACACACGCAGGGCATCACAAACAATAGTAAGCAATCAATAGGCTAAATCCTGAGGTCTCTTACCCAGACTTTGCTGGAGTAAAGGTTGACAAAGTGCTGAGTAGTTGCTTGAGACCTCAGCTTTGTGCAGGGGACAAGCAAAGTGATTGACTGATTTATTGATGATGCATCTCACTATGAATCTAGACTGTCTGTTAGTCACAAATGCTCATTTGAGCATAAATCCTGGGCTGCTGTGAGCAGAGAGCTTCTCCCACGGCAGAGCTGGGCAAAAAGATTTCAGATGAATGGCTTATTTGGTGAAAAATAGTTTTGGGTCAATGGGAATAGCTTGTGTTTCTGTGTTGTGCTTGGCAAATAGCCTCAGCAGAAGAAAGTGAAAGCCCACTTGTGAAAAAGATCAAGCTCTGGGTTTTGACACAATGTTTAGATCTCCTTTCCAACCAGCTTGAGGTTTTCTTCTCAAATCAAAAAGCCAGCTGAGTTTCAGAAGATCCCTCTGAAACCCTTTTTCCTTGCCCTCTGTGCCTGGCTTCTGCAGCGAAGCAGTGAAACGTGGTGCTTCTTAAACCTGGCACTGACTTGCTGTGAACCTGTACTTCATGTATTTTTAGTTCACCCAGCGGTGCAAAGGCTCGGGCGCTGGCAGGCGGTCAGTAGGTGCTGGTAAACCTGGGGGTCTGAGACATGTGAGGCTGTGGAGGGGCAGCTCTTCCAGACACCTGGGTTTGTTCCCACACCAGGGGACTGGGCTTACCCTGGGAGGCTTGGAGGGGGGATGGCAGCCGACCACGCCTCACCCCCCGTGCAATGTTAGGCCAAGTATTTAGCTGTTTCTGCAGCAGAAGAGTGTGTAAGCCCTTTGGGGGGTGTCCTGTGGTGTAGCCTTCACCCCAAACCTCAGCAGCTGACACATGGCTTACTCTCCCCCATGTTCTTGAGTCATCTTTTTTTTTATCTCTTAAATTGAGTAGCCTTGTTAATTCGGAAATAAAGCCAATATACTCTATCACCTCCATGGCTGGGGTGATTTTTTTGTTGTTGTTTTTTCTTTTTTTCTCTATAGTGTTGATTCTTCTTTGTTTTGAGGCTAGCTACCTCTGCTGAGGCTCCCAGCACCGGTGGTTGCTGTTGCAGCGTGTGGACACCCCCGCGGTAGGTGCTGTAGGAAGCGGCTCAGACAGATTTGTGCGTGTGTGTATGCCTCTCTAAGTATTTCCCATTAATTAATGGACACTGGAGTCTGTCTTCTGTAACGAGCGCTCACTGGCGGGTGATAAATTGCTTGTATGACAAGATGGCAGTGAAAGTGGGGCCAGCCACGGCTGTCAGCGCTGGGTTTAGGAGCGAGGGGCGAATGTCAGTCAATACCTTGATGGGGAGAGGGATGGTGAAGAGTCCAGCAGCCGATCAGAAGATCCCCATGAGGCCTCCTGCCTGCTCACACTAGAGGAGCCCTCGTGGTGGGCTCCAGCAACAGGGCAGCAATTCTGCACCAGACCCTGTGATTTCTTGGTAAACCTCAGCCCCATTTCTGCTCTTTGATAGGGTGGGAGAAGGCAGGGGCTTGCACTGTGTTGACCACCCCTGCTCGGGCAAGGTACTGGCAGGAGCTTGGACGGATGCTCTCAGGGCAACCCCTTCTGACCTGAGCTGGGTTTGGCTGCCTCCCCCACCTCAATGAAGGGACTGTGTGCTGGGGACCGAGATCTGTACTCCAGCAGTGCTATGGCTTCCAGCAAACCCGACCTGGCAGCCAAGTCCCTTGCAGTGGTGCCAGCACTGGACATCCTGGCATGCCTTGCTTGCTGTCACCATGGTATGGGGAGTGGCATGACACTTGGCTAGGCTCCTCATGCAAAACCAATGTTTTCAGTGGCCTCACTGGGCAGCATTTGCAGAAGCAACTGGGTCTGCACCACGAGCAACTGGATCTCAAGCCACTAGCAAGTGGTGGCTGAGGTGCTGTGTTGCAGAGTGGTATGAAAATGGGCCTTATGGATGCTTCATCACCCCCACAGGGCTGGGTGTGATGGGTCCAAGTTGCCTGATTTCACAGCCCCTTCAGTCATACCTCCTGTATAGAGCCCAAAGTCTGATAGCCCCAGGCAGCAGAGACCCATCCCAGGGTAGAAGCTTATGCAGCTTCAGACAGATTCTTGATGCATCCTCAGTGGGACTAATGCCTGCTGCATCCCTCTGGAGCAGTCCATGCAGGCTGCATTCTGTAGATCCATCTCCGGTCTGAAGCAGAGGTTCAATCACCCGTTGTGCCCATTAGGACTCCACCAGTCGGAGTAGGGATGCTGCTTGGAAGGACATTGTGGTGTTGGGCGCCCTGCAGGACGACCCACCCTGGTCTTTCCCTGGGACCTGTCACTCTTGCCACCTTGAGGGGGGAACAGTCTATGTTTACTGGGGAACTGAATTATTTGCTTCCCTGAGTGGGGAAAATAATAATAATAAAAAAAGTGCCTTCCACTAGGTCATGAGCCATTACCTCGAGGGGCCCTTCATCAGCTGATGAATTCTACTTAATAAAATAAATACTGAGAGAAAATGTAATTGGATTTCATTTATTACCCAGTTCCGCCTAGCAGCCCCAGATTATACAAAAGCAATTAGAGAAAGCTCTCCATTAATAGCTATCTTCAAGCCGCCCAATGGGCTCATTCCATCAAACCTTCTGGCTCGTGTAATTTCCTTTCTTGGAGCTCGCTCCTGGCTGGGAGAGGATGCGGGGTGTGCAGCGCCATTGCCAGCGGCCTGTAAACAAAAGCAGCCCTGTCTCTAACACTCGCGTAGGCACCTTCTTCCCAAGCCCATGGCTCTGCCAAAGGGTCTCCTGGTTTGGGGGCAAGAAGCCAGAGCACCTGGGCAGTTTGGCTGCAGATGAGGGCTCGGTCATGCCCTTCCTGGGCTGGGAGCATCCTTCCTCCGCTTGGCATCTCCAGGCGGAGAATCTTCCCCTGCCTCTTGGCAGTGGGTGTGCGATGTCCTGCAGGGGCATCGGGTGTAATGCTGTCCCCTTCAGGATGCAGCTGGCTTTCTGGTGCTCATCTTTCCCTTCATGCCGGCAGGTTGAAGAGCAGCTTCTGTCTCTGGCAGCTTGCTGGGACACAGCGGGATACCTCTGCTTCCTTGAATTTTTTTTTTTGCAGGGAGCTGAAGAAGAACCCAGGAGAGCTTGCTGAGGTTGGGCAGAAGAGCATGTCTCCCAGCATTGCTCCAAAAGTCTTATGGCAACACAAGGAAGCACATTTGAGTCCTGTCACAGGACAAAGACAGAAGTCTGGCACTTGTGTTGACACTGAGGACAGTGCAGGTTAATCTGCAGCAGAGGCTTAGCCTGGTGTCTTTACTCCTAATCCCTGTTTACAGTGATGGATGAGGAAAGACACTTATGGTGGAAGTGGGTTGCTGGGGGAAACATGCGGATTGATCATGGTGCATCGTCAGTGAGGAGTGGTCCAGCCTGGAAGGTGGCAGTAGAAGGAGGTAAACAGTGTGTACAGCAGTGAGTGGGTGCAGCCCTCTGCACCCTCTCTTCTAGCCTGTGAGATTGCAGCCCTGGAGGAACCTTATCCAGCCACGTTCCCTACTCTTGGGTCAGTCTCATTTTTGAGGGAACCTCTAAGAGCTAATTCAGCAGATGGGTGGACAGGAGGGATTTTAGTCCCTTTGCAGGATGGAGGTGGGAGGAGAGGCTTTGGGGTCCAGGCACCTGACTGACGGTGGCATTGCCTTCTCATTACAGTTGTTGTCACCCCAGGACGAAGCCAGCACCCCTTCTCAGCACAGACAACGGACTGTGTTCCAGCTGATGTTTTGATGGCTCAGCAGGGATACACCAGCCCCCCTCCTGTGTGGGAACCTGTGCTTGGCTCCGTCATCTTTGATATCCCCTGCCATAGATGCTCTCCCTCCCTCACTCCTCTTGCTGTCACCTCCCTGGCTCACTTCTTGTCCCCTCCCTTTCATGCCTCCACTGGCCTCTGTCCCCAGTGCAGGCAATGGGAACAGCATGGCCAGGAAGGAGCTGATATTTAGATTCAAGCAAGAAGCAACATAAGGAACAATGACACTGGAAAGGTACGGGCAGAAGGAGAGGAGCAGCAAGAATATGGGGCTTTTTATCTTTGTTACAAGGCTCACACCTGTGGTCTTGTTTCTGTGCTGCTTGCTGGCAAGGGAGGGATGGCCAAAGAGCAGAGATTTGTGGGGAGGGTTTTGCTTCCAGACAGCAAAGATTATTTCTGAAAGTTGGTGAGGCAGAGAAAAGCAAAAGGGAATGTCTTAGGAGAAGTGAGCTTGGGAGCAGTGGGACATGGGAGGGTGATGCGATGGAACACCCAAAAAAGACAAAAGCGGATGTTGCAAATGGAAGTTATCTCTTCACCGAGTGCCCTGGAGAAAGGATAAGTGAAGGGAGGTTTTTGAGAGCACAAGAAGGTGATGTTGATGGTGGTATAACTGCAGAGGCAGAGGATTTATCTTGGCTGGTGATATGGAAGGTGACATGGGGCCACCTTGCTCAGAGAGGGAGGAGGCAGTGCATGAGAAGGTGAAACTCTGGGTCTGAGAAGAGGACTCAGGTATGGAAGAAGGTTTCTTCACCTTTCTAGCATAAGGTGAAGAATGGGGAAAGATCAAACATGGGCCGTTGGGCTGGCACCAGTGTCCCCTCCTCCCCAAAGAAGCACTTATCTTTGGCCTAGCAGAGGGGAGGGTCTGGGGAGTAAGTTGGGCTCAGCTCTGAGGTAACAGGACAAGCTCTGAAAGAAGTAAAACCATCCTCCAAAAAAGAGAAGAGGCCTCAAAACTGTTTTTTCCAAGCCAGTGACCACATGAAACCTTCTTTTTTCATCTCATTGTTTATTTTTCACAGGGGGCTTTTATTTATACCCCCTTAACATCCGTGCTGTTAAAACAGCCTTATTAGGATTCTGCCCTTCACCAAGGAACTCTGCTCTCGAAAAAGAGCATTAACGATTCAACAAATAGCTGAGAATTGGGATTGATCCTAACCTCCCATAAATGGGAGTACCTTCCCCCATTAATCAGCCTTGGTTTTCACTTACAGGATGATGGCCTCAGTGCTACACTTCTTCAGGACTAAAAGCACGTTAAATATTTATCACAGCTGAGTATTCACTTCCCCCTCTATTGCCAACTAAGATCCACGGCTTAAGCCTGCGTCGGCTTGACAGGTTGCGTAGTGAGGTGGCATGCCATTAGGAAACCTCTTGTGCCAACGTGCTCCACTCATTTGCTGCACTAAGCACAGAGAGATGGTGGTATCTTTCATCTTGAAGCATGGTCAGCAAGGGACTGTATTATAAAGTCTCTCTGCCAGCATTTGCACTAGTAAATTAAACATTGCCTGAGTTTGCTCTCTAGCAGAGGCTGTGGAGCATCCACACTCCTACACCTCTCCTTTAACCTCCAAAATAGGAATATTGCATCCAAACCACCCTGTGGGAGCAACTCCCAGTCTGTGCTGAGGGTTTGCTTCATGCCAGGGGCTGCATTAGCAATTCAGTGGACAGCTGTTGTCATTGCAGGGCCTGGAACCATTCCCCAGCTTATGTCCGTGCGCCTGGCTCCCATTGTCATCCTCCATTGCTGAGAGGATGCTGGGCAGTTCTCTGTGCTTCCCCGGTGTGCTGAGAGCTTTTACTGCCTTGTGAGGCTTGGAATGACAGCAGGCTGTTTAGTGGTCCAGTTGGTCTAAACATATGCAAGTACGTCCTTGGTAATTGTGCCAGGTGTGCCACAGCATTTCAGAGAGCATCTGTTCCAGGAGCACCTCTGAAGGCTGCCTTTCCTTTTTTTGCTCACTTGGTCTTGTGCCGGCATTTATCAGAAAGATGGCCCTGTTTTGGAATTGCTGATAAACTGCAGAGGTTGGAAAAAACATGGGCTGCTCCACACCAGAACTCTGGGGTGCTGCTGTGAGCATGTCCTGAGACGTCCTGAGCCACAATGCTTTTGCCCTGTGTTAGCTGCTGGAATCCTCCGCACAGGAAGGACATGGAGCTACTGGAATGGGTCCAGAGGAGGGCCACAAAAATGCTCAGAGGGCTGGAGTACAGGCTGAAGACAGGCTGAGAAAGCTGAGGTTGTTCAGCCTGGAGAAGGCTCCTGGGGGACCTCAGAGCCCCTTCTAGTACCTAAGAGAGCCTACAGGAGAGATGGGGAGGGACTCTTCATCAGAGAATGTAGTGGTAGGATGAGGGAGAATGGTTTAGAACTGAAAGTGGGGAGAGTTAGGTTAGATGTTAGGGAAAAATTCTTTACTCTGAGGGTGATGAGACACTGGCACAGGTTGCCCAGAGAAACTGTGTCTGCCCCATCCCTGGAAGCGTTCAAGACCAGGCTGGATGGGGCTTTGAGCAACCTGGTCCAGTGGGAGGTGACCCTGCCCATGGCAGGGGGATTGGAATGAGATGATCTTTGAGGTCCCTTCAACCTGAACCATTCTGTGATTCTGTGTTTTTTTGATTCTGTGAAAAGCTCCCTGCAATGTTGCAGGGAGTTTTCTTCTGCAGCAGGCTTGGGTCAGACTCCACTTGGCCAAGTCCAGCAGCTGAGATTGAGCTGTTGTTGCTGGGTTAGTGCTTTTTGCTTTTTGCTCTTTTTTTTTTTTTTTTTTCATATATTTAACTTGTTGGCATCATCTTGATGCATCTCCCTGTCTTCCCGTCCCCCTCGCTGCTCCCAGTTTGAGGTACTGGTGTGTGCAGCCTTGTTATAGCCGTTTACATGTACAGGCGCGCAATGTGTTTCATTATCTGTGTATCAAACTTGTTTTGCTGCTGTCACGCACCAGAAAAGTTAAACACGTCTGATCAAAGGCATGTAAACACAGCTTCAAAACAAATGCCCTCGAGTCCTGCCAAAAGCACAGAGCTGTCTCCGAGCAAACCCCGTCTCATATTCCCCTGCCTGCGCCTCCTGCTCCTTCTCCGAGCGGGTGTGCAGTGACGCCTGATCTCGAAGAGCCTCCTGGGCTGCTCTTCACAGCAGGGAAGGGTTCTCCACTGGCTGAGCAAATGTCAGCAGGGTTTTGCCCCAAGTGAGGTGTCCGGGGAAGAGGAGAGCAGAGCCCCAGCCGTGAGGCTTGCCATCTTTGCCACGTGAAAGATGGCAAACCCCAGAGGCAAAGTGCTGCAGTGCTCGTGGGTTGAGGGAAAAGAAAGCATGGTATGAATTGGCTGGAAATAAAGGTCCTGAGTGTATCTTTTCCAGGTGTCCCATGGGGTTCCAACTGGTGTCTTACCTTGATGGGGAAGCTGCAGACCAAGGATGTGTTCCCAAGGCAGCCACTGCCTGCACTCCCAGGGCATTGCTCCAATGTTGGGTCTCATCTGGAAGCAGAGGCAGCTTGTTGCCTCCTTTAATCTCCTTTCATCATAAGGGGATGGGTGAACGGACTGGGAATGGTCCTAGACAAGGAGCTGCTCCTGCTCCCAGGTTTTCAGCCCTGGGTGGACAGGGAAGGGTGAGGTGAGAGTCACACCCCTGGTAGAGGGGCATCCCTGACTTCACTTGATCTCCCATGAAGTTGCTAAAAGATGAGGAATGCTCTTGGTATCTCTTAATATATATCTCTTAATATCTATAGTTAAAGACAAGTCAAGTCTTCATTTTATTTAAGCCTCTGGGAGGGCTCGATCTTAAATGGGAATGGAATTCTGTGGTCTTTTGCAGCCTCTGAAGGCAGGTGTTTTTGGAAAACAGTAGATCCTTTCAGATCTGCCAAAATCCTATTCACTGCTTGGCTACAGGCATGACCAGTGAATAATTTGGGAATTCATGAGCCTGTGAACTGACCCAGACTCTGCAAATGAGTTGCCCAAGGTCTTTGCCAAATGCCTTTGAATAATGAACGTGTCAGAACCAGTCAGGGTTGCAAATGGCGGGTTATTAGTACCCGCCGCCTGTGCCAAGCAATGCCACATGTGCCTGCAAGCAAGCAGCACTGCTGCATGCAGGGGTCAACCCGTCCCAGGAGCGGGCACTGGGGTTGCTGCAGGTAAAGTGATGGGATAGGTCTTCTTCAAAGCACCTAACTTTGCTAACAGGGGAGATAAAAACATAGTCATCCCCCCCCCACCACCACCATGTTGCTGCTGGACAGTCCCAGGGAAGGCTGCAAAATGCCCTCCAGGCAGTGGGGACGTGGTCAGAGGTTAACGACGGTATCAACCTTCATAAATCATCCCTAATGAGACTTGGGAAAATGTTGGTGTTGGAGCCTCTGATGCACAGCTGTGTTGTGTTGTCTTTCTTTTACTTTGGACTTTTTTCTTGTTTCGTTCTTAGGGTTAACTGGGTGAAACCTGTGTGTGGCTGAAGGTGCTGGAAGCTTTCTCACTGCTCTGGGTGGCAAGGGGTCCTGAGCTCTGCCCAGTCCCTGTCCCTGGCAAGGACTGGTTGATGTGCTGAAGAGTAAATAAAACTTTCCCCCCTGTTTTGGTTGGGGTTTTCTGGGGTTTTTTTTTGGCCCTAAGAGAGTAGTTTATGCATCCCAGGCGTGCCAGAAATCATAGGTGGGAGAGTATTGCTGGGTCCTGGTGCAGGGGAGCAGCACACTGCGTTCTCATTGAATGCTGAGGTTGGGATGGTTCTGGGTAGACCCAAGTCACAAAGCCTGGAAGAGCTGGTGATGGCTGTGAGCAGTGTCCTGTCCAGCTGCCGGGCAGCCAAAGGGCTGCAGGGACCCTCTCTCAGGGTGTCCTCCCAGCCTATCTCACCAGCATGGGGACCACGTTATGGGAATGCTGTCAAGTCCAAACGCTTTGCCTGGGAGAAATACATCTGTGAAATGAAATCCTATATAAGAGGCTTGCAAGGTGGGAAGAAGCAGCAGAAAGGAGGTTATTGAGGTCCTCACCAAAGGCCACCTCTGGGGCTGGTGGTGGTGGGCTGCTCTAGACCGTGTGTGGTCCCTGCAAAAGCTGCCACCACTGGCTGGGACACTGGGAGGAGTAAAGTAGGGTACAGTGAATATTCCCTCCTACTTATTATTTATAAAGTACTGTCACAGCTCTGGAAGTGTTGGGACTCTCAGAAAAGCTGTAGGAATGTACTAATTAAAGAACACAATGGGAATGTAAATTGGGAAAGCTCCCCAGGGGGAAGCAGCCCTGGGGGGAGCTAATTTGCCAGTCCCCACTCCTCCCCTGCAAGCTGGCTGAGACTCTGGAGCAATTAGGGAGGAATTTGAGTGTTAAATATAATCTGGAATTGTGTTTTTGGCTTTTTTTGTAATTGGTTTATTTTTCTCTTGGGTAACCGTGTTTCCAATTCTGTAATTGGGACTTTAACCCTCTGCTCTGCTACAGTAAGGGCTGGTTTGGGATTGTTTGTTTGGTGTTGAAAACAGATTCAGGTGACTCTGCTAGCACCGAGGTGGCACGATCACCTCCCTGGAAGTGGTAAAACTGAATGGAGCGGTGCCACAGATGTCACTGTGGCGTCTTTGCAGCCCAGGAGAGGTGGGAGGCTCCCGGAGGATGGATCTGGGGGCTGCTCTAGCTCCAAACTGATGTGACGAAGGAGATACAGCACCAGGGCAGGGCTAACCAGAGCCGATCTGGCAGCAGACAGTCCATGGCTTTGGAATAAAATATTGGTTTTTCAGGGTCATCTCCTTATACCCATCCAAAGAGTATGGCTTTTTTTCGGTTGGTCTTGTATGCCTGGCTGTTTTTCTCCTGCATGGTCTAGCTTTACTTTTTTATGCTGTTTTGACTCATCTTGCCCTGCTCAGAAAATATGAGTGTTTGGCATCATTCGGACTGTGCCCAGCGGGGTGGGCTCAGGGCAGTGGCTGTGATGTATTTGTCTTTTCTTTTTTTTTTTCTGTGAACTTCTTTTATATGGTCCAGGGCAAGAAGATAAATGAGGACTCTATCAGGGAAGCGAGGTGAAGTAGAGACTTGCTAAGGCTATGGTGGTCAGCAAGGCATGACGATCAGCTCACGTGTTGTCTGGCCTTGGGTTTGTGGGTCAGCTGTGTCCCTGTGGCCAGGTTTGCAGTTGAGCACAGGGTTTGTGCTTTTGGGTTTGGGGTTCTTTTTTTTCCATCACCTTGAACAGACCCTGTAGTGCACTTTTTGTTGGAAGGTGTCCTCAAAGTGTGTAGAAAGCCTTTGAGAAGAGAAGCTGGTGTGATTGCAACAGAGGTTTTGTGTGATGGCTTTGTTGCTGGATCATTTTAAGATGGTTCTCCCAGTGGCAGGCAGGAGCCAGCATGTTGCAGTGTCCTCTCTCACACTTTTATTTTTCTGATTAACTTGAACATTTATTCTGGTTTTTTTTTGNTATTGCCTCTTTGTGTTTTTTTTTTTTTTTGGTTTGGTTTTTTTTTTTTCAAATTGGCATCAATTGCCTGAGATTCTGAGCCATTCCTGGCTCCTGTTGGCAGGGGTTAGAGGGTTTTCTAAGCTGAGACATAGGAAAATATGATAGATGTGCTCATGTGATGTGAGTACCCTCAGAGCAGTGGGATTTTATGTGGCTGTGGGGGCTGACTTGTGCTGGATAAATTAGTGCTTTGTCATACAACTGCATCCCTGGTCCTAACCCTGAAAAGCCTGAATCCAGCCTAAACTGTTGCACAACACGACATCTCTCTCCGCTCCCTGGGATATAGGGGAGGGGAAACCCACTACCTGGCCCACCACTGCCACCAGACCAAGTTCCATCCCCAGGGTCAAACCATGACAGGCCGTGGCCTCATCTCTGCAGCTGCTCTGTGCCGGCCTGTCAGCTCTTCATCTCCTCTCCCCATCTGGATCCAATAGCTGCATGCAGTGAAAAGTCACACCGAGCCCAGGAGCCAGAGGAGAGCCCCTTCCTGGCATGGGCTGGGGCAGGGGTTGGGTGAGTTTCTCCCCAGCCAGGGCAGTGGGGTCACCTGGTGGGGCTGACACCATGGCCCACATCTTTCCACCACAGTCCACACCTTCTACTGGGGTGAAATGGGCCTGGGGATTTCACTGGTGTCAGGAGATTCCCCACAAGGATCCAGAGCACTCCCAGCAGTTTCCTTCTAAACCCGCCTGTATTTATTGCCATTTGTTCTGGTTTATTTTTCCAAAAATAAAAGTTGGTTGAAGAAGCAACAAAAGCTTGGGAGGAAACAGACTGAGGGTGCCTGGGGAAACAAAGATTTAGAGATCGTGGTGGATCCCCCCTCCTCCTCATCCCCATCTCCAAAAAAATACATGGAATCGTGGAATTAAAAACCCTTCCCTCTTTATGTACTGTAGGGACTACAGACTCCATCTGTTGCCCATGGTGGGTAGTCTGGGGAGGCAAAATAGCAGAAAACTATTATTTTCTCTATGTTTCAAGGTGGGAACGACAAAGCTGGGAGTACCCTCACCCCTTCTGAGCTCTGCACCTCTGGAGCAGGGCTGGGAGGCTGCTGTGGAGCCAGGAGCATGGTGTGGGCATCCTGAATTGCTGCCCAGTCCTTTCTCTCCTCTCCTGCTTGCACTGGGGATGGTTTTTTGGGGACAGGGTTGAACCAGCACTTGGTTTCATATCCAAACTTCGACATGGTATATTTCTGTGCAGCCTCTGGCCAGTTACCCCTGGACATCTGATTGCCCCTGGATCTGGTACGGATCATTCTCCCATCCTCCCTCTCTCACCATCTGAAGTTAGTTTCCTCTAGGTGACAAGCATCAGGAGTACTTAGGTGCTGACGGATCAGCATGGGCTTTTCTGGATAGGGGCCTCGCATTCCTCCTGTCTGTCTGACGGGATTCAGGATCCCTCCTGGGCTGCCAGTGCCAGGGTGATGCTGCGGTGGGGGACGAGACCCAAGCAGTGCGGTGAGTCCTCTCGCCTGCAGTCGCTCCTGTGGCTTTTCTGCTGGCAGAAAAAACTAGATTGCAAGAATAAATTAAAACTCAACAAGCAAACGCTCTCTGCTGGGCTGGGTCAGGCTGACAGTGGCCATCAGTGCTTGGTCCTAGCCTGAGCCAGCTCGTTTAGCACACCAGTCTGTGAGACGGCAGCTTCCCGCTGGGAAACAGCCCTCGGCTTTCCTTGTCCTTGGGCAAGGAAAAGGCTTCCTGGAGGTGAGAGGGGGGGGGGGGCTGCAATCTCGGTCGGGGGNGCCCCAAGCTTTTTTGAAAGACTGGGTGCTGCTTTACCAAGAAAATGCTACTTGCTGTTGTTTGCACTGCTGCGAGTTATTTACCCAGTGCCTCCTGCCAGCAAGTGTTTACACGGCTCAGGAGCAGCTCGCCCAGCCTTTTCGGCAGCAGGAACCTGTCTTGCATTGTTGTTTCTGGCTGCCGGAGAGGCGCCCAGCCCTGGCTGCCGAGGATGAGGATGCCAGGATGAAGACGCTGTGCTCCCTGCGGCTTCTGGGAGGGCAGCTGATGCGCCGGTGGCTCCTGCTTTGGCTGCTTCAGAGGGCACAGCGTTCTCCCCCAAACTTGTGCAAAATCTTTCTGGGGCTCAGTGCAAGCAGGAGGAAAACACCCTCTCCTTTTTGTCCTTTTGCTTCTCCCTCCACATTTGCTTGCTCTTCTGTGGTCCCTCTGTCTGCAGAGGACAACTCCGTTGCTACGAGTGAGTAGCACCAGGCTGAGGACTTGTCTTTCTGTACCCAGTCTGCTGAGTGCATGCTCACGTCCCAGTTCAAAGCCATCGTTCTGTGAGCGCTCCATAAGCCCTGCAGCTCCCTTGCACATTTCTTACCTTTAGCTGCAAGTATTTCTGGAAAACAGATGCAAACTTTTCATGGGAAATTATGGCGAGGTATTTGCTCAGCTCTGGCCGTGCTTTGTGGAGGAGCAAGCGGTGCCTCGCCGTGACCCAGGAGTCTCTGCTCAATCATCTGCCCGTGCAGAGCAACGGAGCAGATAAGAGAGAGCTGCCTTATGTTGCACACTTGTTTTTTTCCCAGCCTCTCATTTGGGATGAGGTGAGCATAAGCAGGGATTAGTTTGTTAAGCTGTGACAGTTCATTAAACTTCTTGGACTTTTTCTCTGCGTTTCCTCTCCAGACGCTGCTGATGGCTGAGCTGGGGGCTGTGTGTGTGTGTGTTACTGTGGGACAAGACAGGCAGTGGACAATTTCATGTTTTTTAGGTTTCCAAATGCCCTTGCCTGTTTGCAGAATCTGCTGAGTGCCTGCAAGAACTGTTGCATTTCAGATAGTTCTATTTTGAAAAACCTGTGGAAGCGAAATTCATTTTTCTTGCCTATATTTTGCCTTGAAGCGAGCCTCTTTCTTGTTAGAAACTGATGACTGAGTCTTAGAAGTGTAAAACTTGGTGAAATTACTGGTGGCCATGCCCCGAATCTCCTGTGTGCCTTTTAAATCTTCTGACTTATATACAAGGAGCGTAGTTTGCAGCTGGTTTTAAGGTCTACTGGAGGAAAACTCAGGAGCTTGAAGGTAAAATGAGAGGGATGCTCACAGGGAAGGGGAGGAGAGCAGTGCCCTGCTCCTTCAGTTGATGCCTTGTTGCCTTAGCTGCTGGGCAAAGAGTGGGGTTGGAGCTTGCGGGCACCCTCAGGTGAAGAGCGTCAGGACACGGCAGGGCCGTGCCGGTTGGTATCACTATCACACTGGTAGCTTTTGGCTTTGCAAGGAGGCTCCAGCTTGCAGGACTTGCCTAGGCCCTTACAGAGGGTCTGGGTGTTCCGTTGGGTAAATCGTGCATGGGAATGTGCTCCCAGTTGTATTTCTCCGGATGTGAAAAAGTCGTTGTTGAGGGGAAATTATCTGCATGCAGAGCTGTGCCACCCCTCGGCGGGTTTCACCCCGCACAGAGCGAGGAAGGGGCAGCTGAAGGGAAGATGTGTGAGCATCTCTGTGTAGCCACAGAAATCTCATTTGATCCTCAGTGGTGGGAAAGGAAGCGGAGCAATAACCCAGGACAGTTTAATAGAGTTTGGGTGAAATACGGTTGTTTTTGTAAGCTGGTCTCTGTGCAGTGAGGGCTCTTTAGCCCATTTGTTGTGCTTGGCTCTGCTCTGGATGCTGGCACCAGCTGCTCTGCAGGTGCACGTGTCTTTGGCAGGAAGGAGCTGGGATTTGGGGATTCGCCTTGGTTGCCGGGGGCGGGGGGTTGGAGAGGAAAAAAAGCAATGAGAGACGATGTTTGTGTCTTGCAAGTGAGGAAGACACATTGGGGAGGGGGGAGGACACAGCCCGGGGTTCATTCCCATCTTGGAGAGCTGACCGGAGGGCAGGGTCCCCTCCTGGTGGCCTCCTCTCCCTTCCCCAGGACAAAGCAGGAGCGGATTCTGCAGGCTCTGGGGCTGCAGGGAGGCCAGCTCCTGTCAGCAAAAGTTTGCCCCATGGCTGAAAGCAGCTGAGACAGGGAGCAATAGCAAGTATTGCCTGTAATGCTAGGGCTGGAGCAACTCTGCTATGAAGACAGGCTGAGAGAGCTGGGGTTGTTCAGCCTGGACTAGAGNCTATGAAGACAGGCTGAGATAGTTGGGGTTGGAGAAGAGAGAGACCTTATAGCCCCTTCCAGTACCTGAGAGAGCCTACAGGAGAGATGGGGATGAACTCTTTGTGGTCCATGTAGTGGTAGGACTAGGGGGAATGGTTTAGAACCANTCGGGGGGTCAAGGTAAGTCACCTTCTCAGCAGGCTTGTTTGCACAGCTGCGGGTGGCCGTGCCCGCTCCGAGAACTCCACATTCTTCCTTGCGCCAAATATCCGGGAAAGGCATCGCTCTGCGCTCAGCGCGCTTTCATTTCCGCCAGCGAGCTTGGGAAGCGCGCGAGGCAGGGAGAGAGATCGAGCCTGGTGGCTTCGCCGTCGGCACATCCCAGCGTCTGGGCTGCATCCTGCCGGGGGGACTGGCTTGCCTGGCTGATGGCAAGTGCGATGCTGTGCGAGGCCACCGACAAGCCCGTGCCTGGCAGCAAAACTTTGGGGTCCGCACACCGTTGCTCGCCTCCCGGTGTGGATCTCTGGAGGCTGGGCTGGTGGAGCAGGAGCCTCCAGGCCACCTCCTGGTGCTGACAGCCTCCCTGCACCGAGCCTCTGCTGTCACCCAGCGCGTTGTTTTCCTTCTCGTCAGCCCTCCCGCCAGCCAGCAAGCCCTCCGCTGCGGGCGCGTTTTATCCCTCCGAGACGCTGACAACCTGCTGACATCCCTGGGTTGTGGGTTTATTTTTTATTTGCTTGTCTGCCTCCATCGCCCCAGCACCTCAGCAAACAAGCCCAGCTCCCTGCTCGCAGTAGCTGTGAGGCTTTTTTGAGGCTTCTCCCTGTATTGTGGGGTTTTTTTCCTGTCTTGCATAGCCAAGGGCTTTAACGCTGTCCCTGTTTCTCCTGGGACCCTGCAAAGCGGCAGGCCGGGGCAGCTGCCCGTGCTGGCCCTGGGATTTACTACACAGAGTTTATTTTCCCAAGGAAGTTAGTTTCCAAGATAGCATCTGGTTTTTATGAGGTCTGATCAAATAAGGTGGTATGTGTATGAGCAGGGGCGTGTGTGTGTGTTTTATGTTTGTACACGTATTTTTAAAGTTTTATAAATAGCGGAGCATTGAGTTGCTTGCTCCTTCTAAAACTGCATCTCTTGTGACCGCGGTTTTGCTGAAATTATTGCAGAATACAGAAAGCAAGTTGTTTCTCCAAAACGAGAAAAGTGCAGTATAGATAGATATTCATACTTAGCAGCATACATATCTCAGCAGTAGGTGCTGTTATTTTCAACACCAGTGCAGAATTATTCTTTAGGTGCCTTATCCACATCACGAGAGGCAGTTGGGCACACTTTATGGGTGAAAACAAGATACTTTTGCAAGCGACTTTTGCTGGCCCACTGAAGCTCTTCAGCAAGTAGTAGGAGAGGCATAATGCGCTTTAGGCGTCCTGGACTCAGTTTGCAAATAATTTGCCTGGAATAAAAAAAAAGGTGAGAGGTTTGAATTTGCTTTCGTGGGCAGAGCTGGAGAGAGAAGCAATGTGTGACTTTCCAAAGGGACCCTGGGCTTTCATCGGTGCACAGAATGTCCTGCATGGAAAAAGGACTAGATGGAAACGTGCTACGAAGCTGCTTCTGCTTGTGTTTGTTTCTTTTAAAGCTTCAGTTGAAACAAAGGAAAACAGAAATGAAAGCACAAATCTCTGGTGTTAGCTTTTGGAGGAATTTCTTGGAATAAAATTGGAAAGGAGGAATGGCTGGAAAATATTGTAGTGGTAAAAGATGGGACTGCTATCTGCAGCCCTTTCATTAATGGGTGATTAATAAGTGATGTGCTAATGGTGTGTGGGGACCCAGTTACTTGTGGCTTCCCATCTGGGTAGGTTTAAAAGTATCTACACAGCGATCTTGTCTCATTTATATTTTAATGCTATCATCTCACCTCTTCCTTTTCCCTTTTTTCCTCCATGTGCATCCCCTTCACTCTACCTAGGTTGGCTGCACCAGACCAGGCGGGCATCAACCCATGGACACAGGTTTGTCTCCTCCATGGGAAGCCTGACCGCAGAGTCCAGCCAGAGAGACCACCAACGTGCTCCTCTTCTCCAGGTCTCACCAATGCTTCAGCCAACAATGCAACCCATAGGGAGAAACCCACCCCAGTGAGACTTGTCCTGCCCTCCTGTTGGCTTTTGGAGCAGCTTCCCCTTCCCCCCCCCACCTTTACAGAGGCATGTCCGCTTGTCTGGATGCAAGCGATTAATCCTCTCTCCCGCGGTGACTCCCATGGAGCCCACCCTGCCGACTGAGATAACACTGTGCCTCAGCCGCCCCTCAGCACATCCCCGGCTCTGGGATTTGTTTTTCATTTCCTCTTGCTCTCCCCTCTCCCCCCGCTGTGAGACGTGAGGGTTTGGCAGCAGATCCTGTCGCCCTGTTTGCTTTCCTGCAGAGAATCATTTCTGCAGGGTGTTGTGTTAGCGGTGGTGGGGGGCTGAGCTGAAGCCACTGGGTGTCTTCTCAGAGAAGACATGAAAAGCCAATCTGTGTCGCGTCACCTAACCTCCTACCTCCTCGCCACACCCTTGGGGGTCCACTACTAGCTTCCCCAGCTCCTTCCTTTTTCTTTGCTCTCCTCTGCACTTTACTTTTTCTTGAAAAAAATTTAACCTATACCTAGAAACTACTACAGAAAGGGGAGACAAAAGGTCAACCCTGTGAGACAGATTGACAGCATAGGTGGTGTTTGTACTGCTTTAGAGCAAGTAGAACCTGAACAAGTTCAGCTGGAACCGGGGTTTTTCTTTGCAGTATCAGAAAAACTTTATCTAAATCAATCAATCAATCAATCAATCAATCAGTAAACCCCACCTTTTTGCTGAGATAGAGGATAAGCCTCTGCACCCAGGCTTTGCTCTTCAGCTAAACCTACGTACCTAGGTCCCAGCATCGTTGGCAGTGATTTCTAGTGTGGTAGCAGCTGCCCTGCGGGCATCTCTGAAATATCGCTCGCATAAGGAGAATACGACGCGGTGCTCAGGCACTGGCTTTTATGAAGATCGAAGCTGCCAGTCAGGAGCAGCTGATATTTCACATGATGAGTTTTGCCCCTTTCTGCTTCAGGAAATGCCAGGGAGCGGTTCGTGTTAGAGGGGGGGAGGGATTTGGGGGGACAGAACCTTGAGGGTGGGGGGCAGGGCTATACGTGTGTGTGTGTGTGCGCGCTCATTTATAAGGGAGATGGGAGAGGAAAGCCTTTTGATAGCTCAGTAAAGGGCCTAAGAACACAGCCCCAAGCTTTTTTGAAAGACTGGGTGCTGCTTTACCAAGAAAATGCTACTTGCTGTTGTTTGCACTGCTGCGAGTTATTTACCCAGTGCCTCCTGCCAGCAAGTGTTTACACGGCTCAGGAGCAGCTCGCCCAGCCTTTTCGGCAGCAGGAACCTGTCTTGCATTGTTGTTTCTGGCTGCCGGAGAGGCGCCCAGCCCTGGCTGCCGAGGATGAGGATGCCAGGATGAAGACGCTGTGCTCCCTGCGGCTTCTGGGAGGGCAGCTGATGCGCCGGTGGCTCCTGCTTTGGCTGCTTCAGAGGGCACAGCGTTCTCCCCCAAACTTGTGCAAAATCTTTCTGGGGCTCAGTGCAAGCAGGAGGAAAACACCCTCTCCTTTTTGTCCTTTTGCTTCTCCCTCCACATTTGCTTGCTCTTCTGTGGTCCCTCTGTCTGCAGAGGACAACTCCGTTGCTACGAGTGAGTAGCACCAGGCTGAGGACTTGTCTTTCTGTACCCAGTCTGCTGAGTGCATGCTCACGTCCCAGTTCAAAGCCATCGTTCTGTGAGCGCTCCATAAGCCCTGCAGCTCCCTTGCACATTTCTTACCTTTAGCTGCAAGTATTTCTGGAAAACAGATGCAAACTTTTCATGGGAAATTATGGCGAGGTATTTGCTCAGCTCTGGCCGTGCTTTGTGGAGGAGCAAGCGGTGCCTCGCCGTGACCCAGGAGTCTCTGCTCAATCATCTGCCCGTGCAGAGCAACGGAGCAGATAAGAGAGAGCTGCCTTATGTTGCACACTTGTTTTTTTCCCAGCCTCTCATTTGGGATGAGGTGAGCATAAGCAGGGATTAGTTTGTTAAGCTGTGACAGTTCATTAAACTTCTTGGACTTTTTCTCTGCGTTTCCTCTCCAGACGCTGCTGATGGCTGAGCTGGGGGCTGTGTGTGTGTGTGTTACTGTGGGACAAGACAGGCAGTGGACAATTTCATGTTTTTTAGGTTTCCAAATGCCCTTGCCTGTTTGCAGAATCTGCTGAGTGCCTGCAAGAACTGTTGCATTTCAGATAGTTCTATTTTGAAAAACCTGTGGAAGCGAAATTCATTTTTCTTGCCTATATTTTGCCTTGAAGCGAGCCTCTTTCTTGTTAGAAACTGATGACTGAGTCTTAGAAGTGTAAAACTTGGTGAAATTACTGGTGGCCATGCCCCGAATCTCCTGTGTGCCTTTTAAATCTTCTGACTTATATACAAGGAGCGTAGTTTGCAGCTGGTTTTAAGGTCTACTGGAGGAAAACTCAGGAGCTTGAAGGTAAAATGAGAGGGATGCTCACAGGGAAGGGGAGGAGAGCAGTGCCCTGCTCCTTCAGTTGATGCCTTGTTGCCTTAGCTGCTGGGCAAAGAGTGGGGTTGGAGCTTGCGGGCACCCTCAGGTGAAGAGCGTCAGGACACGGCAGGGCCGTGCCGGTTGGTATCACTATCACACTGGTAGCTTTTGGCTTTGCAAGGAGGCTCCAGCTTGCAGGACTTGCCTAGGCCCTTACAGAGGGTCTGGGTGTTCCGTTGGGTAAATCGTGCATGGGAATGTGCTCCCAGTTGTATTTCTCCGGATGTGAAAAAGTCGTTGTTGAGGGGAAATTATCTGCATGCAGAGCTGTGCCACCCCTCGGCGGGTTTCACCCCGCACAGAGCGAGGAAGGGGCAGCTGAAGGGAAGATGTGTGAGCATCTCTGTGTAGCCACAGAAATCTCATTTGATCCTCAGTGGTGGGAAAGGAAGCGGAGCAATAACCCAGGACAGTTTAATAGAGTTTGGGTGAAATACGGTTGTTTTTGTAAGCTGGTCTCTGTGCAGTGAGGGCTCTTTAGCCCATTTGTTGTGCTTGGCTCTGCTCTGGATGCTGGCACCAGCTGCTCTGCAGGTGCACGTGTCTTTGGCAGGAAGGAGCTGGGATTTGGGGATTCGCCTTGGTTGCCGGGGGCGGGGGGTTGGAGAGGAAAAAAAGCAATGAGAGACGATGTTTGTGTCTTGCAAGTGAGGAAGACACATTGGGGAGGGGGGAGGACACAGCCCGGGGTTCATTCCCATCTTGGAGAGCTGACCGGAGGGCAGGGTCCCCTCCTGGTGGCCTCCTCTCCCTTCCCCAGGACAAAGCAGGAGCGGATTCTGCAGGCTCTGGGGCTGCAGGGAGGCCAGCTCCTGTGAGCAAAAGTTTGCCCCATGGCTGAAAGCAGCTGAGACAGGGAGCAATAGCAAGTATTGCCTGTAATGCTAGGGCTGGAGCACCTCTGCTATGAAGACAGGCTGAGATAGTTGGGGTTGGAGAAGAGAGAGACCTTATAGCCCCTTCCAGTACCTGAGAGAGCCTACAGGAGAGATGGGGATGAACTCTTTGTGGTCCATGTAGTGGTAGGACTAGGGGGAATGGTTTAGAACCAAAAGTGGGGAGATTTAGATTAGATACTAGAAAGAAATTCTTTACTGTGAGGGTTGTGAGACATTGTAACAGATTGTCCAGAGAAACTGTGGATGCTCCATCCCTGGAGGTGTTTGAGACAGGCTGGATGGGGCTTGAGCAACCTGGTGTAGTGGGATGTGTCTCCACCCATGACAGAGAGGTTGGAACTTGATGATCTTTAAGTCCTTTCCAACTTGAAACATTCTATGATGTTCTCAAAGTCGTGAAAACTAAGGGCTGCATTTCCAGAGCTGAGCCTATAGGAATGCAGACAGAAGATATTTTTGGAGGTGCTTGCCCTGTGCCCCCTCATCGTTTTCACCACCACTCTTCTGCTTTCCTTTCTGCCTCATGCTGTGGCCATGGACCCTGGGGACCAGCATCCCGATGGGGAAGAGCCCATACCCCAGATGTCCCTGAGGAGGCAGCGATGCTGTGTGGTCCTGGCTGTTTTGCCCTCTGAGATGGGAGGGGAGCCATGTTCCCATGCCCAGTTCTGGAGCACAGGGAGTGGTGGGAGAGGAGTGGGAGCCCCGCAGCCCCTTGGCAGAGGCTGTTTGGTCCAGCAGGCAGAGGAAGGGAAGAAGCTGATGTTTCCCCTAGTGAGACCCTGCAGTCGAGCCAGAAGCAGCAGACCTCCGCGTGCTGGCATGGGCCCAAGGCGTCTTTGCTTCCTGCCACCCTTTCAAATTAAGCAAACGATTCATTTTATTTCTTTAATTTTCCAAATGGACGTGAATTGGCTGCTCTGCCAGGTGCCTGATTGACGTTCCAGGGAGGACAGGAGCTAGGGGACAGGAGGGGCTTGCCGCTCCGTGCCTGTCATCACCCTCCTGGCAGCACAGGTGGGGACCCAGCCCTACCACTTGGGGCACAGGGTCCACTTTCTCCTCCTAGGAACAAGCAGGAGATGCCCAGGTTTCAGGCCAGGGGTAGAATGATTGCAATGCTGAGTTCCTATAAGGTCCTGTTTGGGTGGAGAAGCAAGCCGTGGCACCCCCGCTGCCCCCTATTAACCTGGCGTTTGGTGTTTTATGAGCGTGGCTTTTCCTCTCGCTTTTATTATGCTTTGCAGAGCCTTTCTCATGCATCTGCTTAGTCCCCTGCTTGCCTCAAGGGGACACTATCAATAAATGACAATGCCTTCACCGGTGAAGAGAAGCAGGTCCTCCCTTGCAATGAGGTTTCAGGGTGGTATGCTGTGCATCCTGGCTGTGGGGCCAGGCACCCTATCTGGGTGCCTGCATCTGCACCTCCTAAACCTTCCCAGCTCTGCTCACGGGTGCAGGGCTCTCTGCAGAGCTGGCTGCAGCTCCCCTTGCAGAGAAATAAGTGCTGGGAGATGGCGAGGGGAAGATTATCCCACTTACGTGGCAGCGATTGTCAATTCTATATACGCTGCATCAGGGAAATGAATGGCAGCCGGTGGCTCGCTGCCGGCATGTGGGGCGTGTAATTAAGTCTAGCTCCCCAATCTCTGTTAAATCTTAAAGATCCCTTCCTAATCTCTGGCACCGCTGTCTCTCTTGTGGCTTTTTCCCCCTGCTGCTGTTTTAATCCGTGCTGACTTTCCCCTCGGCTGCCCTCCCCTGTCTCCTGGTGAGCAGCAGTGGGATAGAAATCCTCCCCCTGAGCTGGGCCAGGGCACTGGAAATGCAAAACCTCCGGGTTTTCAGGCACCACTGGCTGTCCTGGAGCTAAATCCCACTTTGTGGTATTACAGCATGCTCGGGGCTTTTTCACCTTCCCTCCATCTCCCCTTGGCTTCTCTGCAACGTCCCTGGGAGGCTGTGGGGGACTCAGCAGCCCTGGCTGAGCTTGCAAGCCTCTGAGCTGCTCCAGCAGGGAGCAAGAAGCATGGTTGTGTCATGGTGATGATCCGAGCCTGGGCATTAAAAAAAGCAGCTTCATGGGCCCTTTGAGGCTGGAAAGAGCAATCCTCATACTCACCTCACCTGCTTTCTGGAGAGAAAGCCCTCCTTGTCTGTAAATGCACTGTGTCCCTGGGATCTGTGCTTCTGTTCCTCTGCTTGGCAAAGGTGTCACCATCACACAGGCTGTTTGTGGCGATGGGAAAACTGAGGCACAGTGATGCATTTGGGGCTGCTTAGCCTGTGTCCCAGACCAGCAGGACTCCCAGCAGGGCAGGGACGGGACGGACCGTAAGGTGGGGGCGCCCACAGCATCCCTGTGCCATTCACACAGGGTGATGGGGTGGTATCAACAGCACCATGCCCTTCTCTCCCAGAAGGCAGGGTTCAGCTCTGCAAGGGCTGTGACCCACAAAGAAACTGAGTTTCTGCTCTCCCCAGTGCTCTGCCCATGGAGGGCACCATCCTCCTGGCTTCTCTGCAAAACCTACTGATGCAGTTTGGAAGAGTATGGGCCGTCTGCAAGCTGCGTGGCAGCCGGAGGGATGCAGATAAAAGCTCTGCTGTCTACCACCAAGATAAATTTCATCTCTGGCTAATTCAGGGGTAAAAAGGAAAGTCGGCAGCTGAGTTTTATAATCTCGTGCGGGCAAGGTTTTCTGGGAGATGCTGGAGCTGGCTCATTTTTACGTGGGCATTAGGGATGTGACAGCTTAATTGCAGAGAGTTCTCCGGAGGGGGAGCAGTAATCAATAGGTGTTGGGTAAGCCGCTCGTTTTAAGATAAAGTCTATTTGTTAAATTATAATCATTTGTCTCCTTGCAGCCTCAAAAGCAGTTAATTGTGAGCAGCCTAGAGGGGTGGCATGGTCTGCCCCAGTCAGAAGCCGTGCCCTTCGGATGCCCGGGATAGCGATGGCTAGTGGTGCTGCCGGCTAGCGGTGCCACCGCTGCAATTCAGGCAGGAGGGACCCGAGCTTGGGGGGCGGGGCGGGGGGGAGGCTGAAGGTTACGAATTCAAGCCCCTAAGCATGCCCTGTAATCCCCTTTCTGGCCCAGAGGAGCAGCAGCCTCTTCAGTTACCAGGGCACGGAGGGCTGCGGGGTGTGCGTTTCCCAAAAGCCAGCCCCAGGCTGCAGGGAGAGCAGCCAAAAATACTTGGCTTATTTCGGCACCGTGAGGACTCGCCTTACAAGGTTGGAGAGTAGTTTGTTAAACAAAAAAACAACAACCCCAAACCGCCCCACAACCCACCCCAGGATCAGGCGCTGAGTTTTGCATGCTGGGGTGGAAGGGAAGCCTCTGTGGGTTCCTCGAAGCCGGGTCTGCACCAGATATGTATGCACACACCTCCCTGATTGTCCAGCCCCAACAGGACACGGCTCTCCTGGAGCTGATGCTGTTAAGTCTTTGCTCTCTGGGTCTTTGGGCTGCCATGGTCTGGGCTAAGGGGGTGTGTTACAAACAGGAAAGGCTTCAAGATGATGATGCTGCTCCTGGATGGGTTTATGGAGGGGACTTGGGTACTTCATGGTTGCATGGATGATTTCCCCTGCCTGGTGCATGTTGTAGATTTGCTGTGTGCACATGGCAACACCTGGCTCCATGTCTCTTTGGGCCACTTTGGTAGGGAAAGGATTCCTCCACTCACCCTGCACACTCAGGTCCGAAGCTGCCATGGGAGGACGGGACAGCTGGGAGTGAAGGGGACCACCTGCAGGAACCGTGTCCAGCAGCCATGTACAAGTCCTCCTGCCTCTCTGCCCACCTCCCCCCCAAAAAAACCAAACCAAACCAAACCAAACCAAACCCCAAAACAAACATGACAACCTGTGTATTTTTGCAGGAGACAGGAGGCTCAGGGCTGGTGCCACATATTTTCTACTCAGCACTTTGCTTAGGGCATCCTTTATTTTTCTGTTTGTTCTCTCTGCCTTCTCTGGCCCTTCCTTCGCTCTCCAGCTGTGTGAGCCAAACCTGTTGCCACCTGGTGAGACCTGCCTGATGCTGTGCATCCCCTTTGGGCTGGGAGGCCTCCCTGGGATGCTTCTCTTTCTCTCTGGCTTTGCTCTACCTGGCTCCTCAAAGATGCATTCACATGGCTGTCCTCTGCACTAGTGCCTAAAAGCAGCACAGGGCTGGGGGAAACAGTGTCAAGACAGGGAAATTAGGCAGGAGAGGCTCTTTGTGGCACAAGTGGTGGGATATTCTCCCCATCTGTCACTTGTGATATCTGCTGCATTGCTATCAAATGGATGCTGTTTGGAGCATCCTCCAGAACTCTTGGGAGGGAGCACATGGAGCTGGCTTAGTGCTTTGCCATGGGTCCACACTGCCATGATCCAGTTGGGGGACAGAAAAAGGTGGGCACTGGGTTCCTCTCTATCTATGAAACGGGGCTCAAAACTCGATCGAAAAAAGGCTATAGCCAGTCCCTCTTGTGGCTCAGCCCTTCAGCGCTGCCCAGGGCAAGGGACTTACAGTTGTGGAGCATGGGCAAGCCATGGCCACGCAGGGAGACTTTGCAGAAGGGACAGGTTGCATTTCTCCTGGGAGGTGGTGGAAAGGGCAAAGGAGGAGACAGGGAGTCCTAACCGATGCAGCTACACCAGCATCCCATCTTCAGCACCCATGTGATGGCTGGGAAGCTCTCCAGGGAGGACAGTGCACAGGGAGGGATGGGAGAAGAGCTGCTCAAACCTTCTCTTGGTCAATGGGGAGTGAGGGTCTCCACTCTGCAAGGAGCTCAAGGTGGTTTCCTTTGCTGGCCTGCTAGGCAATGGGCTAGCTCACCCAGGACTTTCAGCCTTTTGCATGCACTGAAGATGAAGGCTCCCCTGTCTGCCTTCATCTTTCACTTGCCCACCCAAGGGCTGGCCCCTGGATGTGCTGCCTGAAGGTTAATCATTAAAGTTCACCTCTGACCATGGCTGAGCTTTGGAGGCTGGTACTGGAAGCAGCAGGATCAGACCTTGCTACTCCCATGGTCTCTGTAACCAACAGCGATCTGGTGAGAAGAGTTCAGCCATCATTCCTTGACCTGGGAGCAGCATCCAGTCCTGCTTCAGGGCAGGCAGCTGCAGCCCAGCTGAATGTGGAGCAAGGTGGGCAGGGAATGGTGTGCTGGGGTCCAGGCTGTTGGCAGGCAGGTCCTTCCAGGAAAGTCCTTTGTGCGTCGGCAGGATGTGGCGGTGGCATGCACCAGGCTTTTTGTGTTTGCAGGTGCAAGTGGACACACATGTTCATCTATGCATGTGGTTGGAGGGATGGGGACGATGCCCACACCTTGCGTACCCAGGGCAAGGAGGGGCTTGTCCCCGCGTGCAGCCCCCTCGGGAGAGACAGAGGCGCACACGTGATGGTCTCCGTGCCGTGCACGTTGATCTCATGTGCTGAGATTCTCGCAGGCACCCAAAGGAGTCATCGAGCTGTGCGCTGATCGCCTCACGCTGCCAAAATCCTCTGGAATCTGCTCCCCTGCGTCGCCCCTTCCCAGGTCAGCATCAGGCTTCGAGGCAGCAGGTGCTGAAACCCCTCCTTCGCTGCGACCTGCCTCCCATGCTTTTCCAGCACATTTTCCAGAGGTCAATTGTCCCCTCCCCGCCGCTGGATCGCCCTCCTGCCCCTTCCCACCTGCTCCGTCCACCCCGGCAGCTTGTTTGAAGCTGGAGAGTAGCTCTGGAGGGTGGGACGGGAGGCGGGGGGGGGGGGGTTGGGAAGGAGGAACATGAATCCAAAGGAGAAATCAATCCTATTCTGGCTGGGGCTTGAAATCTTGGAAACACCATGCTGTGATCCAGCGGCTCTCGAAGAACCAGGGCCGAACATGGCACTAGCTATTTCTGGCCGCTGGCGGCTATTCCTGGCCCTGACCCCAAGGTCGGTCCTTTTTCCCTTGCCTCCTTCCCTGTGCGCTGGGGGTGAGCTTGATGCTGCGCTGGGTGAGCTATAAATAACGGCAGCCGTGGGCGGCCTTTGGGAAGGGCACCAAGGGGAAAGTTATCCCCAGCTCTGCCGGCAGCCAGGATCCCCTGCCCCAGCCCAGCTGAGGGCAAGGAGGTGGGGGGGTGTCCACTTTTACCCCCATGGGCAGGGGGATGCTGCAGAGCTGTCCTTGTGCTTTTTCCGAGGGGTTTTGAGTCCCAAAGCCCTGCTCTTCCCTGCAAGCAGCTGGTGGGGCTTTCAGACTGAGCAATTGCTCAGGGACGAGTTTATTTTTTTTAAAATCCCTTGCAAGCAGCTCAAGCTGGACTTGCTGCCCTGCAAGGCGCCTGGGCTAGGATATCTATTTTTCCCTTCCAGATCTCTCCGTTCCTCTGGGGAGGGTTGAGCAACCCGATGGATGTAGCAGGAGGAACATCCAGGCAGAGGCAGCTCCGCTCCAGCCTGAAGTTTCCCCGAGCGCTTTTCTCCTCCTGCATCATCCTCCTTTTTTTTTCATCCAGGCCCTCATTTTCTCCCCACTGTCTTTCCCCCTTTCTTGCCACTTTGCTTTCCTTTCTCTCTCCCCCCGTTTTCCTCTGTGCTTTTAATCTCTCCATCACTCCCACGCCCTCCCCTCCCTACTCCCACTACTTTTGCCCTCCTCCTGTCCCATCCCCTTTCCTCCTCGGTGCTCCCACCGCCCCTGCCTCCCTCCCCCCGGCAGCAGGGTACCGTTTTGCTCCGCAAACACCAGCTGCCTTGTTTTTCTTCTTGCATTCGTGCAGCAAACGTTTCCGCAGCGCTGTGGAGATCGACAAGAGCCGCTGAACAAAAGCAGCTTTTCATTTTCCTGGCGGGACGGAGCGACGGCGCTGCTGGTCGGAGGGGTCGGCACTCAGGNGGTGTAATTGGAGCAGGAAATTAAACATTTGAAGCGTTAACGCGATAATCTGCCGGTTTAGACTTTGGAGGGGGCAGGGAGCTGGGAGCTGGGCGTACTCTGCTGCTCGGTGTGGCGGGGGGCGGAGGGGACACAGGAGCGGGGAGAGGGGTGTGGGGGGGTGTGTGTGTGTCTCCCCAGCACCTCCCACCCTTTTGCCCCTCCGGGGAAGCTACAGGGAGGGTTCTCCTACAACCTCCTCTGGCCTTAGGTGCTCTTGGTGAGGATGGTTGTGTTTCTCCTTTGGTGTGGATATCCATGTCTTTATTGCCTGTACTAGTGGGACCAGTGCTGGGGTAAGGCTGCACCCATCACCTGTGATGAGTTTCTCAGTGCTTTGCTGACCTGATGCAGGACAAATCAGTCTGATACCTGAGCATGTCCCACATCCCCAAAGCTGAAATTTTGGAGCATTGAAATCGTAGACCCCCCCAAATCTGTTAGCTTTCACAGCTGCCAAAAGGTCCTGGGAAACCAGCCTTCATGTCCCTGGGGCGTGGTGGAGGGTGTGATGCCCCGAGTGGGTTTGGGCACCAGATGCGCAATGGAGAACAGGCATCTGATGCCTTCCCTGAGCTCCTCAGTGGTCTATAAAGACGGTTGGCATGAATATATTATGTTTTTTTAATTCCTTTTTTATGTCAGGCTTGGATTGTCTAATAGACGCTTGCATTGTAATTTTTTACTTTAATAGGAATCATTTGTAGAGAGATCTGCTGAGCTCAGCATCCCGGCTGGAGCTTTTGCATTATCGAGAGTTGCTGTCTTTGCAGATGGATGAGTTTCAAGGATTTCTAAATACACAGGGCTATCTGTCTAAACAAAAGTTCAAATGCTGTGCAGTTCACTGGTTCGGAGCAAATGTCAAAGAGGCAGGACTGGGCTGTCACCGCTAAACAAACTTCTGTCCTATTTTCTTTTGGACTTTCCACAAAACCCTGCACGAATTTGGTGTGATCAGCCAGCCTGTCACTATTTACAGGGTGAAAAGCCAGTGTGGAGCAGAGCTGTGGGTTTTTTTTCATCTGCTTGGGTTTACAAGGGTGCTGGAGGGAGAAACAGTGCAGTAATTCCTATAAACCCCTTCCCTTTCCAAAAAGTCTTTCAGGATGGAGACTTGTGACCTTCCCTGAGAAGCATCAGTCTCCATTGGCCTCATGCACTGGCAGAGTTGCTGCCTTTTCCCAAGGATCTGGGATGAAGGCAAAGGTTTTCTGACATGCCCTCTTCTCCCAGAGCAGGACTGGACATTTAGTCCATCACCCTGAGTGGATGCTTGTCTCACTTTTTCCTAAATAATACCCTAAAACAGGGCCTTCAGAGCCATCAGCTGAGGAAGCAGGGCACGTTCCCGGTGTGTTGCATGTGTTTCAATGTGCTCCAGGCCTCTGAAAAGAAACATGGTTGTTTGCAGACAGGGATGTCACCTCACCAGGAGGTGTGTTGGGATCGTTTTGAACTCCTGGCCTGACCCCATGCCTTTCTCCTCTTGCTCCAAGGGCAGGGGAAGGGGACCGTGATTTTATGCCAGAGATAAAAATGCCTCTGGGTGATATTTGTAGCCGAGTGGCAAGATGATACCTTGGCAGGAGATCATATGCACAGCTCTTCGTGTCAGCGTGAGCATATTTGAAGCCTCCAAGGCTAAATACCGCCTCCAGATACTTTTCAGTGCTGATGGGCACATCCTCTGCTACTTCTCCTGGTCTAGGTTGACAACAAGCTGGTGGAGGGAGAGGTATCTCTGGGTGTCAACCCCATACAGGAAGGCTTTGTAGGATGGAGATATCAGCCTGGCGTGGGAGACAGGAGACCTTTTTCCCTGACACCTGCATATGGTGCGACTTCGGCGTGGCCTCTCGCGTCCGGTGTTTTTTGTGCGCTTTCCGAGGCGTTTTGTGTTTGCTCCTTGGCCGCTGCTGGGAGGACTGGATTGGAAAGGAAAGGGATTTTCATACTTCATCTTTTTCTCGCCGGGGCCTGAAACGTGAGCGCCTCGGAGGCGTTGCCGAATGAGGTGGTAATGTGTTCATCAGCTGGGAAATCACCGGGCCTCGGAAAAACAGGGACGGGAGAGATGGAGAGACAGGCATGGATTTGTGTCCGCCCACCCACCCCTGGGCAACCATGGTTTTAAGAGGCATCTGGTGGGTGCGGGGAGTGTGGTGTTGAGGAGCATCCCAATGGTGTCAGGGAAGGTGAGGGCTCTGCCTCAGTTTCCCCACCCTGAGCAGCAGCTGCCCTCGGAAGCCATATGGACACCGTGTTCATAGCCATGTGCTGGAAGCAGTGGTCCTCAGCAAGGGTTGAGGGAGACATGCAAAGAGAGAGAACCCAAGGCAATAAATACCTGAAATATCACTCAGAGGGGCAGGACATGGGCTGAGCCTTGGCACTGCCCAGCTGGGAGCAACCTCCTGTGGGGAATTGGTCGTGTTTTCCTGGCTGGTCGTGTTTTCCTGGCTGGATGTAGGTTTTGTCTGTAAAACCTTATGCTGACCATGGTGGTGTTTCCCTCCCTTGACCACGGTGCTCTCTTCCCCAGCATGGCCATTCCTTCACCCACCACCTGCCAGTACCACCATGCACCTGTAAGTCTTCTTAGAAATCAAAGCATTTCATTTCTGCCCTTTCTGGTCATGGGTCTGCGGGATGCTTGGAGGTGGCAGGAGTTGGCTGTGCATACACGTGCATAAATAGAGAGGCTTCAGTTTTGTGGGCTCTTCTTCTACCCTTGCTGTATTCGAGGAGCATTTGCAGGCTGTTTTTCCCTGCTCCCTGCGCCTCCTTCCTGTTTATCTGCCTCCTTTGTAAATGAAAGTCTTGGACTCTTTTCTCTTGCATTCTGCTCTTTCTCTACATCTCATCACTCCTATTACCTGTCTCTGAGCAGAAACCCTTTTTCCCCTGCCTTTTTTTTATGCAGCATATCCAGGATTGATTAGAGCATTCCAGGTCATGCCACACCGCTGATTTACACCGTCAAGTAATTTTATAATCCCGGATCTTTATACATCACCTAACATTTTGTTTGCCATTTTAGCCGTGGCCACAGAGCAAAGGCTGACATCACTTTGCTGGCTGTTTTCAGCTAATTTAGACTGCAGCAATGTGTGTGATTAGTTCAAAATCTCCTTTGCAGCGTGCGGTGCCTTGCATTTATCACCACGCCGGGCTTCCTCACTGCCTTGGCGCTGCTGTTCGCTTTGAAGGTCTCCCCTATCCATCATATTCTTGATTAGCCTAAATAATATTGTCATCTGTCCATTTTTCCTCCCTGTTGCTCAGCCTTCTTCAAAGCATTAATGAATAGATTATAGCGTGCTAAGCCCCCTCCGCAACGCCAAGGCGCAGGGAGCTGACAACTCCGCACGCTCGTCCCAAGCTGCTCGGGCTGCTTGATGAATTAAGGTCTGAGGCACGAGGAAAGGAATAGCGAGAGAAGGCAGAGAAAATACCGTGGGTTTTATTACAAATAAAAGTGTTTCTATTTTCTGACATGCCTACAGCTCTGTCCCCGTTCACTTTATGAATGGTTAACACCGGGTCTGCGTAACCAAATATGCTCTTAGTGTTAGTACTGTGAAACGCAGCCCATCGCGCATTTAAATGGCAAGGACCTTTTCAGGGAGATACTTAGGACATTGGTTCCACGGGAATAGCATAGTTTTATATGAAAAAAGTGTAGAGTGTTATTGATGTGTGTGATATGGTAAAATTATGTATGTGGACATATGCTTACAGTTAGATCAATAGATCTTATTAATGTGTAAAGATATAATTTTTATGTTTCTTTTTTTCCAAAGGGTTTTGTGGTTAGCTTATATTTTGAGCTTATTGATGAAAGAAAAGTATTTATTTTGAAAAGTCAATGATTCAAATCAGGGCAATTTTTTTAATGGGCTGTAACTTTTAAGCAGTATAATCAATTTTCTTTGTCATTTGCAGAAGTATTTCCCTTTGCATTTGAGATGAATGTGGCAGTCTTCAGGTCAACAGCTCTGGCTTTCCCTGAGGTAAATTCTGGAGGTGCTGAGCTGGCCCCTTCATAGTGGAAGCAGCTTGCAGCTAAAATGCCTTCAAAATTTGCATTATTGGGCAAAGGAAGCAAGGGAAGAGTGAGCACAGCCACATTCACAATTTTCTCACGTATTGCCCAAATTGAAATAAATACAATTATTAAAGAACATAGGCGAGGCAGTAGAAAGAGCACAAGTGTGCTCTGGTTTGTAGCCTCATGGCTTCTTGCAAGCAGCTGCTTCTCTGGTGCCTGCCTCAGCATCAGGAGACCTCCTGCTTTTCTTGAAGGTCCCTTCCCTTCAGCCATCGGGATGGTTTTTTTGTTCACTGTCTGTGCCGTGGCAGTGGTTTCTGCTGGCTTTTGCTGTGTGACAGCACCACAGGAGTTGTGTCTCATATTTACTTTCACCAACCGGTTGACGGTTGTGTTGGGCAGCCTGCAATGGCTCTGCTAGGTGGAAGAGTAGCCAGTTGCTCCTTCTTCTTTCCCCTGTGTTGGTTCTTTTTGGTTTCCAGGTTTTGGGTGGGTTATTTTTTTTTGTTCATTTGTTTTATTTGCTTAATAACTTGAGAGACTGAGAAGAGCTTAATAACAGTTGAGAGACTGAGAAGAGCACTGCAGCTTGCCTGGTCCCAGAAAAACTCTGCACAACCTGCTTGGAGATGCTGACTGGGAAATGGAAGAGCACTCCACCTGCAGGGATGCTCCAGCTCCATCTTTCCTCTTGGCAAACTGTTCTCATCATAACTCTCAGCAGGAGCTGCTTGGGGATGTGAGAGGTGCTTGCTCAGTTTCGCTGGTGACTTTGCACTGGTGGGACCAAATTTCTGCTCCAGCTCTGAATTCATCTCATGTCCCTGCTCTCCTGCCTCCCATCTCACCCCAGAGCCGCTGGGAATATTTGTTCCTCCAAAACCTCGACTTCTCTTTCTAGAGGATGGTGGTAGGTCTCTCCTGCTCTTATTTAGCTCAGTAAATAGGATGAAAACAGATGAGGTCATTGGTGTCTATATAGGCAGATTTGGCCTCCATTTTCTGTTTACTAGGACTGCATTAGTTATGAATAATGGCGCGTCAAACTACTTGCTCCAAGCAATTTATTCATGGGATTTGGCCCCGCTTGCTGTCTGAGAGCTGCCTGCCAACAGGATCTGATTTTTAAAATGCACTTACAAACACGCAGCCATTTGCCCGACCGGTTTGCAAACGTATCGGGGCCTCTGGGTGCTGAGCAGATGCTGGGCCCCGGTGCCGGGCTCTAAGAATGACCTCCTGAGGTTTCAGTCCATGAACGAGCCACGGTGATGTCCTTTGAAGCAATTAAAAGAGACGGAAGACAAGGAGTCATGGGAGGTTTTAAATAGTCTTCCTTCTCTTTTTGCCCCAGGGGACATCATTATGTGAAGCTGGAGGCACACACGCAATCCCCAACCTTTGAGACAGGAATCCCTCCCCGACCCAGGAGAGACGGCAACGATTCCTAGCTTGTTTCTCGACGTCTGGCAAATTTTACCTCTAATTTTTTGCTCTGTCATGTCCCTGCAGGATAACCATTGATTTATGTAGAGGCCGAGTCCAAAATAAATGCTTTTGCTGGATACCTGTATTCTCTCCAAGAAAGGGTCCTGCTCCCCAAACTTGGATAAAAAGGCCAAAGCCAAAAAGAAACCTCCGCTTGCTGGGATGTTGGTGGAGAAAGGAGCAAAATAGCCCATGCGTGATGGGAGGCAGCCACAGGTCAGCTCTGCTCACCCGGTGCTGGTACAATGTGCACTGCTATTTTCCAGGGTATTGCTGGTTTGATTGACAGCTTAATTTGTGCGTTTGTGTGATAGCAACTGTCATGCGATGGCTCTTTTGTCGTGCTGGGCTGAAGGATTTTATTCTTGGGAGACAGTTCAGGCTCCGAAACGCTTCCCGAGAATGCTTGGGCTGATGTTCCCATGGGCCATATTTGGAAATCCCAACTGTTTCTGCTTGGCCAAAAGCACCAGTTGATTTTAAGGGACGTTTTGTTTGTGTTACTGTGCAAGTTTCTGGCCCCTGATGGTCTTGAAAGAAAAAAAAAA
The DNA here is from genome assembly GCA_013400555.1 of Jacana jacana. Lineage (NCBI taxonomy): Eukaryota > Metazoa > Chordata > Aves > Charadriiformes > Jacanidae > Jacana > Jacana jacana. The sequence goes on along the minus strand of VZTM01010019.1, from coordinate 114,699 downwards.
AGAAGGAAAAAAAAAAAAAAAAGGATTCCCAGCTAATTAAACAGCAGGGGATTTGTGTCTCTTCACCATGAGTTTGTTTTTTAGGCTTCTGTCAGGCTTTTTGCACACAGATTTCCACAAACCTTGTTAACATGGGTGGTAGATGTCACAGAAAGTTGGGCAGATTTTTCCTCTTGGGGTTGGTGGGATGCAAACTGAAGATGAGGAATGTATTCCCACCACCCAGCTCCATTGCCTGAAGATCAGATCTCCTCCATTAGAAAGGGTGGTTCTCAGTTTTTCAGGGGGTGATTGATTCACGGAGGCTGCTCTAGGTCCCCTCCATCCTTGGCTATAGAGGGATTCTGGGAGGAGTGCATCCTGGCCAAAAGAGTGAGAAGGATGCACGTCCTCCCCTAGGTACCACCCCACAACTGGAAGTCCTCTTATTACTTGGCTTTTTCTAGCTTTTTGGGCAGAGAGAAGCAGACCAGGCAAGGTTCAATGTTCTTTCCCCTTCATGCCCATGCTGCAGTCTTACAGCATTTGCCTTCCCCATGTGGGAAGGCTGTAAATCTAAAGGCCAGTCTCATTTCCTCCCTCCTTGAAATGGGTGATTTGTCACTCCTTGAGTGATTTGTCCACAAAAGCTGTAACTTCTGGGGCCGCTGGTGAACTCAGGAATTCCCTTCATCCCAGGCAAGAAAAGCGGTCCCTGAAAAGCCACCAGCAGAATGGTTTTTGGGAGTTAACCTCTGCTTAAAGCCCACAGGCAAGGCACTGCGGCAGGAGCCCTGCTCCAGCTCTTTCCACAGTGAGGGCTCATCCTGCCCACTCAGGACTGCTAAAACCCAAGAAGTTTTTTGAAAGGCAGCTCCAACTTCCAACACCAATCATGATGTGCCAAGCGTGGGCCGAGAGGTGGCTGGGAGCCCAGCTATGCCCTATTCATTCTGTACCTCTATGGTTTTGCTCTGCCAGTCTTCCCTTGGTTTCATTTAGGAAAACGTGAGAGGAGTTTTGGAGATAATAGATGCCCTGGTGTTGCTCGAGATGTGGGGGACAGCAGGGACAAAGCTCCTGCTTGCTGCAGTTTGGAACAAGGGACTCAATGCAGGAGGGCAAGCGCCCGCTGCTTTCTCCAGCACGGTCCCTGATTTCGGCCCAAAATTCCCCTCCATCCAAGAGATGGAGAAACACCCCCCTTCCAAAGAATCTGCAAGACCGTTTGGTTTGGTTTTTTTTTCCCCTTCCACCTCCTGTGCAAAATCATGCAGTCAACAAAATCTTTTCCAGCGCTAATCCTCGGCTATGCCGGAGGACTCCTCCGGCCCCGCGGTAGTAGGGGAGAGACAGATGTTCAGCAGATAATTAGTGCAGTTGTGCAGCGCCTTCCTGCTCGAAGCCTGGATGCCAGAGCCCCCGAGTAAGTCGCTGAGTGTTCTGCCTGCCTTGCTTTGTGCTGTGAGACCTTTGGAAAACTAGAACCGACGGGACTTGCTGCTTTAGGGGACGCCGTGCTCCCCAGAAAAGTCCTCTCACCCTGGTTCCCAGAGCCGTTTCTGCTCCATTATCCATTTAAACCTCTCTGAAGCCTTTTTCCTACGCGTTAACCCCCGGAAAGGGCTTTCCTCCACCCCCCTTCCAGAAGTTTTCTGAAGTTAAGGGTTAAGTTTTGGGACAGAACCAGCTCTTTCCCAATGAGGTTAACAGCACTGAATGCAAAGGGAAGTGACAACTTTGGTACAGGGCAGGGAAACACTAACAGTTTCTAGAGGTTTCGTTTCCTAATGACATTTTTGTGCAGTTTTTGGAAGCAGCCAGAAACAGCACAGGGTGATTCGGGTTGTAAACCAGGTGAAAAGAAATTCTGCCTCCCATTCAACAAAAGACAGGACGATGTTGGGTTGCAAATCCTGTACAGAAACCATGCCCTGTGCTGAGCATGTGGCTTCCTTCCACATTTTTCCATGGTGGTCATAAGGTCCGTTACTGGCTTAATTGTTTCCTAGTAATTGGATAGTGTGGGGCATGATGGCTCCTTTTAAAAACCCAGGTCATTTGCTGGGCACTGGGGTGCACCTGCGGGGTGCAAAACACCAACCTGTGCTCCCAGTGGGAATCTTCGGCTTGGCCCTACACCAACATCTCAGGACACCTGCAAGGAGAAGTGATTGGAGATGCCCGTCCTGTTAGAAGCATTGGACCCTCCTGCAAAGACCGTGAGAAGCTTTTGTGGCCCATTTGCCCCTGTTTGGGAGGGAGTGGGGATGGGGAATGCTATTCCAGTGTCACAGGCCAGCAGCATGGATGCCTGAGGATGGGCACCTCCATCCTACCTGGGGTCAAGAGGACCTACCCAAATTGCCTCTATGGTGTTCGTCATCTGCCTCTCCCTCCTGGACTCCATTTGGTTTCAGACTGGGATGGTTTTCAGAGCTCTTGCTCCCTAGTTCTGTTCCCCCCAGTACCCTCTTCCCTGGAGGTGATGAGAACTGGCAACTCATTGCAGCCACGTGAAGGAGGCCTGGCACAGGCTGACCTACACCTCCTTTAACATGTTCACTGGCAGATATAGTGTCATCTTTTAAAACTTGGTTATTTGTTCGGGCTGCTTGCTTTCCGTGTGCACGTGGCGTGGGGGTGACCTGAGAGGCCCCAGTGGTTGGGGGAGTCTGCAAGTCAGCGAGTGGGATCGCAACTGGAGAGCCCGAAAACGAAGCCAAATCACTTATCCTTCCTCTGTCCTCCTTTGGGCAGCCTCGTAGCTCACTCAATATTCTCTCTGCAGCATGAAATGACTCTGTACACAGCACCTAGTGCTGCGAGATTAGTCTTTGGGGTTTTTCCTTTGTTTGAAAGAAAACCTTTCAACAAAAAAGGAGTAACTTCTGATGTGTATCATTCTTCCCCCCTTGCATATGTTCATTTTTGATTCAAACACACTGTTGAAACCTTTCGTCCCTCACAGGGCAAAATATGCTGGAAAAGAGCAGAGCCTGCTTGTGTGCATTTATTTTTACCAGATCTTGAAATAATTTGTGACTTAAAAGGCGAGGGGGGGGGGAAGGAAGAAAAAAAAGAAAAAAAGCCTGTTCCTGATTGAGGTGGCTGAGCATTACTGTGATAGAACCAAAAATAATAAGGTAACGAGCAGCTCTAACCTTAGCTTAATTAACACGTCGTTAAGATCAAGTGCACAAAGAGGTAGCAGCTCTGTGCCGCGGTGCCTGGTGAGCTGCTCTTACAGCTGAATTGGGAGGCTTGGCGACCCAAGAAAAGGCGTTGCAATTTATTTCTTGTTTAAGTGTTTGTTCTCTAGCCCTGGTGAATAACCTAAGTAATTTCTCCAGGGGAGACCTGCGACACGCTCGCAACAATTTTCAGGTATGAGTGGGAAGAAGTGAGGGATGTGAGAAAGGGCGGCGTGTGATGGGGGAAGGTTTGCTCAGAAGGATGCCTGGTGTGAGCAGGTCCAGAGCTGGATCCCCGGCTGCCGAGAGCAGTCAGGAAAAATGGGAGATGACTGAAAGCTTTTAGTGCCAGAGCTTTTTCTTGACGTCCGAGGCAGATCGCTTTCTGATCTCATCTCCCCTCGCACTGAGCTTGGAACCAGAAGGAGAGGTAAATGGGTCAAGATTCCCAGGGGGGCGGTGAGAAGGGCCAAAAAGCAGGCGTCCACAGGGGGAAAACAGTCGATTTGGCAGGTCTGGAGTTCATTGAGAAGTTATTGCTTTGGAAGGCACAGGAATATCTGTTGGGAGTCATAGAAGAGTTATTGGTGTTGGAAGTTATGATGTAGAATTATGGTGGAGGATATAGAGACCCTTATAGAAGCTCAGCAAACCTGTGAATCCATCTATCTAAGCACCCTCAATTCCCACTGAAATCCTCTTGGAACAATAATAATCATTTAACAAAGGAAATGGTTTTTGACCCAGACAACTAAATGCATTTCCGCTTAGTGCTTCCCAGCCCTCGCTTGATGCTCAGCCGTGTGTTGAGGTTGCCTGTTATTTTCCCAGACATCAAAGGCTTTGAAGGAAAAAAAATGCAACTTGGGAAAAATTGATTGTTTGCCATGAAAATCTCCCCTGAAAAGAGCAGTCTGAAGAACAATTAGCTGGAGGCATGCGAGCACATTGCAAAGTGAAAATACAACGTCGGAACTCAGGCGAGGATTCCCCCAGGAGAGCTGGTGGAGTGCCCTGCTGGTACAACAGCAATTAAGGAGGACAAGGGCATTGCAGACACCTTAATTTTTTTCCTTTCATCAAGTGTTTCTGACAGTGGGTGTTGGGGGTGTTGCTCCCGAGAGAGAGCTCACAGGAGGAAATAGGTGAAGCCTGGAGCTTTGTTTTGCCTCTGGGATGACAAGTTCTGTCAAATACAAAAAAATCCCAAAGACTGTCCTGCCTTGAATGGAGGGACTGATGTGGTGTTGCCCGTTTTCCTTTGGCCAGGAAATTGAGGCTCTGAGCTCTTCCTATAACTAATGGTACACATTCACCACTGCTGCCAGAGATTTCTAGCCCAGACACCTGCATGGACCATCTATCTTGCTACAAAGCCCGGGCTGGGTGATGAATGTTTAAGGCTAAATGATAATTTTGGGTAATGAAAGCTGACTCTCTGCCTGCAAGCCACAGCGCCACTTCCTTGATGATGGAGAAGGATGGAGAAACACATCCAACCTCCTAGGGTTGCAGCTGCAGAGGACATCATGAGCAGCTGGGAAGGACCTGAGTCCCCTTGCAATGCCATGAGGCCACACACAAGTGCCGAGTTAATTTTGCCATCACTAGCATGTTCTTCTATATATTGTGTATTTTAGACCAAAAGAATGATTGTGCTGAGAAGGGATCAATAGCTCAGCCAAGCGTCCAAGTTATTAACTCACAAACAAACAGCATCGGGGCTGATGGGAGGAGGAAGAATGTCAATTTTCTGTGCAAATATTATTGCAAGGAGCCTTCAAAGAGTGTTTTATTTAGCAAATCAGGGCTATCAGAGACAGCTCTTCCCTTGCTGGCTGAGCAAGGAGAGCTGGGGAATTGAATTATGTAGTTGGTAAAATGTCTTAGAGGGGTAGACCTTCAGGCTGAGGGGTCAATCTGAAGGATCCAGATGGGGTGGGATGTCACATGTGGGAAGGATTCCTCTCTTTCCCTATCCATCTGCCCATCTCACTTTCCTCCCACCAATGGAAAAGGCATTCTGTTGAGTTCCTTCTCTCTTCTCCCCTTGCTTCTCAGATATGTTCCTTCACAGGAAAAGGACGTGAATCTGCCCCGATTTTTTCCAAAAGGGGAAAAAAAGAAAGGGGGGAGGGGGTGGCAGGGGGAAGCTGCCTTGTTCAAGACATCCAGCCTTGGAGGTGGATCATACGAAATGGGGCGCCACCTGCCCAGCCATACTTGTGGCTCTTAGGGTTACCAGAGGATGGCTGTGTTCACTGCATCCCGTCAGGTTTTCAAATCCTCATCCTCCCCTTGCCCAGTCTGGCATGTCAGAGCTTTACACTGTACAAAAACACATCATATTTTTTCGATCTCGCTGCCCTATGCCTGTAACAATGAGTGGCAGAGGGCTGTAGGGCCGGGCTGGCAGCTGGGGCTCTCCCACTTCTTAGCAGGCCCAGCCATGCATTAAAATCTGTGAAATCCCAGCCCTTTTCCCCTGTTATTTCCAGTGTCGGCTGTGACTCAATATGTAAAAAATATTACCAAGGTCAGAGCTTATGCTTTGAAATCTCAGCTGCCACAGAGGAGGTGGTTTTGCAACACATAAAATGCAGTTGGTATCTTGCCACATCCCAAACTTGCAATGTACCGTGCAAAGCGCTCCCTCACCCGACGTCTAGGAAGTAGATGGAGAAAAATCTACTCTATTTCATTCCCCTCCGCTCGGGTTCATCCTGCTGCTTGCTCGACCCTGCAACAAAACCCAGCAGGCTGGCTTTGTCTCACGGTGGGGCACAGATCTCTCTGACTGAACTTCTTGCAACCCTGTCTGCCGAAGCTTCGTCCTGCGGAGATGATGCTGTGACACCAAAGGGCGCTGCGAGAGTGACAGCAGGGACACCCCGGGGCTGCGTGCTGGGGGTTCGTTGCAGGGATGCTCTCTGCACAGCAGTGTTGCCTGCTGAGCCTGCAAGCGCCTGGTGTTTGTGTCAGGGGGTGGGGTGCCTGCAGACACCCCCCCCCATATGCCGTCCTCCCCCCTGTCCCTTCCTGCAGGGGATGTTGGGTGCTGCTTTTGAGGGGTGTGATGCTTGGAAAAATTTTGATGCTGAAAGGGTTATCAAGCATTGGAACAGGCTGCCCAGGGAAGTGGTGGAATCACCATCCCTGGAGATATTTAGAAGAGGGGTAGACATGGTGCATAGGGATTTGGCTTAGTGATGGGTTTTGTCAGTGTTAGGTGCGTGGTTGGACTCAATGATCTCAAAGGTCCCTTCTAACCCAGGCAATTCTATGATTCTACAGCCCAGCAAGGGGTGGGAGGGCTCGCTGCAGCCATGCCTGACCCCACAGCCCACCCCAGGCAGCACAGACCAGCACACATTCTGCTTCTCTCCATTGGTAAAACCTGATGGATGGCAGGGCCTCGGGAAAACAGAGCCTGACGTTTCTGGGAGCGTGCAGCCACTTTGCCTTTACAAGCCTGCAAAAGCAGAGTGGGAAGGTGTCCTTCTTACCACCATGCAGCCACCTGACATTTAAGAAAATGGTGCACAATTTAGGCAAACATCAGCCAGGATGAGTTAGCCCTGCGTGGTCTCTTGCGATGCCTTCAGTTCCTTGCCCCACGGGGGTCTGTGGGTGAATTGGGCAAACCCGCTGCCCACCACAAAGGAGGCTGGCTGGAACAGTACAGCACAGCCTGGGATCTTGTTGACCCCATGGAACAGCCCCAAAGCGGCCTGCTTGTTTTGGGGATTCAAGGCTGTACAATGCTGATGCTCTTCAGGTGAGCAGGGTTGAGGGGCCCAGCACTCCTGGTCCCTACCATTCCTCCTTTGCTTTCTTAAGCACATGTCCCAGGCAGAATTTTTAGGACCTGATGTCCCAGTTGCTTGTGGAGCATAGATGTCACTCCCTCCCCATGGCCAAGCCCGCTTGGCTGCACTGTCATTCCTTCATATATCCCTTGCTCACACATCTGCATGTCGTGAATGTGCTCCTGTGAGCATTGCAGTGTACTATCTGCTGATGAAAAGCCTTTTCCTCAGCTAAAGAGAGGGGAAAAAGTAGTGCAAGATGGTATCGGCTTCGCATCCAGCAAACTTTTCTCGGTGCCAGTCTGCAGAACAGCATCATGCTGGGCTTCTCTGAGGAAGTGTCTGAGGCAGGTGATGACTTGCTGAGCAGCACCTGTGTCCCAAAAAGTGGCAGTCTGCAGTTTTGTGCCACGTTTCTCTCTCCGCAAAAGTTTTCAAACACAAGTTGGTAGCGACTTACCACCTCGCACGTTGTGCCCTGCCAGAAGAGTTCTGATGCATTTTTTAGGGCAGAAACAGCTATGTCTAACAGGCAAGGCAGCAAAAATTTTGCCCTTAGATGAGACAGGAAAATCTGGCTGTAAAGCCCAACATTTTATTCCACATGCAGCAATTTCTTAAAAAACAGAACAAGCCCTTCATATTTCTGCAGAGCTCTGGTCCCAATCAAATAGCTGGACTGGGAGAAGCATTAGAAAATGGGGGAACAATCTCATGTTAGTCCATTGGGAAAGTTAATAGACCTTTTCCATCCCAAGTCTGTAGGATTCTGGGCTTTTTGCAATAGCTGCTCCACTTAAACCACAGCTCTGTGCATTGCCTCGCTCAAACTGACGGCTCCTTCCCCTGCAGCGGCCCCGCTTGTCTCATTAAAGCTCCCACCTTTCCGCTGCTCAACTGAAAATCAACAAAGGGAAATTTAGGCTGGATATCAGGAACAATTTCCTCAAGTTGACTGTGAAAGTGCCTCTAGGGAGGAGCAGCGGAGGCTTTGCTGCTTGCAGCGTTTAATGGGTTTCCCATCTCGGTGTTGGAGGGAGGGCAGCCTGGGCTCGGAGCCGCCCGGACAGTGCCAGGCATCCCTGGCTGCAGGCGATGTCTTGCTCTTTCTCTGATCATTTCCCTAGTAATAAGCACAGGGGGGTGTCACTGCTTCTCCATGCCTGTGCCTCTTGCCACAACGCTGCTGAGCTGGAGATGGTGAGTGTCTTGGTGCAGTGGCTTTTCTCATTAATAAAAATCCTGAGATAACTCCTTGAGACCCGGGCACGTTTGGCTTGAAACAGCATGTGCTCTCTAGGCTGTCCAAAAATTGATTTCAGGTGAGAATAACTCCACACGTGTGCTGGAAAAAGCAGACGCCTTCCTTCGATGACTCACGTCCTTTCTGCATCTCATCGTCAGCCCTGCCTTTGCTGGAATGGGGTTTTGCTCCCAGTTTTGCTGCCCCAGGTCACCTTGGCCTGGCTTTTCCCCACGTCAGGGTGAGCCTGCGGCCATATCACTGTGTATTGCTGCTCCAGAATTTATTGCTTCTCCAGGAAAGTGTTTTTCCAAGTGGGGTGTGGGGTCCCGCTCCATGTCTCAGCACAGGGATTGAGCACAGTCTCCGCTGGATCCTGGCACCACACCGCACCTTCTCTGCGGTCCCAGACACTAGAGAGTCTCCCAAAATATTCTTACTGTGGGGAGGCTGGTTGTGGCACATCACTGTGTTGAAACTTTAATTTCTAACCAGGCTTTTAAGCAAATTGTTTCAATTGGAAATGCAATGTCTCGTGTCAATTTTGCTGATCCAAGAGAAGTGGGCAGGAGGGATGGAGAAGCTGCTGCTTTGCTGAGGTCAATTTGAATGGAGGGAACCATGTTCTCCCAGAGGAGACACTCGTTGCAAGATTAGCATGGGTGATGCTTCAGGGTGGAAGAGCCTGGGGAAGGGGGAGGCACAGGCAGGGCTCCCTAGTCATTCCCAGCTGGCAACGCAGCATGTTGGGGGGCTCTTTGGAGACCAGTAGTGTTGAAGAACTTGGGTGACTTTTAGCCCTGAAGCTTGGTATATGGAAAGGGGCAAAGAAGGACCCATAGTCTGTCAGTAGTTGGTACTACAGGACTGTTGAAAGGAGAAGAATGCACAGTTGGAGTATGAGAGGAAGACGAGGGCTTTTGTGTCCCTCTTCTTCATGGTAGCTCATGGGCTTTCCCCTTGCAGTGACCTTGTGAGGCCATAAATATGATGGAGAGAGGAACCTCAGGGTTTCTGGGGACAAACATTTTGGGTTGCACATCCTTCTCTTCCCGCCCTCCCTCCACAGCTGGCGCTGAACAAATGCAGAGGAGGACATTTAATCCTTTCCTTGGATAATTTCATAACCTAAGGCTAAAGGCTGCAGATGAGCATGGCCTGTGGGGGACAGGGAACAATCGAAGGTCCTGGTCAGCATGACAGGCGGCGGTGTCAGTGCAGCAGCCGCCAGGCTGTTTTAAAGCAGAACCCTCTCTAGATAGCTTTTAAAAACGTACGTGATATCTCACAAAAACATGGTCGGGGTGTGGATTCCAGCTGTGCACTTCAGAGATTTCCGATCTTTTGTTTCCCGTGCATGAACCCAACGTACTAATCTGCAATTTGGGGTCTGACTCTGCTCTTTGCTCCAGCCGGCGGAGCTGTGCCGGGAAGTGGGACGCCACGTGTGACCTGCAAGGGCTCGGCAGAGAGCAAGCCAGGAGCAGCGAGGGGGAAGGGGAGCAGGTTGCGATTGATTTGTACGGCTCAGCTTGCAAACTGCTGTCCTGCTGTGCAGGATACTGCTGGGAGATGGGAGACCCCACTGGATGCTCTTCCAGAGACTGGGAATCCTTGCAGCAAGCCACAGCCCCCAACAGTGTTGTAGAAATGTACCATCTGGGCCTTCCTGGACCGCACCCGCATCCCACCTCTGTAAGGAGACATTGCTTGGAGACTGACTCTTTGGTGCAAAGACATGCCCTCATGTCTCAGGCTGTGGTCAGCATCCTATGAGGGGAAAGCTGCCACCAGCATGGGAGTGGAGGTAGTACAGAGCCCAGGTGTCCCATCTGCCCTGTTTTTCATGGTGGGCCAGCATGGCGGGGATACCTTTCTCCAGGCTTTTCCTCCGCTAGCATCATTCCTAGCACCACCAAGATGGGCCCTGGGTGTCTGCACCTTCCTTGACCTGGGGGCTGCTGGTGAAATTCACAAGGCATTGCGGGATGGGTGAACGAATGCAGCCCACCACAGGAGTCGACACTGGCAGCAGCTGGGTCAGGCAGTTGAAAGCCATCTGGAACCAGGGTGTACAAGCTGCATGAGCAGTGGGGTGCACAGGCTTGAAGGGTTTCTTTGAGAAAGGAAGCCAAGGCCATGTAATGAAAGCAGGGCTGCTCCTGTAGCATGCTGCAGGCTGGGAGCGATTCTTTTTGGGGAGCCTAGACCCAACCTTACAGGCATTCCCTGGGCTTTCTTAATTTCACTGGTGTCTTCAGCCAGGTCAGGGTTTCCCTTGTGCTAGCCATCACGAATGCACCTCGTGTGATGGAAGTGACATTTGTTTTCTGCAACAGCGATGCCTTGCCCTCCCAGAGCCAGCTGAATTCCCGCTAATCCTCCCTTCCCTCATTTCACACATTTTTTTCTTCGTTCTGCTCCTAGACCACGGCACTTTGCTAAGCGTCACAGTCAGCAGCAGGTAATTTAAGCACACATCTGCTTGCAATCTGGGAGGAAGGAGAGAGGCAGTTTGTCTTTGTTAGAAGCCCGGCGGTCGTGGCTCTTTGCTTACCTGGTGGCATTAAGGCTTTTTTTTTGTGGCTATAAGGGGGCCAGGTGGGAAACAGGGGTCAGACGGGATGGGGGACACGGTGACTGGCTTTGGTTCCTCACCCAGGGGTGTTGTTGGGGTTGTTCAACCAGGGCTGATGGGCTGCGTGACCCAACTTGAGTGCTGGTACCTGCTGGGTTTGGCTGTCCCCATTTCCCCTCCCTTTCAGTCCCCTTCTTGTGGTGTGCTGGGCTGTCCACCTTCCCTGGTGAAGGCTAGCCATCCTGCTGGCCAGGGATAGACGGCCACCAGAGCCGGTGGCCAGGTCCATGCCCTCATTTCAGGAAGGCTCTGGCATTTTGATCTCCTTCCTATGGGTGAGGCAGGGGATACAGGATGAGCAGTAGGAGGTTGGAGCTATTGCTGGGGGCAACAGAGGGATTAAATCTCACAAGCCCGTAGAAGACTAAGGCTTTTCTCCTTCCAGTGCTTCAGGGCAAACTTATTTCAGAAAATTCTTCATCTCCCACTGCTATTCCCTTTGTTGGGCTTCCTCTTAATGCTCCAATCTATTTGGTTTATTTTTGGAGCTGCCCACACCCCACCAGCAGTACAGAGATTCCAGGGCATCCGCACGTTGGAAAGGCTGATGGTGGGGGTAAATTGAGAGATACTGCTGATTTTCCTGGGGAAATGAGGACACATCGCTGTGTTTTTCCAAGGAGATGGAGAACTGGAGCAGTGCTGCAATGGTCCCTCTGCAACCAAGAGAGATTAGGGTTGTGGAAGGATGCTGGCACCTCAAAATTTTCTTCTTCACACACACCCCTTGCAGACCTCTCCTTTCCTGTTCCAGTCCTTGAAAACAGTTTCTTAAATGCATTGAAACCTTTTGTCATGTTTTGCTAAGTTTAGACTGACTGCCTTTTCCCTCTGTGTCCCAAAACAGCTGCTGAATGAAAGGCAATCGTTTTCTGATATTCAATACCATAAGCAGGAGTGATTTGAAAATGTGTTGATTCCTTAGACTGTGGGAAAAAGACCTGTACTGCTGGCAAAAACGGGCTGAAAAGTAATGTAGGGTTTTTCAGGTTGTTTTTTTTTTTTATTTCTCTTTTTTTTTCAATGGGTTCATGGAAAAACAACTCATATTTCTTCATTGCTTTGAATTTTCCCTGGAGGCTTCCAAGGGGCTGAAGTCTTGTATTTCTATACACTTGTTTGCGGAGACGGCAAAACGCGGTGGATTCACACAAAAGCCTCGGATTTGGCAGTATTGGAAAAAGGGGATCTGTGTAATGCCCCAAAGCGTCATTCTTACAGCCCACGAAGCCAGACATCCCAAGGGGAGCCCAGTGCCAAAATTAGCTAAACTCACAGCCACATCAGTGGGGTAAAGGGGCTGTCCTGTGGCCGGTGCCAGAGGAGTCATGCTTCCCGACCCTTGCTGTGACACAGATGTTTTGTGTCACACTGGGGTCCGCTGGCAGCAGCAGTGGGGCTTTCCGCTCCCTGCAGCTCCAGGGCATCCATGGGGGAATTGGTCCCACAGTCAGGGTTGACTGTCCTGCCCAAGCACATGGTGAGATGCCAATACCCAGGCTCGGTCTGCATGCTATGCTGCCAGTTCTGCGTGGGTTTTCCTTCCTCCATCCAGCAGCCTCAGGTCCTAAAGATTGCGTGTTTGAGATATGTGTAATATTAGTCCACGTAAATCACATCAAGCCTATGGCTTCCAGCACTGCTGGCTTGGATTCTTGCAGACTAGCTCGCTGTCACTCAGCCACTGGCCGTCTAGGTTAGCTTAATGAGGAAGCCAGACTAAGATGAAATAATTAATGCAGCTGTAGAGTGGAGATGTAGGAGTCCGTGGGGGATAAGGGAGCTGGCCCAAATCTTCCTCCCCAACTGGAGTGCTCCAGGCCTTCGTGAAGGTTCGGAAATACTCCATGTCCACTGGGTGCCGAAGGTGGGTCTGTGGTCATTCCAGCCTGGGATGCTCCTGGGACCTCTCGGAATCAGCTGTGTAGGCATGGGGGTCTGGACCGGGTTCAGGGCAGCAGCTGTAAGCTGGGAGCATCGTGGGAGGCCGTTGATTTTTTAGGAGGGTAAAATCTCCTGTGATGGGGGAGAGGAAAGTAGTGCCAGGCTCGAGAGGATGCTCTGTTGTTGGGAAGCTCTTCTTAGCCCCAAGAGTGGGGAGATGGGCCAGAGCCCTCCTCACTGAGGACTGATCCCGCTCCACTGGTGTGAATGGGCAGTGTTGAGGAGAGGCACCCGCTCCTGCTGTGAGCTCTGCCACTCACCGCGAGCCTGAATCAAAGCAGGTTTATTTAGTAAACCCATTCTAGGATAAAGCTTTTGATTTATAGGCGCCCCAATAGCGCTCCAAGGAGGACTTGTACAACTTTAACTGCATTTTCTCAGCATCACACCAGCCCAATAAAAGAGAGTTCATATGCGCTGCACAAATTCTCACTTCCAATATAAAAAAGGTTTTATGAGACTGGAAGTCTCGCTGGCTCTGCGGGGCCGGGTGTATTGGCGGATACTCCGCATGACAGACCCTCGATTCCTCTTCGAGTTGTCAGACTTCAGTAGCATTTACAGCTATTTAGCTATCAAATTTTATGTGCGGCTCCGAGAGAAATGTGTCTTTTAAATACTGCTCTGTCTCATAAACAGCAGTCTGTTAAACCCTGTCAATGGTAGAAGCGGTTCGTGAAGCCCTCTGATGCGGTCGCCTACGAGCTCCGCTCGTTACCTGAGCACTGAAGTGCTGAACAACGCACCGAGTTCATTTTCTGAGCTGGTCATCCTGGCTGGGGATCAGCTTGCCCAGCGAAAGCTAGTTAAATAGTTGCACTCTGGCAGTCCAAATTTGGGGTCGGTTTTACCCCAGTGTAAATGCCCTCCATGATAGCCTCTGTAGGGCCCCATTCACATGGTGCTGGCTGGGGCAAGGCTCTGGAGTTTGTCACCTGCTCTGTGGTTGCATCCAGAGGCCACTGGTGAGAACTCAAACCAAACTTTCCACCCCAGGGCTTTGGAGCTCAGGGTCCTCTCCTCTCTGCAGGGTCCTCTCCTCTCCTTTGGTCTTCCTGCTGATCCTCCCTCTTGGAGGAGGAGCTGGAGGCAGGGGGTTCCTGGGGTGCCAGTCTTGACCTTGCCCATAACAAAATCCCTTTGTTGCTCCTTAAAACTTCCCCCTCAGGGTATCCTCATCCCAGTGCTTTCAGTGCTTTTCCCGGCAGCAGTGCAGGGGAACAGCATGTACCATTTTGCATCTCCATGCTGTTTATTTGGTGACCCAAGCTGAGCCCTTTCGTGCTGGATGAGGAACAGAAGCTGCTCACCCACTTTGCTGATGGTGCAACTGCGCCATCCCCGCTGCTTGGGATATAATTTACAGACTCTGATCAAGGTTTCGGAGCTGAGCCAGGCTTGAGTTTTCAAGCTTCTTTAATTTTATTGGTTTTTCTTCTTTTTTTTTTTATTATTATTATTATTTTAGTGCAAAACAGTAACTTTATGTGGGTTTTCAGCCCGCGTCGCTTGGAAGGTGCAGGTGGTGCAGGTGATGGGGTGAACCCGGGCTGTGGGCACCTTTGCCCAGAGGTTCAGGCTAACAACGAGTGCTTGGATGTCTAATTGCTAACGAGTGCTTGGATGTCTAATTGCTGCCCTGTGCGGCGGATGGGGAGGTTTGCTCTCCCGTCGCTGCCGTTCCTGCGTGCAATGAGCCGGGGGCCGGGGAGGGAAAAAAAGCGATACGTGCGTGTGCGGCGTGGTTATTTTCAAATATGAAATTGCACCTGCAAAAATAGAAGCCAGGAAGGGACTGGCGAGCAGCTTGGAGCTGGGAGGCGCCATGCGTGCGGAGCAGGGATGGGGACAGCATCTCTGAGCTTCTTTCCCATGCTTGCGCCACCGCCTGATAGTTTTCAGCGGACGTTAGTTTTCCTCCCCCTCGCATTTCCATTAATCATCTGCTTGTCAGCACTCTTCCCCCGCCCTCAGCTCTCCTCCCTTCCCCGCCAAGTCGCGGGGAGCAGCACGCAGGCACGCAGGCATGCAAGCACCCATGCACGCCTCCTGCCTGTCTGACGACCTGGCCGCTCGTTAATCACTCACCGGTGTCACGCAAGTCGGCCTCCACAGAAGGACATTTTGAAGAGGGGAAGGCAGCCAGCTCCTCGGTCTCCACTTCATCCATGGGGATGGCCAGGGTGTGTTGCAGCCCATGCTCTCCGTCCCACTCCAAAAGAAGAACTGGTCAGGTTTGTTCAAACAGGTTTTGCTTTCCAATGTGTTTGGAAGAAGCTCTGGGCTGAGCCATCCCCCTCCCAAAATTTATAGGGGACTTTTTTACATGTAATTTTTCCTGGCAATGGCAGGCTTATACATCCATCCATGTAAGTAGTGATCTTAGGAGGTCTCTAGTTCAGTCTCCTTCCCCAAGCAGGGTGAATAATGAGTTTTACTAAAAACTAAAACCAGCCTAGTTGGTCCATCTAGGTCTTGAAAACCTCCAGGGCTGGAGATCCCAATCCCCATGTGAAAACGTCTTCATTGTGGCAAGCCTGAACCTCTTCCATTGCAGCCCATGTCTGCTGTCTCTCATCTTCCCATCATGTCTCCATCGTCTCGCTAACCTTCCTTTAGGGGCTGGCAGGTTGCAGTTAGGTCTCCCCAGAACCATCCCTTCTGAGGGGTGACAAACCTTGTTTTCTCAACTTGTCTTCATCTCCATGTGCTTCAGACTCATCATCACTCTGATGGCCCTTCACCAGACTTGCTGGAGGTCAGCAATTCCTAGCTTGTACCGAAGCCCCAAAACTGGGAACAATGCTCCATATGGGGCTTAACTCCTCTTTTTTTATATTGTTTTTTTTTTTCTTGTAGTGGATTTTGCAGATCCTACCTAGACATTTACCTGGCACCAAATTTCCCCTCTGGCTGGGAAAAGCTGCCAAAAAATATCAAAATGTAATAAAGTGTTCATGTTTGTGTGCACAGTTATTTAGGAATGACTGCTGTTTTGAAGAGCCAATAAATTTTTTTATTAATACTTTTCATGGGTGTGTTTAAGAACTTCAGTTTGACCCATGTGCAAATGCTCAGCTCTGCTCTGCTTGGAGGCTCCTCTGAAACCCTGGCAGGAGCAGTGCCCTCTCCACAAGCTGTGTCAGCCACAGAGATAGTAAACTCAGATGGTTTCTTTTCCTATCCTCTCTCCTTGGCCTGAGTTTTGCTTAATTAGTGCTCCGAGTTTTCATCTGCCAGGAGAAAGCTTTTCTTGGGGTCGGGAAGGGTCTGCTCTGGTGAGGGCTGTTGCATGCTGCGCTGGGTGGTGCTGGGGATGCAGCTTGGAGGGGTGATGGGGATGAGGGATGCAGCCAGAGCTGGGGACAGGGAGCGCAAAACCTTTAGGAAAAGTTAAAGTCAGGCAGGCTGCAGGGCAGGAGGCAGAGCACCTCGGAGGTGGGGGCTCATGAGGAGGAAAGGAATATTTGCTGGGGGCAGGCGTCCCTGGGAGAGGCTGAGGAGATGCTTGGTGTGAGTTTGGCTCTTTCTAAAACAGCTCATTGGCTTGTTGGAGAAATAACCTCAGCCCAAATGCTGTGAATCCATCTCAAGGCTGAGGGTGAAGAGGAGGTGGGAGATCCATCCCAAGGCTGAGGGTGAAAGAGGAGGTGGGAGATCCATTCAAAGGAGAGGGGTGAAGAGGAGGTGGGAGATGGGAAGTGGGGGGCTAAACGAGCAGTAGAAGCTGTCACCATGTTGGGACAGGCTTAGCTCTGCTGCTGCACCCTCCCTGAGTTTTGCAGAAGAGTATTAGCTAAAGAAATGCCTGGCAGCATGTCCAGGAGGAGCCACCTCCACATCCCCAGAGTGGAGAGCTGGGGTTTGAAGTAAAACCTCCCGCCGTGCTAGGGAGGTGGAAGTTGGTCTCCCGCTCTCCACCCAGGCAGCATCACAGCAGGCTCAGGCAGCCTGAAGGGAGCAAAATGGGGTGCAGAAGTGCATTTCCCCAGGTTTGCTGCTCCCCCGTGGCTTTACCCTGTGGTAAGCACAGCAAGCTGATGCGTACGAGTAGACTTGACTCTGGCTCAGCTTTTCCTTTGTTCTGCCATTGAGGAATATTTGGGGATTGAAAGGGAAATGCAGTGCTTTCTGCTTCCAAAGGGAAAAAAAAAAAAAGAAGAAATGAAGGGAAGGGAAGGAACCTCTCTCCCTCTCCCGCACGCTGCACCGGCGAACCCTCATCATCCTGTAGCAGGAGGCCAGCGCACATGAATATTCCTGCGCAATATGCACGAGTGATGAGCCCCATATGCAGGCCTTGGGAGAAATTAAGTATTTTCTACGGCGTTTTCCAAAGAGCCTTTCTATCAAAGTGCTCGGTCGGGAGCCAAAACGCCCCAGCTCTCGCAGCCCCAGCTGGTTGACACTTTTTTTTTTTTTTTTTTTAATTTTATTTTTAAACTCTGATGAATATTTTCTAATTAAAAAACAAGCCCTCCCCTAAATGGAGTCTTGCCCCAGTGGATGGAGTTGAGCCAGAGTTTGGGAGGGGGATGAAGGCCGCTGGGGACTCCACGGCTGTTCTCGGCTGCTGAGGTTTTTTTCTTCCTTCGGTGCTGGAGCTTTCAGGAAGGGTCCTGAGATGAGACACACACATGGTCCACATCTGCCCAGCCACGTAC
>VZTM01010019.1:51382-97213 GCA_013400555.1 Jacana jacana | reverse complement strand
CTGTGGAAGGCAGCTGACCAGGCAGGGGGGTGGCAGCCTGGTCCTTTCTTCTGCCTGGCCCCAGAGAGAGGGGAAGGATGAGCACAGGCTCCAGGCAGGTGGTTTGAGGAGCACCAGTATCCTGGGATAGAAGTCACTGGGGTACAGATGGGCAAAGAGACTTCCAAGCAAAGTTTGGTATAACAAGGTCTGCTCTTCATGTACTGAGTGTTTAGCCTGTGAAGGTGAGAAGAAGCAAAAAAGCAGCATGGTTTGGGTGGAACAGACAGGGTGTTTACTGGAGGGAGAGGAGCCTGAAGAAGAAGGGAAGGGAAGGGAAGGGAAGGGAAGGGAAGGGGAAAAAAAGNAAGAAAGAAAGAAAGAAAGAAAGAAAGAAAGAAAGAAAGAAAGAAAGAAAGAAAGAGAAAAAAAAATCTGTGCAGTTTGACGTCATTTGGGGACCAAATCAGCTCCCAGGTGTGGTACCAATCTGTGCGTCTTCACAACCTTGCAGGGCTGGAAACAAATTGAATTTTAACCCAATTCCTCCTATATTGAGTATTCATTTAATTCTGCTGGATTTGCATAGCAAAATCTTCCTCCAAGCGTACAATCTTCCCAGCTTTTTCATTTTGGGAACACGGCTGAGGCCCAAATAGTCTCACGCCACAACCCACCTGCCAGCGGCAGCAGGCAGCAGTGCCGGCCTTGCCAGAGCTCATTACTGCTAGCCAGATCCATGCTCAAAAGGGGATCTTCCTTTGGAAAGGGGTGTTCTGTTTCCCCCACGGCCACTGAGCCCACCCCGACACCCCGGCACGCGTTTGGGTGTGCAGCCGCTCCATACCCCCCTGCGGGAACTGCTTTCCCTGATGTCAGACGGCTAATACCCTCTAACAAACATGCTAATTTAAGAGCTGTTAAAGCCAGGGGGCAGCGGGAGGTCACACTCCGCACAAACAGATGGTGTTTTGTCCTTGATAATTAAATTTTCCTGTAGTTTTGGGCGAGAGACTTTCTTGCCTTTTATTTCAGCACAGCTGCCTCGGGCCAAGTCCATTCCTCCTTCTTCATCCTCTGCTCGCTCTCAGCAAACACTGCCTGCCGGGCCAAGAAGGACCCCCGGGAAGGTAGGGATCCCCAAAGGGTTTTGGAGTGACCCACTGGGCTCGCCTCATGTGCTCTGCCGGCTCTGGGCTACCACAGTGAGATTCCCCCTTCAGCAAAGAGGCAGCAGTTGGAGACCAGGTGAGCAGCACCAGCCTGGGGGCTTTGTGAGTGCCCCCAGCCCGTTTCAGCATCACTGGTCGGGGAGAGACCCTGCTTGTCCTGCTGCTGCTTTTCCCCCAGCTGCTTTTCCCCCAGCCCTGTTCAGGGAAAGCTGGGATGGGGGTGTGTGTCGAGGGGGGGTGTGCTGGGGTCACTGAGGTCCTGCTGCAAACCAAGGTGGTGGTGATGGCAAGACAGCTGCGGGTGTGTGGTGAGGCTTGACATGCGAGTGTGGGGGTTGGAGAGAAAAGGGGCCAATTTCATTGGATTTAATTCAATTTCACAAGCTTTCCCAGGAGGATGTTTGCAAGCAGGAGGGGGCAGGCAGGTCTCCCCAGTCCCACCTCCAGCCCTGGGCTCAGCCCTGTGTATACCAAAGGGGCTGCTAGCAGGGGAGAGCCCCCTCCAGCATCACTGGCCACAGCATGAGCTGTCCCTGCCAAGGGGCAGGGACAGTGCCTCTCTGCACTGCCAGTCTCTTCACTTGTCCTCAGGGCATCATGGCGCAGCTCCATGCCTCAGTTTCCCCCAGTTCAGTATCTGGCTCCAAAAAACTGGGTGTCACTGTGGCATTTGGAGACAGTCCCCAGCAGGCTGCATGTGACACACTGGGAGCCCGTGAGACAGCGTGGGGTGAGCTTGGTAGAGAAACTGGATGGAACTGGGAGAAGCAACGAGCACCAAACCCGATCTGTCTGTAGGGTGGGCAGTTTCTCAGCAGCCTGTGCTTTTCTCTTCCCTGGTATTGAGCAGCATCCTTGCAGTGGGGAGAGAGGCAGGGGGCAGCCCGTATGCAGGTGCAGGACACATATACTCACCATCACATCTGTCCTGGCTGCCTGGGGTGGCCTGTGTAGGCTTGTGGGCTGGTGACCCCAGGCTTGTTGGTGGTGTAAAGATGTTTCAAGGGCTACTGTCCAGGATGCTGTCCCATTGCATTGCTGGCAAATTTGTGCTCCAGGTGCTCCGTGGGTGTTTGGAGCTGGAGGCACATGTGGTGCTCATTGTGGCAGTCTCCCCTGCAAAATCCTTCCTCTGGTCAGCTGTGGGGAGCCCAGGGCTGCCAGGGTAGGGTGGGCTGGGGTGCAAAGTGGCCAGGGGGCTTGCAAAGGTTGCCACCAGGCAGAACCAAGGGCGGCTGCAATGCAGCTGTGTGCGTTTCATGAGCAGATGTGTGCAGAGCAGCTTGGTGAGCATGCAAGCCAGCAGTAGAGTGGTTTTTCATCCCGCTTGCCCATCCACAGTGGCACTCCTCCTCTGGGGCATCCCATCTGCTCCCTCAGTGTCCAGGGGAACCCTGGTACCCCATGGGCTGGCGTAGGCTCACAGCCAGGCCAGAGCTGGGGTCTCTGGACCATCCTGATGCTCTCCCTGTGCCATTTGCTGTCCCCTGTTGTGCTGGGAAGGAAACCCACATCCCAAGGGATGGAGAATATTCCTGTTGTGGGTGGACAGGTCTCCAGGCTTTCCTGGTGCAGAGAACCCAGATTCTCCAGGTGGGATCTGGACAGGGGAGGACAGCAAACAGAAAACATGGTGTAGCACATGGTCCAAGCATCCTGAGCCCGTGCCTGCCTCTAACAGTGCCCGTCATCCTCCCTGGGCCCTGGAGGCTCCCTGACCCCTGCCCTCTGCCCCCAGCCTACTGCCAGCTGGTACGAAGGCGTGGGGGAGAGATGTAGCACAGCAAAACAAATCATCCTGAGGCATCTCTGGGGAGGCAGCATCAGAGTCATTGGAGTGGCTTCCTCAGTGCCAAGCGCTTGAAGAAAAAAAGCCCAAACAATAAACAATCCAAAATTAAAATGCCCAGCAAGCTCCATACAACCAGATGCTCCCTCCCTTACGCTCTCAGCTACTAAGCCAGTGCCTTATTCCTTTCCTGGACAAAACTGAATATGAGCCAGCAGTGTGCCCAGGTGGCCAAGAAGGCCAATGGCATCCTGGCTTGTGTAAGAAACAGTGTGACCAGCAGAAGCAGGGAGGTGATTGTCCCCCTGTTCGCAGCACTTGGGAGGCCAAACCTTGAGTATTGTGTCCAGGTCCGGGCACCTCAGCACAAGACTGATCTGGAGGGGCTGGAGTGAGTGCAGAGGAGGGCAACGAAACTGGTGAAGGGCCTGGGGCATAAATCTTATGAGGAGCAATTAAGGGAGCTGGGACTGTTTAGTTTGAGGAAGAGGAGGCTGAGGGGAGATCTCATCGCTCTCTACAACTGCTTGAAAGGACGTTGTAGAGAGGTTGGTGCTGGTCTCTTCTCAAAGGCAATTAGCAATAGAACAAGAGGGAATGGCTGCAAGCTGCAGCAGGGTAGGGTTAGGCTGGACATTAGGAAAAAATTCCTCACAGCAAGAGTGGTCAGACACTGGAATTGGCTGCCAAGGGAGGTGGTGGAGTCTCCATCCCCGAATGTGTTTAAGAGTTGTTTAGATGTGGTGTTAAGGGACATGGTGTAGGGGAGAACTTCGTAGAGTAGGTCTGATGGTTGGACTCGATGATCCCAAGGGTTTCTTCCAACCTAAATGATTCTAGGATTCTATGAAGATGGACTGCCACGGTCTCTTCCAGCGCTCCCCACTTTGGTCCTGCTCATGTCTGGATTTTAACACTAGGATGCTTTTCTCTGCCTCAGAATTTTGTATCTTAAGGGGCACTGGGGAGTTTGCAGACCAGCCTGCCACAAACTCTCTTAAAGGAAAAAAGCAGGGTTGTAAAGCAGGGTTGTGAGCAAAATCCTGAGGGATGTGAAGGGCAATGCAGCCCCACAGACACAAATAAGAAATGTTGCAAGCATTTCCCTGGAAACCACAAACCAAACCTGGCATGAGGCAGCAGGACCTTCCTAAAATGTTTGGGGGTGTTTGCTTGGTGTATGGGAGTTTGGTTCTGCTGTTGTATTTTGTTTCAGGTTTTGTTCCCCATCATTAATATTTTTTTTCATGAGTGGAGACTGGGAATTGAAGTGCCAAAATGCTGTTTGACACCAAGAGCTCCTTCTCAGAGTACTCACAGCCTGGAGAGGTGGAGTGAGCGGGATTGACCCCTGATGTGCCTATCTTTGGTGATTTCTCCAGCTGTCAGGGAGCAGCACTGGGAAACACTGGACCATGAGCATGTCCCATCACCTATCTCCCTCTCTTGTATGCCTAATTTCCTCTGTCTGTCTTGGGCATGGTTCCACTAGCTCCATACCACTGGGAGAAGCATTTGTGAAAAAACTCAGCCCAAGACCCCACTTTGAGTGGAGGTTCCAGAAAAAATCACCATCTTTGGCAGTCCTTTGACAGAAGAAAATGTTTGATTGATTCCTGCAATCTTTCTCTGCAGGGAGCCAGTGCAGATAAACGTTGAGTGAAAAAAGGGGGGAAATTACATTTTTCATCATTGGTCCAAGCTTTTCTCCATCTCAGGTGGTATCTGGGAGTGGATATGGGGTGTGGAGGAGGAGGGTTTGGGTATGGCATCTCGGCTGAGCTTCCCATCCAGGTGGCACTGGTGTCTCTGAGGAATAGGGCTGGGGCAATGTTTGTTTGCAGCCACTGCTGTGGGAATTCAGGCCCCCTCCTACCCTGCCGTGCTTTCTGCCGGCACCAATTGCAAAGGTGTGCGACGCTTATTAGTATGCTGTGCTTTGCCTTCTCTTTTATCACCACTGGAGCAGATGGCTGGGCTTGGACTGCTGCCCTCTGCTTGCAGAAAGGCCGTTTAATGTGATGGTAGTTTGAGGACAGGTAGGGGCTGTGGGAAATGTCCCCCTTCATGGCTCCAAGCAGGAAGAGGGGATAGGAAGGGGCAGGAGGCTACCAGCCTGGCATTGTCTTCAATGAGGACCAAGAGCTGTTGGTAAGCAGGGCTGCTGGGGAGGTTCTCAGTGGTTTACCCAAGTGATGCACTCCTGGGACTGTTCATGGGGGTGGGATGTGGCTGGTAGGGAGCCACACCATGATGACAGTTCACCTGCCTCTCCTTGGGGCATAGAGGAGTCAGGTCATAGCACACCTGCATGAGTCCCTTTTCCTACCAAGGTCAGTGTGTGGGCTGCAGTGTCCTTATGCCCACATGGTCAGTTTAAAGGAGCTGCAAGGTCTGGTTTGAAAGTAGACAAACCTACCTTGCTCCTGGAGCAGAAAAGCCCCAGCCTTTACAGCTACAGGTTGAGGAACTGAGACCAGTCTTTTTTCAGCAGTGCTCAGTGACAGGAGAAGAGATAATGGGCACAAAATTGTACTTAGAAAATTCCATCTAAACATGAGGAGGAACTTCTTTCCTTTGAGGGTGGCAGAACACTGGAACAGGCTGCCCAGAGAGATCGTGAAGTCTCCGTCTCCGTCTCCAGAGTCATTCAAAACCCACCTGGACACATTCCTGTGCAACTTGCTCTGGGTGTACATGCTGTGGCGGGGGGGGTGGACTAGATCATCTTCAGAGATCCCTTCCATCCCCTACCATTTTGTGATTCTGTGTGATTCTGTGACCTTGCTCCTGGGTGTCTCAGAGTTCTGCTGGCCTTTCCACAGCCCCTGTCCTAGCAGGAACACCTTGCTGTGATCCACATGAGCAAGAAATCACCTGTCCTGGGAGTCAGCTCACCAGTCAAGAAGGCTCCCAAAACATCCTGAGATGTTTCATGGGTTGCTTGTTCCTCCCCAAACCACCCCAGGTCACCCTGGAGCCTGCAGGCTCTGCATTATACCCTGGAAAGCAGCTCTGGTTTTAGCTGGGCTGACATTCCCTCCAGGAGAACCTCTTTCTTCATCCCAATGGGCATGAGGAGCAACTTTGATTACTGTCTTTCTCACCAAGACATCCTGCCACTGACATCCAGGGATGATGGGAGCAACAGCACACAGAAGGCTTCATCACACATACGGTGGAGCCAAGAGCCCTGCAAACCTACAGCTGCCTTCAGGGACATGCCTTTAACCAAAGCAGCTGGGAATTTTTTGACAGCTATACCTCCATCTTCTGTCCTGTTCATCTATCCTAGACCACAAGGGCAGGAGTGTCTTCTCAGCTGCCCAGGGGTCCAGCAATAGTCCCCAGTTCAGCAGAGACATGGTGATGGAGGGGCTCCACTATGAGGCAGTCCTTCCTCCAGGGCATCTGTGCTTACTTGGAGTCTCCACTTTGCAACTGGAAAGGGAGGAAGTGGAAGGAGGAAAGTCTCAGCCAGCAAGAGCCATGAGCGAATTAATTTCAGCTGGCCCCAGTCATCCCTGTGGCTTTTGTGGACCAGGGGGCCAGTGCTAATCGCCCTGTTGACAGTGGGGGTTTAAATTAGATTTAAGAAGTCTTTTCAAGCAAGAGGGGCTCTGGCCCTGCAGGTAAGGCTTCCTGATAGCACATATTAAGGAGATGATAAAGACCCTCTTCTCTCTCCTCCTCTGAAGCAGCAAAGTGGAGTTCGGTGTGAGCAGCACTGTGAGACCAGGAGGTTTTAGTGCTGTTGGCAATTACATAGAAGTAAGCACCAACTATTTTTTCTGTTTCTCCTCTCCCTCTTCCTCTCCCTCTCTCTTTCTCTCCCCCACCCCTCTCCTCTGTCTTTTCTCCTTGCCCTTCTCTCCCAGAACCAGGACTGGGGGACATGCTCCCCACTGAGGTGCTTCACTGCGTGTCCCAGCACTCAGATGTCACCCCACATTCCACAGTCTTGGGGGGCTGTGGCAGGATCTCTGCTGGCAAAGGGCTGGGCTGAGCAACCCCAGGGTGGCTTCAGTAAGGGTGTTTCTGTGGGGCTGGGGCCCAGGAGGTGTCTGCTGTGAGTGTCTCCAGTGCAGGTGGGCTGTAATGGCTACAGTTGGCATCTGCCCTACAGGCAGAGCATCGCACCTTGGGGACAGGCAGCTCATGACCTCTCCTGCAGGACAGGTGTGCTGGAGTGTCTGTGGTCAGCATCTGTGGTACAGGCATACAAACCCATCTACAGCCAGTACAGGTGTATCACAGCATCTACCGTCAGTGTCTGCAGTGCAGACATTCCGTGGTGTCTACAGCTGGTGTCTACACAGTGTCTACAGCCGGCCCCTGCAGCACAGGCACTGCAGAGCTCCTTTGGAAGGCTCTGGAAAAGGCTGCAGGGGGATCTCAGGGAGGAATTGGCTTAACAGAACTTTTTTTCTCCACTGCTCCATTGGGTCACCACTTCAGAGCCAGGCCCTGTAATTACACCTGGTGGGGAATTGCCTGCCAGAAGACTTTGTTGGGGAAATGCTAGGTTTGGGAATGACCACTTTTGCTGTTGTGGAGCCACCTGCTTCCAGAACAGAGTCTTACTTATGTATTGTGTTGGAGGGAGAGGTGGGGGTGGCTGTGCTGGGAGGAGGCTGGGCTGCAGCCTGTGTCCCTCACCAGCCAGGCACAGTCATGTCCTAGAGCTGCCAGACACCTGGGGCACATCATAGTGACAAGCACTGAATCACAGGAGCATCAGAAGGTCCCAAATTTGTCTCAGCCCTCAACAGGTTGTGTCTTGGCTCTGGAAGGTGTTTTCAGGTTGGCCAAGCAATTTCCAGCTGGCCATCGCCAGTTGATACCCCATTTCCAGTGAGCATCCCCATGGCTTTGGGGATCCTTTTAAGGTAGGGCTGGACAGGATCCATCCCTCTGCCCACTCAGAAGAGGACACTGGGACTGTTCAGCAGATGGTGGCATCCTAATTTTTTCCTGGATACGTGATCCTCTTTGCTCTTGCTACCCACCTTGAGACTGTCTTCACCCCATCATGCCACAGCAGTTAATGTCACATCACTGTGTCCCTTCAATCCTGCTAGCAGGGACTTAACTTCATGCGGGTCTTACCATATTCTTGCTTAAATGCAGCCTGATCCAGTTCAGGGAAAGCAGGACTGGGAATGTGTTTGGTTTAGGCCAAGAGCCACTAGAGATGACCATGTTCATATCTACATTGAGGTGTCTTCAGAGTCAGTGACTGTAACTGATGTCCTCACTGCTCTTGGTGCAGAGGACAAGGCAGGGAAGGACTGACTGGCTGCTCTCTCCCAAAACAAGAAGCTGGGGACATCAAGGAAGGCTGCTGGAGGTGGCTCCATCTCCAGAGCTGCCAGGCCACCACATCTTGTGTACCCCTTTGCATCCCTCCACTCCTGCCAAGGCTCCTATTTCCTCTCTGCTGCTGTGATTCACTGCAGGGTCAAAAGCAAATACTCTCCAGCCTCTTTTCCCACAGAAGGTTGAGTTTCCCACTGCTGGGTTTGCAGTGTAATAAATGCGCTTCCCCACTGTCACCTTTTGACTGGTCCTTGCTGGGGTGGGTACACAGCTTGGGGAGCTGCACGCCTGAGGAGCTACTGCTCACTGGCCCATTCACCCACATGCCGGGGGGCTGGCTTTTGCCAGACAAACTGTTAAATGAGCAAATAGAGTAAATGGAAATTTGCATTAGAAGCATCTGCAGAAATCGTGATGATTTTGTGATGTGCTTGGGGGGGGGGGGGGAATAATAAAAATCAACACGGCTTTGGGCAAAAGAGGCAAACAAAGCAAATACTGCATGGGAAATTGCGATTCAAGTGAGGAAAAGTTGGTTTTCTGGCTAGATATTTCACACTAAAATAGCTCCAGCTCCTGCCTGGTGTCAGGGCTCATCTCCGAGAAGAAATTAGGTTTTGTAGGGCGAAAGCAGCTAAGCGGTGACATGTCTGTGCCAGCACCTGGAGCTTCTGCCTGTCCCCTGGCCATGCCACAGAGTCCCAGGAACCTTGGCTGGGTTCCTTCTCACTCTCTCTTTTTCCACCTGTGGCCAAACAGCATCACGCTCGAGCCTGTTGGTGCTTCAGGACAAGAATTCTCCCAGGAGTGCCACATAACTGTGGTGCCTGTCTCCATGCTGGTATGGCCGTGGGTGAGACTGCCAGGCCCGCAGGCAAGAGCAGAAGCAATTACTTCAACAACTGATAAGACGAGGAGTGGCAGAGGAGGGTGGGCATCTTTGCTCCCTGGCAGGACCAAGAGGTGGAATGCGACAGTGGTGTTGATATTTGCATCCGTGTGAGCCAAACTGAAGGCTACAATGAGCAGATCCCACTCTTTTCAAAGAGCAGGCTGATTACCAGTTGGGTTGGTGAGGCTCCTGTCCTCTGTCCCATCTTTGCCACTGTTCCCAGAGATGGGGTGGCTGTGGTACGGGGAGGTGGAGCTCCAGCTCTGGTGCAATTCCTTGCTTGCTTCAATTCATGGTGCCACCCACCATCCTCCAGGGCTGTGGGGATGGAGTATTGAGTGGGAAGTGAATTTGGGATTAGTAGGGAGGATCGGCTCCTGGTTTGCAGGCAAACCTCCATCTTCTCAGGGACCTGCAGCACTACCCCAGNNCCTGCGGCACTACCCCAGGGGGGATGTGGCATTGCCACCTACTTTGGGTCCTGGCCATCAGCTGCAATGGCAGCTAGTGCACAGGGCGGGAGCCATACTGTGAGCACAGCAGGGACACATTGAGGAGGCAGAGCCAAGAACACAGGGAAAAGGAGGAGTACAAGAGGAGCTAGAGGGAATGATAATGATGTTATAATTAGCACTTAGCCCTCCTCACCCAGAGCTTTCCAAGGAAGGTCATTTTCATTATCTCTGTTTTACAGGCAGGGAAACTGAGGCAGGGGGGAAGGTGCTGAGAGCAATTTGCTCAAGGTGACCGGGGCGGGGGGAGGGGGGGGGTGAGGTGCTGGGGCTGGGCTGGGAGCAGGGTCTGGGGCTGACATGTCCCTGCTCTGCCACAGCAGCCAGCACTCGCTGACGGCCCTCCCTGCCCAAAGCCAGCAACGCAAATTCAGCAGCAAGCCCGGGGAGGGGTGTCTCCTGCTTGACTCCCAGCTCCCTACCTTCAGGTCCCCCCCAGCTCCAGCATCCCTGCTCCTGAGAGGCATTTGAGAACAGGTTGCACCCCAAAATCTGCTCATGACATCCCCCCCACCTTATCCATGCAGGCATTCCCCTCCAGCCCTGCAAAGACTCATGTCCTGCTGCAAACCCGAGGCCATCTGGGCTCCTGCAATGGCCATGTTGGGTAATGGAATATGTTTTGCTGGGTGTTTTTTCCTCTGGCCAGTACAGCTCCCCTTTATTTAGGTTTAAATGGACGCCATCTGGCTAACGAGCCCATACTCATGTTCGAGATTAAAAGGCAATCCTTCGCGCGTTACCGATACGGCGCTGGAGATTAGAGAGGTTTAAATGGTTTTGAAGGAGTAATTTGCTTTTCATGCATGGTGCTATTTACCTCCTGGTGGGTGGGCCAGCGTCCCCATTGCTGTCCCCAGCAGCTCCCTCCCAGCTCTGGTCTTCTCCACTGGCCCAAGCTGCAGGTGGAGCAGAGCTTGGGTGCCTCTGAGCCTGGCAGGGCTGCACAGGGCATCCTTGCAGTTGTTGCTGCCATTTGTCCACCCCCAGAGAAGTTCTTCATTCCAAAGAAGATGTTCTCTGCTTGTGTTCCCTTAAAGCCCAGTGTGTCTCCACCTGCCTGCCTTCTTATCTGTAACCACCTCCATGGCTCCCTGCTCCCTGGCATCCTCTGGGACATGGCATGGCTCACGGGGATGGAGCTGACTCTGTCTCTCTCCCAGCCCAGAGAGATAGGGGCTGATAGTGGCCCATCAGGGTGTCATTGGCAAGTGGCTGGAGCAGCAGGCAGCACTGTGAAGACACCAATGAGGGTTACCCTGTCCTTGGCAATGCCAGAGGTGCTGCTGCTGGGGTTACATCAGGCTGGTGGATAACAAGGTGCTCCATGCTAGTGCCAGAAGGGGCTGCATTGGAGGAGTAGCAGCAGCTCCCAGTGCTGGGATCTCCATTTTGCACATCCTAAGCACTGGCTGCTGCTTTAAAGTGCCCGAGTGAACTCCCATCTCTTCAAAAAACCTCTGCAACCCACTTGCAGACAGTGTCTTCTCCTAGGGTGTGGAGCAGTACTGGAGTGAGGAGCAGTTCTAGAGCCCAGCACCAGGGTTTGACTTTTCATAAAGGAGAGACTGAAAAAGAGATGAGGAAAATGCAGCATTTGTGCAAGGTACATTGTCACCTCCAGGCACCTGGTTGTGCTGGCAGCTCCTACAAAAGTGTCACAGGCCACTGAGCTACAAAATGCGCACTAGCAAAACATCTCCATAGATGAGATGAAGTTTTGTTTCATGGCCATCTCTTTGTGCCTTTCAGCTGCCCAGGAAGGACCAGCTCTCCGCATGTGAGTGTGCAAGGACTTCTGGGGGCAAACCCTGACTATTCCTGCTTGTGTTTGCTTCCACAGATGGCTAACCCTGTCCCGTCAGCCTGCTGCGTGGTGCTCGCTGTGGTGGTGGTGGTCTATGCCCAGAGACATAGCCAGCAGGGTGAGTTTCTTCGCAACTCTCCCACCTCGGGGTTCCCCAGAAACATGAATGCTGCTCCTCCAGCCTCTCTCCTGGTGCAGGCTGGATGTGCTTTCCAGGCTTGCCTGATACTACATTTCTGGATGTTTGTCACTTTTCTCCTGTGTGATACTTGTCCCCTTCTGCCCACTGTTGCAGCATTTGGGCATCCCCATAATGCCTGCTGGTCCCCTTCGCCCATCCCTCACCCCTGAGTGTCCCAGGGTGTCCATGTGGCCAGGGCAGGGAATTCCCACTCATGGGAATCACTTCCCAGCCCTTTACCCTCCCTTTTCTACATGCTGCCCTATGCAACCCACCCATGAAGGGATGAGGGGGTTGGAAGAAGCAGCAGCCTGACAGCCCCAAGACCCAAGACCCAGCCCCATGACTATTGGATGCTTCGTCCTGCTCTCACCTCCTTGGGGTGGTTTTGTCCCCATTGCTACTACCCATCTGTGCCCACCAGTACCTCCTTTCTCTCCAGGTTAGGAGAGAATGTGGCACTTGCCTTAGTGATGGCTTTAGAGATGAAATTTTAGAGGCACCAGTGATCCTTAGTCCAGGCAGGAGCAGGAAGATTATGGGGTGGCGGGTTGGGTCCCACTGAGGTGTCACTTATGGCAGTTCTGCAACAATGGGGCAAAATGGAGGTCCTCCAAAACCCACTGGATGCCTGGCGGTCAGCTTTTGATGGATTACAGAGGAGAATTTTGCTGCCTAACTGCAGTAAAGACATCTGCGCATCTATGGGCTCTGTAGGACTGAGGAACCTGGCCAGAGCACCCCACTGAGCTGCCCTAAATCCAGCTGTGTGGGTTTAGATTGCTGGAAGCTGGAAGGCTTGCTTGCTTCGACATGAAGCAGCTAGGGTTTGGCAGCATGTCTCCATTGCATGGGGACAGCCCCTCTCTGGACAGAAAGGGAGCTTGCTGGCTGGTGTTGCAGGCACCTTCCCAGACCCTTCCTAGGGTGCCTGCTCAATGCATTTGGGTGCGGTTTGTGGTGGTGTGATGCTTTTCTGCAGAGAAGCAATGTTGCTTGGTCCCCCCGTGCTTGCAGGATCGCTACCTGGGAAGCCTTGAAGGACCGGGTATCAAGGCTGCCAGAACATCCTTTGGATGCACTGTGCTGCTTCCTTCTGAGCTGTGGGGATGGCAGCCCAGACCAGTTACAGAGAGAGATGCACCAAACACAGAAGTGCCAGGCACTTCAGGGTTATGCATTCTTGAAATGTGCTTGCCTAGACAGACAAACTGTGCTCCCCAGCAGCGCTGGCCAGGGCCACACATTTTGCTACAGAGGGCACAGCCCTGGGTAAGATGCCTGGGCAAGTAAGCTGCACTGATTGTGACCTTCTGCTCTGTGATCTGCCAGGACTCAGTGATCTGGCAGCATAGCCTCCCCATCCCTGTGTCCCTCCTCTTTCCCTGGCTGAGTCTGGGGGGGAGATGTCTAGAGCACCAGCTTGAAAACATTGCTGCTGGGACCTGAGTACTTCAACAGGGTTCTGGAAGGGGACGCATGGAGTGAGACAATGTTGTCCCTCTCTGCAGGAGACAGAGGTGCTGCTCTTGACTGGAGAGCATAAAAAGGACAGAGAAGAGAAAATCTGGCATAAGAGCAGGAGGAAAACTAGTACTGCATTTCCAGGATTGCCCCCAGTCTGTTCTCCATTGAGTGTGTCCCTCCTGGGCACTTGTCTGAAACACCAAGGTGATGTTCCAGGCACAGGCACAGCAGGTCTTCTGCCCACCCCACTGTCCCCAGCTTGGAGAGGGTACATACATGCAAGTGAGGTATGGGAGCATCTGTCCTGCATTGGAAATCCAAGGGGCGGGCTCCACGCCTCCACACCCCCACCCCTTGCCCCACTGCAGCTTCTCCTCGCCAGCCAGCCTTGGGGCTCATCCCCCGTTGGCCGGGCATTCAGCCTTGGAAAGAGCATCAGGAATTGGGTGGGAGGATGGATTAGTCCCACTGGTGGCAGGGACCGAGTGGAGTGGGGGAAGATGCTGGCATAGAGTCCATTTATCATGCACTTGAGACACGCTCGACTTTAATAGCTCATGAAGCACTTTAAGAGATGCATTAGCACTGAATACTTGAGTGAGGAGGATGTGACAAGCTGTTAAGTGAGCACGAGCATGGCGCAGTGAGGCCGGCCACCGGCTCCTGGCTCTCACGTGCACCCTGGTGATTACTGGAGCATCCTGCAAAGTGCCACATGAATTAATAAAAGCAGCGTTGGACTCGGAAGAGGTGAGGCTGCTCACGTGTTAACCCCTTGGCTGCTCATTTTTGGTCCTTCTCCTTGGAGCTGGGAGAACAAAGGGTGCCTTTGTCTGGGATACAGAAGCCCAGGAGACTTTCCAAAGTTGAGGTGGTGATTGAGGGGCTCAGAGGTCAGCAGATTTGGGTACCTTCCCTCCCTCTGGTCACCAAGCATCTGTGCCAGGTTGCTAATGTTACACCTGCACCATCCCACTGGGCACCACTGCTTCCAGCTACCCATGGGGGTGGGCACTGTGCAATGGGAGACCAGAGCCGTCACTCAGAGCAGCTCCAGGGGGATGCTTAGGGGCTGTCACTAATTTTTTGGCTCAGGCAGGGGATTTTTCAGTGTCCTGCTGCAGGTAAGAGAGCAGAGGGGTAGCAAAGAGGGTGTTACTGAGGCGTTCTACCATAGCATTGTCCCTTGTGTCACCCTGACTGGGGTGGAGCATGAGGATGGGGCAGAGTGCTTGCCTGCAGGTGGGGGCTGGCACTCCCCAGAAGAAACATCCCTGGTTGTGTCTTTACTCCTAAAATAACCAAGGCATCAAACTGGATTCCTCCCTGCCTATCTCCACTGCAGGGTCTTTGTCTCCAGTGCTGTTGCTGTTTTGGGACAGCCAGGTTGGACCATGGGTGCTGCCAGAGCTGCCAGGAGTCCCCACAGTGGGCTCATGGCTAATCCTAAACCCATCACCCCACACGCTGGGTGGCTCTGGCAGTCTCCACGCTCAGCATGGGTGGGATTGCTGCCGCTGCATTCAGCGAACAACCTTCCCCATCCCAGCTAGGGCAGCCAGCGCAGGGTGGC
This sequence comes from Jacana jacana, assembly GCA_013400555.1. Classification (NCBI taxonomy): domain Eukaryota; kingdom Metazoa; phylum Chordata; class Aves; order Charadriiformes; family Jacanidae; genus Jacana; species Jacana jacana. The sequence continues at coordinate 82,522 of VZTM01010019.1, read as the reverse complement.
TTTGAACAGCCACATCCCTGCTCTCAAATTCAGCAAGGTGAAAGGTGACGATGCACTGGGTGAAGCTGGAAGCAGGGAAAAGGAAAAAAAAAAAAGAGATGAGGCTTGTGGGGATAAGCTGCTGGAATAGGCTGGTGGAGGGTGGTGCTTGGGCCTCCTGCTGAACTCACTGAGCAAGTGGTTCAGGGATGTCCCCCTCGGTGCATGGGTAACCACAAAAGTGAACCAGCTTCAGACAGGGCCACTGGATGAGGAACAGCCTGCCTCCAGAGACTGGATTGCCCCAGGCAGCCATGAGGCTGTCCTCATCCATGCAGATCCTGGCCAGCACAGAGGGATGGACCAGAGCTGCAAGAAGAAATGGGAGGGGACAGAGGAGGTAGAACTGGCTGAAGAACACACAGTAGAGCCTGGTGCCCTCCTGTTATGGGCAAGGAAGTTTCATTCCTGTGCCTCCTCCTGCAGTCAGTGGTTGCTGCCAAATTATTTCAGAGTAGAGGAATGCAATGGGGAAGGCTCAGTAGAGCCCAGAAGCAATGCTGCCTACTGCGACTCTCACACCTTTGGTTGGCCAGGAGCTTCACAGCGCTGACAGGGGTCCCTGTCATGCAGAGACCCTCCCCCTGGCACAACTTGGCCATCCTCAAAGGAAAGGGAGAGGCCACAGCACAAACCCTGGGGCTTTGCCAAAGCTCCTCACATGGAAAGTGTGTACATGGTGGAGATACATAACTGCCTGTCAGTCCATAAAGCGTACGTGATTTCAGTTCTCTCTGTTCACTGCCCTGACTACCTGTGGATGGCCTGAGCTGTTCTCAGTAGACCCAAGGGTACAGCAGTCCTGGGAAGAATGAGCTCTGCTTCCCCCAGCTCCTGCCACGACCAAAGTGTCTTCCTCATCCGTCAGTGCTGCCAGAGTTATGTCCACATGTGTCCAAGATTGAGATTTCTTTGCTTTTAAAAGAGGAGTAATTCTGCTTTATTGATCCTCACCTTGCTGAATTAACTCATGTTTAAACAATAATTATGTTTTCACCCAGGAGAGGAGACAAAGAGATAAATGTCTCTGGAAATGAATGCGTTTCAGATGCCACATGCCGGGGTTAATTTATTGATGGGCACAGAAGCTGCTATCTCCTCTCTTTCTCACCAGCAACAAGCAATTAGCCCCCATCATTTCTCAACCGAGGAAAAGAAAGAGAGATTTTGTTTCATTATTTTCCCTTCTCTCTTGCTCTCTTAAGCCCTAGCGCTAATCTTTCGCAATCGGTTCTGCTGCAAAGCCTCCCTGGAGCTCCAGTTTGCAAGCTCCTCGTTAGAAATGCTGCCCACATTTCAGCTAAGACAAAGCCTGGGCCGGTAAACAGCCTTCAAAATGCAGAGCAAAGCCATGCAAATTGGCTTTTTGAAGAGAAACCAGCTCTATAGATACGTCCCTCTCTCCCTTCCCCACATTGTCCAACCTTCTCCATGTGGCATTTTTTGGCTGACAGGAATCTGACTGACTCTTCCTGGACTCTGCTTCCTTCCACATCCATAGAATCAGAGAATCAATCATAGAATCGTGGAATCATAGAATCATAGAATGGTCCAGGTCAGAAGGGACCTCTAGGGTCATCTAGTCCGACCTCACCACAGTCAGCAGGGATATCCCCAACTAAACTAGGCCAGGTTGCCCAGGGCCTTGTTGAGCCTCACCTTGCATATCTCCAGGGAAGGGGCCTCAAACAACTCCCTGGGCAACCTCTTCCAGTGGTCCACCACCCTCATGGTAAAGAACCATCAGCTCATGCAACTGCCCAGGGCATTCGTCTGGCACGGTTAAACCATTTACTTTGGTTTTGGGTGTGTTCTCTGGGTTTTCTGTGCAGGAGGTGGCCTGTAGACTCGCGCAGGAACGTATGGTTTGTTTGTAGTCATTGAAGCAGGTTTTTGTTGCGCAAACACCGTTCAGGGAAGGTGCCGGGATTCAAGTGGTGTGATGGGCTACCTGGGCGTTAAGGCTTGGTCTTGTGCCCATGGGTGAGCACGGGAGATAGGCATTCAACCTAAGGCAGCACTGCAGGAGTGGTAGTCTCTCCACGTACCCCTACCGCAGGTCTCATCTCCCTCTCTGTGTCCCTCTGCCTCTCCGTTGGAGTGTCATTCAGTCATACATTAAGCGACACGACTAACATCTGTCATGTGTTGTTTGTTTTTCCACCCACTCCCCAAGGCGGGATGTGTGTGCAACAGAGTGTTTGGGAATTTTTGTAATTGGCACTCACTGCTAACACTGGGGAGGACAAGGTCAAAGGGATGGGGGCTGTGGGTGTGTGGGGGGGGTGTGCATATGAAGCAGCTCGGCCAGGAGGCTGGAGATGGTGTTTGCTTACTGCAGAGGCTCGTTCCCTGCTTGGGCACAGGCCAGTGCAGGAAAAAGCTCTGTCCCCTCATGACATAGCACCTTCCTAACTCCCCTGACACCTCTTTGCATCTTGGGCCAAGTTTTGCTCTCACCACGGCACACTGGCACTTCGTCTCTGGGTGGCTCCTGCCAAGGTGTTATCAGCGTTGTCCTCAAGATGCAGCCCTGCTTTCTGTGAGCCTGACCTACATTCCTCAATGGAAATGAATGGACTTGTGTTTGGCTGCATAAAACACATGTTCTTGCTGAGAGATGGCTACTATATTAACTGCTCCAGAGCGCTGTGTGTGATGGACTCGTCCTTTCTGTTATAAACATCAGCCTTTGTGTCACAGGCAAACTTTGCCAGCAACAGTTTTATGTTGCCTTCAAGATAATTGATACGATGAGTGATTAGCAATGGGCCAAGAACAGATCCCTGTGGGGCCACACTGGGAACACCCTCCTGCAATGATGATTCCCCACTAACAATTATTTCCCCATTAGCAATTACATTTTTTTAATCCTTCCTGTTACAATTCTGTATGCTCTCATTATCCAGCTGGCTGAAATACCAGCCTTGCTCCGAACTGCAGCCCCATTCAGTGTGTGAGCTGCTTTCAGAACATTTCCAGGACACCTCTTGGGTTAGGAGAGCAAGGTTTGGCACAGCCTCTACCTGCCCCTGCATCCTTCACTCTGCAAGCCATCTTGAAGACAAAATGCTCTTCAAGCTTGCTTTCTGGAGAGTTTGGAGCGCCAGAACTGAGGTACGCTGCCGGATCAATAAAAGTATATGTCTTGTCTTGGCATTGAAAGGATGTTGTCAGGGTTTGCTCAGCACAGTCAAAGTCAGGGGGCTCAGTTCAGCCTGTCCTCAGGCTAAATGAGCTTGGTTCGCCGTAGCATTCACGTAATCTGCTGGAGGAGCCAGCTCTGTCTGGAAGACTTCAGCTCTAGGGCATGTCAGGGTGTAGAGAGGTGCTTCTGCCTTGGAACTGCCAGAAGGGAAGCTTCTGGGGAACTGCCCCAGACAGAGTGCAGTTCTGGGCAGCACTGGGGCAATGAGGGAAGGCATGACCAAAGGTTTGGACACCCTGGGATGGCAACCTCCCTGGAAGAGCAGTACTGCCTGCACCTCTGGGAACCTCGGGGATCACCTCGCTTCTGCAGGCAGCTCGGGTTCCCAGTGGGTGAGTCAACTTGACTCACCAAGGACACATCACCCCTCACTTGAAGGCTCCAATGCTGGTGGCTTATGTGCAGTGATCAGGACTCAAGAATCTCCCTGAGACAGAGCCTGCTTAAATCATTCTGAAGGCTGCCATTCAACGACAGGCATCCGTTCCTTGATAATTGCTTCCTCGGGCTAAACTAGCCCAAGCTCATGATTTTCTGCTGGTGATCAGTATCATTCCAGTAGAATTGCTGCATCTGGTGGGGGCTGATCTGGGCCAACCTGGCTGTAGCCCAAGTAGCATGAAACGCATGTCTCTCTGATGCCTTTGCAAGGAAGGTCATTACCTCCATCAGTAGACATTCATTACTGTGGTGGTTTCCCCGTTGCCTCCTCATCTTCCCTGCCAGCCCGCAGCTGCAGGGAGGCAGCAGAGACAGTAACTCACCCCTCCACAGTGACACCCCACCTGCAATCCATTAAACTTTGCTGCCTGCTGTTAGGGCATTTAAGAGCCCATCAAGGTCTGGTGTCCCCTTGCTGTTCTGATCTTTCCCTGCTGCTTCCCTGCCCAAAACGGTGAAGATGAGCTTGAGAAAAAGAAGCCTAGACCCAAGCAGGCAAAACCTTCTGCATCTCCCTTTTAATTCTTTGTCTGTTCCAGAGCACCTGGTTTTGTTTGGGTTTTTTTTGTTTGTTTGGTTGGTTGGTTGTTATTTTTTTTCCTCCAGCATAAGATGGATCTCCCAAAAGTTTCCCTGTCTGCAAAGTAAGAGAAAACAGCAAAAATAGCCCTGGGTCCTGGAACATCTTTTTCTATTACTGGACATCCCTCTGAGCTCAAGTAGATTTCCTGCCCAGACACAGAGTGAATTATGACCAAGCTCTCTGAGGCTGACCTTGTGGTCAGCTGGAGCACAGGCTTGCTAATAAATGTGGTCAGCCCCTACCACAGACAGCCTATTTTTAGTGCCCGTGTTTCCTTTCCCGTTGCTTCATTGCCCTGCAGGTCCCAGAGTTGAGCATCCCACCGGGTCTGACCAACGGTGTAGGGTACCCCCATAGGGAGCACATCCCGGCCTCGCTCTTCTTCCCTGGGCACTGCAAAACTGATTTCCATGCAGCATCTGTTAATTTTGGAGAGTCACAGGTGCGTGGAGCAGGGTGGCCCACCTTGCTGGGGTGAGCTCTTGGGAGCACAGCTGAGGTCGTGCCCATCAGGGCAGGGAGTGGAGAGCTTGTGGCAGGCACCTAAGGTCCATGCTTAGGAAAGAGCTGCAGGTCAGGGTGAGAGCGATGTCCCCTTGTGCAAAGTGCTGTTGGATCCATGAGGAGAGAACACTCTTAAAGCACGGGCAGGGGAGAGAGCTAAAGGACAGGAAGAAAAACAGAGGAACCAGCATGTAGACGAGAGGGAACAGGGCTTTGGAGACTCACCTTTTGCAAGTTGCTGAAGGTTGGAGACATGCAACAGGGACACTGTGAAAGTCCTGTCAAGTCTGTCTGGAGGCACTTGCACTGAATTTACCCCTTTCTGCAAAGGGAAGAACTTGTTTGAAATGGAGCCGATGGAGATGAAGTTGTGGAGCAAAGCAGGGATCTGTCCCCAGGTCCACATGAGACATCCAAGAGCTTGGAAGGAAATCTAGTGTGAAATATCTGGGATGCTAATAAAAATACAAACCCTTCTACAAACCCTGGTGTATTGAAGCAGATCAAAAAGCTGTAAAAGATCAAGAAAAGGTAAAAAAAAAGAAAAAGATAAAGAAAATAAAAGGAAATAAAAGGTAACTAAAGGTAAGAGTGTGGATCTGACAGGTTTTGGACAAGCCTGTGATCCCATAAAACTGGTGAGAATAGTTCACATCTGTGGTGAGAAGAGGAAACTGCTGGGAGGCTCACAGTCTGCCAGGATTCATTAGTTGTGCCAGTGGCAAAGAAAACCATGTCTCAGTGGTCTCTTAAACTTCATTAAATATATCGACAAGCAATGAAGGAGGAGGAATGGGGTTTGTAGTCCACCTGGACACCCAGAGGAGCTTTGAATGGAGAGTATTTAGCCCAGGATGAAGCCCTGGGAGGCACTGCGGGCTGGAGCAAAGCTTCTGTGACCCACAGGGAGGAGGCAGGACCTGCCGGTGTGGACATGCAGTGTGGGACAGCCGGGAGCAGCACTTGGTTCACAGAGTGTCTGTGAATGGGCCCTTGCTGATAAATCCACACTGAAACCCACTGCCAGACAAGCCCACATCATGGGGAGAAGCTGGGAGGAAGGGTCTGGATAAAGGTCATCTTCTATGGGTGGCATCATCCCCTTGTGTAAAGCAGGAGGATCGTTTCCTCTGCTGACACTGTGTTGTAAATCAAGGCATTGCCGTAGCAGCTGCGAGCCCCCAAATGCTAATGAAGCCAAAATCTCATTTGCAGAGATTTTCAGACCCAGGGAGGGAGCTGAGGGATCACCCAGAACACAGGGAATAGCCGTGGTCTCAGTTCTATCTCTGAGCTCTGGCTGATGGAAAAAGGGCCGTGTCCTGTCCTAGCACTGAGCTCCTTTTGGCAAGGGAGGAAGCAATCCTCGTCTGTGGATTGTGCCTCTTGTTTTTTTATCCTTGTTGTTACAGTCTCAAAGGCTTACAGAAATGGAAGATCTCATAAGAACGGTGACAGTTGGAAAGGAAACCTTTAGTGCTTTGGGGATTTGGCTTCAATTAGCCTCCAAAAGCTTGGAAAGGTCTTGCCTTGTAAGTCACACATGGCCATCCCAGGGAGCCAGCTGTCTCACGTTTCCAAAGCAGCCTGGTCCCCCAACAGCCTGTATGGCGACACATGTCCAGCTGAACTTCGACTGAGGGTGCCACATATTTATCCCCTTTGAAGGGTTTCCAGTGTCTGAAGCAGTGGGCTGTGGGCTGCTCAGGGACTCCAAAGCCAATCTCCGGTCAGGCTGAAAGAGCAAAGTGCTGCAGCTCCAGGGGCAGCTCCAGGCACTGTTTGCAGGAGTCCACAACCTTAGTGGAAGGTGCTACAAATCATTCCCAGAGCGTGTCAGCAGGTCTGTGCGCGATGGACCTCGGGACTAAAAGGGCAGGCAGGGCTGGGGGCTGAGACGTTCAGCTCCTGCACATCCATCAGCAATGTCAGACACAGAGTGAGTCCCTTGCTGCTGTCTTCAGGCCACCTGTGACACGTCTGTGACCAAGCAAAGCCCTGGATAATGGGAGCACAGTCACAATGAGACACTGGGACTAAACGTTACCATCTCTGCTTTCCAGGGAGAGAGTTTTGCTAGGCTAGGAACAGAGCAAAGGAACCATGAAGGGTGCTNTTCTCTGGGCCGACACTGTGCTTCTGTGCAAAGGCAAATACCTAATGCCCAGATTCCTAATCCGGGTAGGAGATGCTGGGGTGTGAGAAAATAAACAGGAGAACAGCTTGCAAGATGTGCAGTCTGTCCTGAGAATGAAAAGAGCATCTTTCAGGACAAGCAGTCTTGGGCAGGACTAAATGGAGCGGATCCACGCAGAGAAGCCAATATAATTGTGGCATGTTAAAGGGAAAAGGAGAAGAAGAAAGAGGGATTGAACAGGGGCTGTGGCAGGCTCGTTACAGAGGGGAAAAGCGATGCATGTCACCTCGTAATGAGTGCTCCAAGAAGACCAATCAGGTGGAGAAGTCAAGTGAAACCGCACAGCAATCGACGGTGATTGAGGCAGGAGGGGTTACATCAGTATTAGTCCAGTGTATGGACCATTGATCTCTTGGTGTAGGATTTGCTGGGAAAAATTGTTGTTTAGGCTCAGCTGCCACCAGGCACTAATTGAAGCTGAGGACTCCAGAGCCTCGTTCTACCGCCTTCCTTTGCTTAGAGCCATACTGGAGTGGTGGGGGCGCAGCTTTGTGTATGTGAGTCAACATTTCATGGGACCGAAAGAGCTTTTGTCTCTGCACAGGAGACATGGGGAAGGAGCTGAAAACTTTTCCTTGCACAGTTGCATATTTCTGTATCCCTGGGCAAGACACATCCACCTCCTGGTGCAAAATTGTCTTGGATGGGGCAGAGCCTTGCCATAGGGTGCACACAGCTGGCATGCCCTTCATCCCAAGTTTGATACACATTACCTTTCCAGCTCCTTTGGCTCGTGAAGCCTGAAACATTTCCCCCAGTGCTGATCCCTGTTAGCAGATTTCAGCCACCCAGCAGTAGCCGGATTCTTCTTGGTTATCTAATCTGGAGTGCTGCAAAGCAGCCAGAGGTCTGCAGAGTCGATGCTGAGAAACATTGACCTGCAAAGCTGGAAGCCTGGAGGACTTCTCCCAGCCAAGAGCTTGTGTGCTTTGTAAGCAGCAGAGAGCCGGCACCATTCACACACAGGAGCCAACTGGGACGGGCAGGCTGAAGCAGAATTGCAGTGTGTAGTGTGTCTTGCTTGATTCCTTACGAATCTGCTAAGGTGTAATGAGGTGTGCATGCATTTGCATGTATTTCTGATATCCAGGTGCTGAGCACGCTGCTGGGTATCACAGCCCTGCTGGCAGAGAACTGGTAGGGGGTGGATGTTCTGCTATGCTGAAGCATGCTCCTGCTCTCTGGAGAGAGTTTCCCTCTGTCCTCTGCCAGTCTGTGCTGCTTGCAGGGGGCCACACCTGCTGCCTCCAGGATCCAAACTGAAAATGAAGCCAAGGAAGTTACTGAGCATCCCTCACAGAGGTAACCAAGCTACAGAGGGAGGTCAGGGTCCTGTCCTCTTGTGAGCAGCAGGAAGGCAGGCTCACAACAGCAGCAGCTGATGCAGACCTGTACCTTGTCTTTAAATCAAGTGTACCTTGTGCAGAGCGTCTGCACAAGGATCTGCTGCTGGATGCCAGTCCTGGTAGTCATATGTCCATGCATCCAACCAAACCCAGGTCTCCAACCAGGCAAGAGAGCCATTCGCATGGTTTATTCACAGACCATCTCTGGGGGGAAGTATTAAGCCAAGCCTGGAGTGCTGGCTCCCTAGAGGAGTCTCCAGCCATAGCCGTGAACTTGAAAATGTGTAGGATGAGTCACAGGGAGCCCCTGACTCCAGCCAAGCCACAAGCCCTGGCAGGTTGGACTCTGCTGTGTCTGCAGGTTGCCTGCGCTGTGGGCTGGTTGCTCCAGCTGAGAGCATGCTGTCCAAATGAGAAACTGAGGCACACATGAACGAGAGTGTGTTGAATCCAGAAGCTAATGCCTGTCTGTCTGTCTGCTCCTCTCACTGTGATTTCTCATGGGAAGCCTCCATGTCTGGCCATTACTGGGAGCCTGGAGATCTGCCAAAACCTGTGCCAGCTGCTGAGACAACCAGAGAGGCTTGGAGCAAAACAGGAGAATGCAGAGACATTGCTTGGGAGTGAGAAGGGGCAGCTGAGCCCTGCAGGACTCCTGACGCTGGGATCCTACCTGAGACACAGTGAGGCACCTGGTGGGGATTGTCACATCCCACATCCTGTGCTCAGCAGATGTGAAAATTAGTTTTACCTTTGTGGTGGGAAGCACGAGGTGATTGGCCTTTGTGCTTTTCTCTTTCTGCCTTTGGGTGAGGATCCCCCCTGTGTGGCACAGGACAAAGACAGCTGAGGAACTTGGGTCCTCACTGGTTCATCTGAGTTCTAAGAGCATCACACAAGCCCCTTGTCATGGGGAGGAACTGTGAGCAAGGCTAATGGCCACAGGCTTACTTGCCAGTGAGCTGTGGCAGCATTTCCACTCGCTCTCCTGCTGCAATTCCATTTAGTTTACCGGAACTCTTCTCTGCCTCAGCTATCTCCAGGGCTTTTTCCTTGAGGAGCCTCCCCCATCTTTGCCCAGTAACATCCACATCCTTGCCTTGCCCTCTCCCATTATTACAGGGCACAGCCCTTTGGGTGCTAAGAGTGAGGGTATTGCTTCTCCTTGCTCTTGGAGGATGCTTGTGCTCTCTCACTGGATCCATCACAAGCATCCTCCTCTTGGCATTGGGTGTAAAATCTCTGCCAGCTCCATGGTTCCCATTGGCAAAGAGACTTTAAGGATGCCTTTAAGGTGCCTTACTCTCCTCCCCGTCATGTCAATGGTGCTTTGTTGATTTACAGCCCTGGCACATCAATCTGCCTCTGAGCAGGTGAGTCCTGCAGTTCTCATCCTGGAGATGGACATGTCTGTCCATCCCTCCCAGCTTGCAAAGAGAATTTCTATTGTTTTCGACCACAGTGGCTGGAGACCGATAGTCATTTTTATGGAGCATGAGCCCTGAATATTCAAGAAGCAGCACTGAACTCAGTGTGATCATGGTTGGTAGGTTCTGGCCCTTAATTAATTAGCATTGATCGTACTTCACTTCCAACAGTGGAGGAGGGAGCTGCAGCTCGGGGAAGCAGTGAAGTGTTGCAATATAATCACTGCGGCCATTTTCATGCTGCCGGTCTCCGCTATGCAAGAGTTACATGGATGCTGTGATGGCAGCATGGGAGACAGAAAGGAAAATATTGGGGAAACAGTAATGGCATGGGATTTCAGAACCTGTCATTTAAGAAGAAACATTCATCTGTATGTTTATGCAGAGCTAGGTTTTGGGGTTTTTTTCATTTTGTTTTCCTGGTTCTCGGCAATGGTGTAGCTTGACTTAGCCTTAGTGATGGTGCTGTTCATGTCATCTGCATGGCAACAGGGTCAGTGTGGGATCCATCAGCCCACTGGGAGATCCAGCGGCCAAAGCGTGGGACCACCATGCACTCCTTTTGCTCCCAGCTCCTACATGCAAACACAGCAGCAAACTCAGCCCCTGGGCAACCAAGAAGTGCTCTTCAGGAGGTGGAATGTTCCTCATCCCCCAAGCGTGGCCTTGCCAAGGTGCTGGGAAAAGCAGTGCCACAGCTGGAAGAGGGGTGGGAGGTAGGTGTCAGCAAGCAGAGACATTCAAGTCAAGCCTGGTAACCTGGGGGAATAGCGGATATGGGCTATTAGATGATTTAATTGTGTTTTCCTTCCTCCACTGAGTTTGGGCCATTTTTCTTAACTTGCTTAGCCCTGAGGAGTTTTTTAGTGTAACTGCTATTTATGGAAGGCTTTTTACTTTGTTACTTCAGGAGGAGTCACCAGTGTGCAGTGTAGCAGCTGTCTCATACTCCCATAAGCTGCCACTGCAGCACCCTCCACGTGCTGGCATCCCAGGGGGCATCCAGGGGTTCAAGGAGGATAAAAAGTCACCAGGTCAATTTCTGTGCTTTGGGTGTTTGCATTTTAGCAGGGTCAGCAGAGCCCAAGCAAACCCTGGTGTCAATGTACCAGGTGCCCTAGGGGCACAAAGGAGGAGGAGGACTATCAGAACCGGGCTGTGATGCTGACAACTTGCACACCTTTGGGCCAATCATTTAAGCTGCTTTAGGAACTTCAGTTCCAACTGTAAGACGGGGAGAATCATGCTCTCCTTGTTTGTCTCATCTGTTTTGAGTTGTCAGCTCATTAAGGCAAGTACTGCACCTTGCTGGGCGGTGGCATGGAGCTATGGCTGACAGTGTCCCCCCCATCCCCTTGAGGGGAGCCATGGAGCCACTTCTGTGCCCTGTGCTGGGACCTTGCACGTCCCATGGAGGGGCATCTCCATCAGGAAGCAAAGCACATGCTGCCAATCTGTCCTGAGCAGAGCTGACAGGGAAAATCCCCAGGGGAGCCATTTTCCATTGGAAAATGAAGTCACATTATCATCAGAATGTTTTACAAAATTATATTTCTCTGGCAGGGGGGCAAAAAAAAAAAAAAAAAGAAGATAAAGATGCAGGATTGCAGGATGAGGGGAAGGGCTGTAGTATATCTTTTTGATATTTCTCAGAAAAGGTTAGGCTCTTTACTTTAAATTGACAACCCTTTCCTTCCAAAAAAAAGGGGTTGCAAAGCCTTTTGTACAACACAGTGGGGTGGTTTTGGAAAAAAAATAAAAGACATGAAAACCCTGAGTTTCCTCTGAATGAAAGAACTTTCCTCTTTTTTTTCTTTTTTTTGTTTTTCCCTCTCTTTCAAGGAGAATTTTTGGAAGATTGGGATTTTGCCTTGATGAGACCCAGATCAGCATGTCAAACTTTGTGGCATCCTGAGCTTGCCCTGGCCATGTGGCCAGGGGACTATGAGCATGGGAGCACAGAGGAGCCAGAGCATCTCCTCCCACCCGTCCCCATGTAGGCAGCCACTCTCCCCCCATCACCATCTCCTGTGGGCCAGCAGCCACTCTCCCTGGGTGGGCTGCAGAGCATCCTCTTTTTGCTGTGGCTCAGTTTGTTTTCTATGCCTGGCCTCGAGCCGGAGGTAGGGGAAGACCTGCTTGCTGCCTGTAGCTGCTTTTCATGCCTGCATGCATAGATTTGCACTGATTTTCTCTCCTTACAGACTTTCTCTTATTCCCCCTCCCACAGGCAGTGTGTGTGGTTGTTTGCAGGCTCCTGCCTGTGGGCAATTTCCTCCTCCTCCTCCTTCTTCTCCTCCTCCTTACTACCATTCACTCTCTCACCCCTTCTCCTCTTCCTCCCTCCTGATGGAGACAGCCTCTCACAGCCGACTCATTTCAGAGATGTTTTTTCACTGCCGAAGCCAAGAATTTCCTTTCTCTTCATCATGCTTAGTCTGGAAGTGGGAAGGGGCTGGGTTTTTTTGTGGATTTTTTCAGCAATAAATAATTTCAGCGTGCTGAAGGGGCAGGAGAGCAAAGCCGGCGTTAGGCTACATTGAAATACTCCATTTGTTCTGGGAGTATTTCTCCCCCCTGCAGAACGTTTCCTCTAGTGTTTAATTTTAAAGCAAGTCACTACTATTTTTTTGGTTTGGTTTAGTTTTGGGTTTTTTTTTTCACTTTCCAGAAGAGATTCCCATATTATTTCGGCTTGTCTGGAGATTTACACACACACCAGAACTCTTTCCTTTGGCTTTTCTTCCCTCTTGCTTTCTTTTTTCTGGGGTTAAAAGTCCCAGGCCAGCCAGCAAGGTACTTAAACACATGCTGAAAGTTAAGGGCTTGCCTAAGTGCTTTGCTGACTTGGAGCCAAAGATATTTTCTCAAGTCCTTTAAATGCTTCGGAACCTGCATTGAAAACGTTTTAGAGAAATTCCAGAATTCAAGTGTCTCTTGTGCTAATAATAGTTGTAATTCAGTAGTTGTAATTCAGTAGTGCCTTCAGATAACTGGAGCTCTAGACATGGCAAGCCTCTGTATAATCTTACTTTCAGAAAATATGCTTCTGTAAAATCTTCTGCTTCAGACCCAAGAGCCCTCCAGAGGGCTGGGATAGGCATTTGTATTTCAGTCAATGAAGATAACTGCCCTTTTAGCTGTTGTTTTGTAATAAGACACTCAAATCTTGTTAACTGTTGAAATTTGGGAAATAATGGGCAATTAGTTCAAATCATACTGAATGAATGTCTGCTCCTGAACTAATGTTTGCTCATCATCCCCAACACAGGAAAGAAAATATAAAAACCCCAAAACACAAAACCCACCACCACCAATTTGAGGGCTCTCTGAAACAGCAGCATCGGTAATTGGGGGTTAGAAGATGTTTGCAAAGGCAGGATGAGGTCCTGTTTCAGAGCCTGAAAGCAGTGTTGCTCTCCGCTTCTGAGAGATTACTCAGAGGGAATGCAGTAAAAGTGGTGCAGAGAGGGAACAGCGGTGGGTAGACGGGCAGGAAAGGCTATGTGGAGGAGGAGGAGATGTTTCTGGAAACAGAGAGGCAGCCAGCAACAAATAGAAATGATGGCTTGGTTGTTCTGAGCTTTGCATGATGAACCTGGGGGCCTTTGCCACCAGCCGGACAGTGGGGACCACTTGGAAATGTTCAGCTGCCTAATGAAGAGTGTCTGCTTCAGAGGTTTTGGAAAGGGTGCTGGACACCGGTGCACCAAGAAGGGAGCAGGACTGTACAGGAGCTATTTTAGTACACAGCTCTCCACAGAGTTGCATGTGCTCTCCTCTAAAAGCATTTGGTCCTACTGGGAGTGGGAATGGGAAACCCAGCTGAAGGCTCCCAGCTTACCCTCCTCATCTTAAGGCTGTTTTTTCAGAGTTGGAATGATCTGTAAGGAGCTTCTGCAGTGTGCTTTGCAGGGACGTGTGTGTGCATCTGCACAAGGGGGCACGCAGAGCCTCTGTCTGTATGACCCAAAGCGTTGTGTGCTTGCAGGCTCCTGCTGTCTTGCAGGTGTGCTTGGTGAGTTGCTCAGAAACCATTTAGGGACTGTGATCCTGCAATTGTGTCATTTGTGGTCCAGATATACACCTTCCATCCCGTAACTAGTGACCCAGACCCATTGAGCTCCTGGCTGGAGCCTGCTTCCACCTTCTGCCTGAAGTCCTGGAGGTCTGTCCTGGTCTGCAGTGCTCCTTTAGCTACACTCACCTTGATGTCTCTGGTGGAAGTAAGGCTGAGTGATGGTGACTGAGCCAAAAAAAAATAAAATATAAAAATTGCTTGGGAATATGCTTTGCATTTTATCAGCTTCTATTCTTCCCACCCTGGTCTCTGTGCTGCACTGGCAGCAGCTCAGTTCCTCTGTTATCCTGAAACTATTTCTGTGATCCTATGATTCTATAAAAAAAAGTCTTGGTGTTGGTGCAGGGGGGAAGAAATCCCTCTCCTGGGAAAAGACAAGTCCTGGGGTCTAAAATCCCATGGATGTAGGGATGAAGGAAAAAAGTAATGGGAGTTTCTGGGCACAGGCCATCACTGGGAATATTTTGGCGCTGCAGGTCGCCCCCCTGCTTTGATTTCTAAGTCTAGCCTGGGTGCTGCCTTTGAGCCCTGGCCCTGCACGCCCCGTGCCCTCCTCCTTGCTGGGAGTGGGTCATAAGGAGGAGGAACAAACTTCCCATACCTGTGGTTAAGAGAGCAGAGGAGTTTTTCCACCCTCGGGCTGCAGAAGTTCATGTGTTCGGTTGCAGCGGTCCCAGCTTCGAGTCCAGCTGCTGCTCGTCCACCCAGGGGTGTGAGCGTTACATCTGTAAGCGACAAGCCACTGGCCTACAGCAGGCAAAACCCAAGCCAACAGACAGACAGAAAGAGCCTGAGGGGCTGAATTTTAGAGCTATTAAATGATTAAATGCAAGGGGAAAAAAAGTTAATTTAACATCGCGGTTGTGATTTTACACACCCAAGAGCCTGGAAATTGAGAGCTCTGCTTCTCACACAGGGATCGTAACTTGGCACTGCACAGATTGTACAGTATGTAAAATTAGACTGGAGAAATAGTAAATACGCTGCAGGGACCAATACTGTCTTGGCAGAAGGAGGATGGACTGAGTGGGACCCAACAGGTCTTTTACGCCTCCGACTTCCATAATTCTGTGCTAATAGAAAAAACAAGGAATATTGCGCAATGCCTGATGCTAATCCGCAGCCTTGAGTGGGGTGAGGCGGGAGCCGGGTTGTTATCTGAACAAACAGCAGTCGCCCCCGGTGCATTCATGAGGAGGAAGGCTGTTATTTGAGGGCAGGAGCGTGGGCATTGGCAAACAGAGACAGGGAAGTGTATGCTGTGCACCAGGCTTCAAAGGCGGGTTGTGGTCAATGGGGTGCAAGACACCCTGATGTCTCTATCCAAGGCTGCCACTCCACCCCCCTCTCCCCCCCAGAGCTCAGTAAATACAGGCGTCTTTGGGCTGTTGCTGGACCACAATGAGCTTTTCTTGTGTTTACGGCTGTAATTTGGGCACCTAATTCTGAAACGTATTGATTTCCCTTTAAATGGTGTTGAAAAGCCTGATCTAAGCACTCTTTTGTGGCCTTGAGTTATTTATCCTGTCTGCATGAAAAAGCAAGACCAGAAAACAAGCCTTTAATTCATCCGGGGTGCTAACACCAGCCACCTGGCAGCAAAGGACAAAGGCTGAAGTGATCCCTGGCTTGGAGGATATTGGTGGGATTTTTGTGCTGTGCACTGGTTTCTGTTGGTACCATTCTTTTCCCTCTGGTCCTCCAACACCTTTTCCTCCATCTCATACCACCCCACATGCCAGGGCAGCCGTGGTGTAGATACAGGGGTGTTGGAGGGAGTTGCTACTTCACAGGGCAACTCCTTTTCCTCAGGACAAGTCGCCTTAGTTGACTTTGCAAGGAGAAACTGAGAGAACAAGGTCCCACCCAGCCTTCCCTTTTTCTTAGGATGAAAATGGTGTCATAGATGGAGTCCCAAGGTGCAGACATTTTTGGACCAGAAGAGCAAGGACATCTAAGTGCAGGTCTTACCAAAACCTCCTGGTGGAAACCAGATCAAGACATGAGCTCAGATCCTGTCCTGGGTGTAAGAGCAAAGTCTCCTGAAAAAAACTAAAGCAAAGCAAAGCAAAACAAAGCAAAACAAAACAAAACAAACCCCAAAAGCCAAGATCACCAGCCCAACAGCACCCAGCCTTCTCTGATGAAGAGCATCTGAGAAGATAGAAAAGTAGAGTAGCAGCCAAAGTCCGTCTGCTCTTGGTCACACTTATGGCAACACAAGACAATCAGTGCTAGAGCTGTGTGACCATTGCAGATGGATAAACACCACCATTAGTACCCTCTGGCAGAACTCCATTCTACCCCGAAGCCATGGGAAAGGGCAGCTTCTTTGAGTTCTTCTACCCATGCATGATCAGAGAGACTCTGCTGTCAAGGCTTGATGGACTTGGTGACCATTCCCAGATTTGCTTGTCTGCTGCAGCCAGGGATGGGTTTGAGCAGCAGACTGTCATACAGCTCCTGCTACTCCCAACAAGAACTGAGTGTGATCACATGTGGGAAAACAAGGATGCCTCTTGACGTGGAGTCCTTCTAGCTTGTATTGGGGAGCGCTGCCAGCATCATGCTCCAGGCTGATGTGGTTTGGCAGGTCTGAAGAGCTGTGAGAGAGGCTCTGTCCCGGTACAGGGCTGCCAAAAATGCACCAAGACCGGTACGAGACCTGGACAAAGCCATGCTGTTCTGGCACAGGGAGGGCGTGCTCTGCCCTGGTGACAACCCCACTCAGATGGGGACCAAAGCCATCAGTTCAGCCAGTCTGGTGTTGTGACACAGGAAGAAAACTGACACTGAAGTTAGTTGTCTGCTAAGACAGCTTCCCCCATCCTGCTACTGTGTCTCTCAGCCAGGGCTCAGCATGGGACCACAGCCCACAAGGCACGGGAGGCTGCCGCATCCCTTGGGGCTGAGCCAGTGCTGCAGCAAGGACTTGGCCCTCGCTTCTGCTTCTGGTTCCAGCAGTGGGTCTCTGTTTTGCGGTTTCTCACTGGGTTTAGGGCTGCCTTTTCTCCCCAGGTGGGTGCTTATGTCCTGCCACTTCATAGTCTTGTTGGCTCCCACATGAGCCATGCAAGTGCCACTGTCCTGACTGTGGCACCATCCTGACTGTGGCACCGTCCTGACCATGTCACCTGGAGCTTGGTCCTGGGAACAGCATGCCAAACCGGTAGCAGGGCATCACACCTCCCCACTGCTGGACCAATAGGTCCAGGAGAAAGCCTGGGATGTGGACTATCGTTTGTGACTGTGACATATTTGATTGCAGAAGTTTTCCTTCATCCCCAGGAAGTCCCAGCAGATACTGCATTAAGTATCATGGAAGAAGCCTCAACCTCTCCCAGCTGAGTGTCTAGAAGGCCCGTGAAGGCCCTTTTCACCCTATGAGGGACAGCCCCAGCTGGGTTTGGGGTGAGGCTGCAGAGGAAGGTGCAGGGTAGTGGTGGAAGGTAAAGCTGTTGCAAAGATGCCCCTTTCTTCAGCGGCAGCAGAGCTTTGCCGACCCTCATGGGAGGATCTTTTGTGGTCACATCCAGGCCAAGAGAGGAGGCTCTCCTGCCATGGAGCTTGCCCCGAGCTGAGCATGTCGGAGGAGTAAGTGCCTTCTTCACAACACCCCTAAAGTAAACCAAGCTCTGCTCCCAGGCTATCATGGAGTGATTGAGTACAAGTCCTTTAGCACCCATCTGTTATCTCTTAATTAAAGTTTCTTGTTAATTATTTTTTCTTGTCAAGAGAGCAAAGCTGCTGACTCCAGGGATTTACCAAAGCAGAGCAAACAAACGTGGGCTTTGCTTTCCGCAATTCTTCATTAATGGACAAAATTAACTTGGAAGAGTCCGTATCTTTGGCTACATCAATGACACTTAATTATGCCTGTTTCCTTGCAAAGATGTATCTAGTTTTAAATCACTCAGGGAAGAACTGCCTCTTAAGCATGAAATTCCTTCTCCTTGAAGGGAAGGTTTCTGCTGGCAACAAAAGCTGTGCAAAGACCAAGGGATACCAGAGGGAAGAGATGTGAGGAGGATGGGGTGTGCTTCAGGAACCTGGTGTCAGGAAACCCTCTCCAGTACCAGAGGCTGTTCCATCTCAAGAAGAGCATACCTCAGGGCCATGAAGCTGCAGATGAGAGCAGTCACCAGCATTCCTTGGGCATGGTTGGTGATGCTTGTGACAGCCATAATGGGTGCAGGAGCAGGAGAGAAGCCACAGGGCTGTGCCACCACTCTGTGAGATCTAGACCCAAGGGCCAGAAACATTCTCCTCCAGGCAGGATGACAGGAGATGGCCAAGCCACCTCCTCCCCAGGTACCAGCATGTGAGACATTGCTGCAAGGGGGTATGGCAGCCTGAGACAGAGTCAAGCAGAGATGCTTGCAGCTCTAGTAGTTGTGGCCAGCCAAGGTGGGTAACCAGTACTCTCCTCCTTCCCTCCAAATGCTGCCTGGGCACTTTCACCTGCCCCTCCCTATTCTCTGGGGCTCAACGCTTTTCTCCTGTGGGCTTATTCATCTTATTTGCTGTGGGAAGTTGCAGGGTGCAAGACCTCGCTGGTTTATCTGCTTGGAAAGCTCTCAGCGTAGCCCCAGCACTGTGTAAATATTAAATGTATAATTTATGAATACATACACAGGGAGCTAATTAGCCACTGAGATGATTATTCGTGGCTAGTTGCTTGGGGAGGGAGGCTAATGGGCGTTTTGAGAAGGCCCTTCTGTCTGAAGGCATGTATGTAATTCTCCATCCTGCTACAGAAGTGCTCTGCGTCCTGTTGAGGGAAGCAGGGACATGTCCTTTCTCTCTGCCACAGTTTCCCTCAGCAAAAAACGGGCAGAGCCAGAGGCTGTGTGTCCTGCAGAGAAGAATGCTTGTGTCTTTTTGTCCCCAAAAATGTTTTGGGGCCTTCCTTTTGCTCTCGCTGTGCTTGCACCAGCCACAACCCTCAGCACATTTGGGCAGAGGGCTCTGGGTGAAGCAGTTGTCCCCGCCTGCCTGCAAATCGCTGTGACAGCCAGGGTGGTTTTGGCCCCATCTGTGCGTGCTGGAGCTTGGCTCGCAATGGGCCCAAGCACAAAGGGCCCCATTGAGGGGCAGTGGTGAGCACCGGTGCCAGGAATCCAAACCATCTTCCCTGCTTCCTCTGCTTGCTCTTCAAAGGACCCTTTCGGCATCTGGCCACAGAACCCTGAGGCCTCCCCCCTCCGCCCAGCTCCATGCATGTGGCACAGGGCAGAGCCCAATGGCATGCTTGCCCTGGCAGCAGCCCACCCTGGGACTGTGGGAGCCTCAGTGGGAACAGAAGGAGAGCAGACAGTGGAGATGGAGGGTCCCAAGAGGAGTTTTGCTGCTTCCAGTCATGACGCACAGCAGTGCACCACTGGGGTTTGCTGGATTTCCCTGCTGTTGTTGCCCTTGCAGTCTCAATGCAGGTCAAGATTCATTAAGAAGGAAAATGAGGATGATGTTTCTGTTGAGGACCTCCAGCTGAGGAGGTTGGATTTGGGAAGCATCAAACGTGTTCCCGTGGGGCCTACTGTTTTGTGTAATCTTCCCTCCATGTCTCTGCTAGACCACTGGACCATCGGTCCCTGTCACGTTGCTGTTGCACAGATCATGTCATCAAATTGTCACCCATCATCACTAGAAAGGCAGCAAGCCAGCTCAGAGCTTATTTCACTCGGCTACCCCAGGTCCACCACTGGGATCTGTGTGTGTCTCCCATGGGTAGCTCCTGTCTTCTCTCCATGGCAGCTTGGCAGGGTAAAGCTTTAATTTTTGCCCTCATTATGCATCACCACAATTCCTCTCCAACTCTGGGACATCATGTTGTAAGCCCTGCTGGGCCCGTCTTGCATTCTGTGTTGCAGCAGATGATGTGACGCTCGGTAGGGTTGGACGCTCAGAAGCATGTTGTTGGCTGTAATAGCCTCTCCTCCTTCACCCTCCTGCTGTGGCCCTACCCAAAAAGCAGCATGCTTTGGAGAAGTAGGGTGGTGTAGGGGCAGGGAAGCTTTTCTAAGGATCTCTTCTAGCCAATAATCATGTCAGTGTTGATGGGGAGAGATCTTTGGAGGTGTTTAGTCCAATGTCCCACTCAGAAGATGACTATCCCCAACAGTGGTTTTATCAAAGAGCCCTGACAACCTCCAAGGATAGAGATACCCTCTCTCTGTGGGTACCTGTCCCAGGGCTGCACAACTCTTCCTGGAGCATGTTTTCTTCCATCTCCAGCTTGAACCTCCTGGCTGTTGACTCTTGTTCTACCTGTGCCACCAGTTGATCTCCGTACAGGAGAACTGGTCCTGCAGCACAGGCATCATCTCAGCCTCTTATCCCATGTTCTCCAGTGACATGACTACCAGGAGAGGGGGGAAACCTAGTTTGAGGGAGCTGTGAGGTTCTGGGTGGGCTGGGGGCAGGAGGTTCTGTCCATACCCAGCTTCTGGGAAGTGGAATCTCCCAGTAAAAGGGACCCTTGGTCATCTCCATCTTAAAGCAGTTCACAGCACACAACAGGGCTGCTCCAGCTCAGGTGGGGGTGAGGAGGGCTGTCCCCATTCCCATGTCACCCCAAAGGAAGGTGACACCTGCAAGTGGGGCTGCTGTGCATTCTTATGGGTGGGACTCCTATGGCTGGAATGGGGCAGGAGGGATGTGAAGACCTGGCTCAGCTCCAGTAAGAGCCTCAACAAACCCCTCTGGGAGAAACACCTCCTCTGAAGCAGTGCTTTGAGTTTCTTCTTCGTCAGACGCCTTAAATCATTGCCTTGGAAAGGAGCATTGCTTTCAAAGACCTGTCTTCCAGGAATGGCTCCCTCAGTCCTTCTGGATGACTGCCAACATGTTTGCACTGTGTTTAAGGACAAATAGGAAATAATTCAAGGTGCCTTTTCCCCTTCCCAGCTTAGTCCTGCTGCCACCAGCTACAGACAAACTCTCAGCCAGAGTCCTTAGAAGCAGAGTTGAGAACCTGAAAGCTTCTCCCTGCTCTCAAGCCTTCCCAGGGGTCAGGCACTGGGCAGGCAGGAGTCAAGCAAGGCAGACAGGTCTGTGGCCCCATCACTGCAATGAGCTTTTCTCCATGCAAGGATACTGGGTGATGCAGTGTCTCCAGTGTCTCTGCAGGTCCCCAAGTGTAAGGCCAGGAGAGTCAATGGCCTTTTGTGACCCAGCAGGAAAAGGGAAGAGAAAATGTCTTCACCTTATGTAAGAGGAGAAATTAAAAGAGAAATTGAGTAAAGTGCTGGGACTCTTACTTTAGCTCTGCTATCTATAATTATCCTTCCACCCATCTGCCTAGTCATCTGTGCATCAATTCGTTCATCCATCCATCCATCCATCCATCCATCCATCCATCCATCCATCCATCCATCCATCTCCACAGTCATTCAAACAACCCACTCTCCACCCAACTCCGCTGCTGCTCATCAGTCCTTCCATCCCTCCCTCCCTTCACTGCCCCACCCATCTGTCCACCCATCCCTCCATACACATGCGTCGCCAGCCAGCCAGCTGCTCATATTCCTACCCCTCTATGCTCTTACACGTCTGCATCCCCATATATGCCCGCCCATCCATCCATCCATCCATCCATCCATCCATCCATCCATCCATCCACTACCGTAGCCATCCGTCCCTTCATCTTTCATACACTTCCCTCCATCCCATCTGTGCCCCTCCAGTCCATCTGTCTGCAATCACACGCGTTCATTCTTCCATCTACCCATCCATCTTCATCCACACTTCTGCCTATCTGCTTGTTTATCTGGACTCATTCCAGCTACCCCTCCTCACACAGACACCTCAGCTTAGATGCTTTCCCCTCTTTCTGACTGTCAGTGTATACTGAGAGATTTTTTTTAAGACAGTTGCAACACACTTGTCTGATCAGTGCATTTTCTGAAAGGTCCCCACCTTTGGCTAATATCTGAGATTATTCAAAAGCATCTCATCAGCATCTTACTCAAACCAACTCAATTTTTTCTTGTCTCTTCTTATCACTCTGTTTCCCAGCACACCCAAAGGTGCTGCTACCCTCCCTGAAGTATGTGTCCTGAACAACATCTCATGGCACGAAGACTCAGACCTGCCAGGGTCTTGCTCAGGGCCAAGCTTCACCCTGGGTCTCTCTCTTTGCAGATGGGCTCAGGCTGAGAGCTTTCACATAAGGAATGGTTGGATCATGCTCATGTGGTCCCACCTATCAACAGGACCCAGAGATTGATGAAAAAACAACAGGACATGCATAGAGGTTTCTTCTCCTGTCTCTCCCCACCACCAGCTGCCTGCAGCCTCCCCTGGTTCACCGGGCAGCTCAGTGTTTTACTGCCCTTGGTGGTGTCTTCTTCTGTGGATTAATTTAATCACTGTTTTCCCCAAAATGTTGACATCCGCAGCATTTGATGGACATGGGTTTCTGTAATTTAATCACACTTTGTGTGAAAAAGCACTTTCTTTCGCTCGTTTTCATTTGCTGCCCCTTTATTATTTTATTAGGAGAAGGAGCAAGCAGTCCTTCTCCATTCATCGTCTCCATGTCACTCAGTATTGCTTACGTGTCTGTCACATCTCCGCTCGGTTGTTTCCTTTCACAGATTAAGGGATGGAGTCTGTTGAGCCATCCTTAGGCAGGGGCTGTTTCCAGCCTTTGCTTTTCCCCGTTTTCTCTCTCTGCTCTGTTTTCAGCTGAACCGTACTCTTCATGTTGTGGGGATAGATTTGAGCATGGCTTCTATGGTACGGTGCTTTCCACCGTCTTCTCAATACTTTTCTGAATAATACCTAGCGTTGGGTTTGCAGTTTTGGTCGCCACTGGGCTGATGCTTTTGGGGAAACAAGCACAGTAACTCCAAGTTAAGTTTCCATGGAGGCTGCGGCTCATTTGGAGTGTTGGGGGAAGCAAGGCTCCATTTTCCCTGTGTGCCTCCCTGTTACCAGTTTGTGGGTCTGTGCTGTGATGTCCTTCTGCCCTGCTTTTGCACCCGGCTGTGATCTGGCTGCCCTGGCTGTTCCCGCTCCCTGCCTCAGACCCCTTTTCTCCATGAGTTACGAGGGTGTTGGGCAGCCCTGATCCAGCTCTGATCTCTCTTGAACTTCACCGGTGACGTCTTCTACTGCCACGTCTGACCGCTTGTTCTCACCTTTGGTCTCCCGACCTTTAGCTGCTATAAATCCTTGCAAGGACTTTCCTCTTGTGTTGGGGCTGCTTGGTTTCCCAGGGATGCACCTTGTCAAATGTGTTTTTGAAACTCAGGCATATTTTGAGAACCAAACAGTCCTTGTCTGTGCATAAAGGGTTGATGAAACCTTGAAGGAACCTCACCCTCTGTCCATCTCCCTATCCTGCCTCACCCCCTTACACCCCCACAGTGTTATCCGTGCCACACGCAGCTCAGCACAGCCAGTGTAGCAAGAAAGGAAGGATTCAATTGTTAAGCATCATTAATGAGTGTCAGCTCGAGCTCCTGTCCAGAAAGCTGAGAAAATTCAATTAGGCAGCTGGTGCCCAATGAGCTGTATTGCCCGACTTGCAGCGCACTAAATCAAACAGCCCAGCAAGGCACCGTGTTATTGTAGAGCAGGAAGGAAAGATCAGCAGGGAGACAAACAGCACAGCCTGCACCGAGCAGCTGCCCCTTCCATCGGCACAGTGCAGTTAGGTTGCCACCCTCCCTCCTGATTTCCTAGCCAGGGAATTGCCAGGGCAGCTGCTGGCTTCCCACCTCCACTGGTGAATAACTTGAGTTTGCTGGTGACAAGTCCTAGGGCGCTGTCACCTCTCTTCTGGGAGTTCCTGATGTGTGCATTTAGGTTTGCATCCTGCAACAGGCCAAGTAGATACGGGAGCAGCAGCAACTTGCTGGTGTGAGCGTCTGGGTGTGCTGTGGGGCATTTGGCTGGTGAGCCATACATGCATCCCTGATGTCTTTCCTCCAAGGCAAAGGTCAGAGGAAGGCTTCCTATGAGGTGGAAGTATGGAGGTGGTAAGGCACTGGAACAGGTTGTCTAGAGAAGTTGTGGATGTTCCACCCGTGGAAGTGTTCAAGACCAGGCTGGATGGGCTTTGAGCAAACTGGTCTAGTGGGATGTGTCCCTGCCCATGGTAGGGAGGTTGGAACTCCATGATCTTCCATCTCTAATAATTCTATGATTCTATAAGTCACAGAATCACAGAGTCTTCATGGTTGGAAAGGACTGCTGAGATCATCGCATCCAACCATACACACACAAAAATCTCCTACAATCTTGGCCACTAGAGCATGCCCTGAAGTGCCACATCTACACATTTCTTAAATACCTCCAGGGATGGTGACTCAACCACCTCCCTGGGCAGGCTGTTCCAGTGCCTGGGCACTCCTTCAGTAAAGTAATCCCTCCTAATACCTCATCTAAACCTCCCCTGTCACAAATTTAGACCATTTCCTCTGGTCCTCCTTCCCTCACTTCCTATATAGGATGCTGTTTCCAAGGCAGCCCTGCCCATGGGACTCTGAGCTCACCTGTTTTTCTCCTCTTCTTCCCCACAGACAGCCACATTCAGTATGAGCGGGTAGGTGCAGATGTGACCATGAAGTGTGGCTCCATGGACTGGGATTCAGCTGTGACCTGGACAGCCAATGGCACCGACATCGACGAGTCCCACCTGAACGGGTCCTACTTGATCCTGAAGAATGTCGACCTGACACAGAGTGGCCAGTACTCCTGCTACGAGGGCTCTTCCTGGCACCTCAAGTACCAGACCTACCTAAGGGTGGGAAGTGAGTACCTTGGTGTGGGACACTGCGGGGGATAGGGCCATGCGCTGGGCTCCCATATTGACACCCCACAGCCCCCTCCTGCCATGCCAGCTCTTCTACTCTCCATACATATGGACATACGAGCTCCCCACGGGACACTAATCCCAGCAGCATGATGCTGGAATCAGCCCCTCCTGCCCCAAAAGTTGCATCAAAGCTGGTAGATTAACTAATGCCCCAGTAATTATTTGGGAAGGGACGTTGTCTCTCCATCCAGCCCAGTGCAACAACCACCACCTCTGCTTGTGGAAAGAGTTGGGTGCTGAGCTGTCAGAAGGGCTTACAGCTGGGAAGGAGATGCCCTGGTTGGCTTTACTGCCACATGGTTGTTTCAGAAGAGCAGCCAAAAAGATGGCAGCAGTGGCTGTGTGTCTGAGGGACCCCCCGCCCTGTACAGGCACGTTGGAGGAGACCTGCACATTTCCCAGGATTTCACATACCTTCAGTGCGAGCTGCACTGATTTCCAGGTCTTGGTGCAGGAGATAAGAGCGTGCTGTGTCACACGATGCCAAGAGCTGATAGCAGCTGTGTGCTGGGTGGGCTGCTGGGTTTGGACAGCTGATAGTGACTGCCTGTTTCACAGCATCACGCTTGCGACCGGCAACAGTGGGTGTCTGGGAGCACCAGCCGACATAGCTGGTTGTGGGATGGTGGCTGCTGTGCAGGATGCTGCGAGGAACCAGGTGTGGATCCCCACTAGCTGGAGATGTATCATGTAGGTGCCTGCACATTCCTAGGTTTGGGGGAACGTGGCAGAGCCTTTCTCTGCTCCTTGTCTCACATTCAGCGCTTTGAGTCAGAACCAGAGTGGTGTTTCCATCCTTGGCCGTGGTCCAAGGGGGCAGAGGGTTGCAGGAGAACCAGCCACAGCCTGCTTAAACCCTGCAAAATGGACAGGAGTGGCTCTCTGCACTTGTAGATCAGACTGAAGAAATCCAAGTTTCGGGGATGCTATGCTGCACAGTGTCCAACTTGTGGTTTTGGGGTCCACTGGGATGGATCCTGACACATGCACCGAGGGGAAGGGGTGCTGGAAGAAGCTGCAAAGCAGTGAGAAGTGAAAAGGGCAGCAGTCAGCGTAGAGCAAGTGGGTATGGCAGTGAGTGGGTGTCGGGGCTAGGGGCACAGTGGACAAAAAGGCACTTGCAATGGGTCAGCGGCCTCTCAGCCGTGCTGTCAGGGTGAGGAGGTGTTCATGGGTTGTCTGCAGGCAGGAGCTGGGTGCAGAGCAGACAGCAGCAGGAGGAGGAGGAAGCGGTGCAGCTCCTCTGCTTGGGCATGTGCTGACCAGATCCCGTCTGGGGAGAGGTCCCAGGTTGTGC
Source organism: Jacana jacana (assembly GCA_013400555.1). Lineage (NCBI taxonomy): Eukaryota > Metazoa > Chordata > Aves > Charadriiformes > Jacanidae > Jacana > Jacana jacana. The sequence goes on along the minus strand of VZTM01010019.1, from coordinate 56,574 downwards.
CAGTGCAGGTCTGGAGGAAATGACAGGAGCAGGGAGGGAGTTGCAGCCTCCAACTGCCTCCCCTGCAGCTGTGGCATCCCCCTGGCTTTGCAATGGCTCTTCCTCTGCTAAGCACCTCGCTAATAGTAATCCCTGTCAATCCGCTCAGGGACCCGTGGGAATTGCTCAGCGTTAGAGCCCAAATCCTGCTGTTTCCTATTACGGCGTGTTCCCATTTGCTGGCAACTTACAGGCCCCCTGAGCACTGGGCAGCTGAAGAACATGGTTGGACACTACAGGGCCACCAGCCCCAGGAGGGAGGGCCACAAATAAACAAGAGAATGCCCGGTGTTGTTAATGCAATTAAGTATGCAAAGAACTAATCAGGTGAGATGCTTTTAGTGGTAATTAATTTAATTGCCTGGATTTTAATTTAATGTTCTCTGCAAGGTTTCTTTTCCCAATCACTGCCATCTCCAGCCCCTGAACAAGCCACCCCCTCCAACAACTTTCCTGCCTCTGTGGGGATTGACTGATTCCCTGGTGGAACATGGGCTGCTGCAGAGGAATGGGTTTGGGAGTATCCCAGGAGGGGATGGGGATGGGGATGGAGGTGGAAATGGGGGAGGTGGTCAGCTCACAGGAGGTTTGCAGCATGCCCCTATGGTAGCACCCCCGCCGCAGCTGAGCACACTGGGAGCCCAAATTTTGGATTTGAAGGATCTTGGCCCCATTTTGCTTCAATTGCATGGGAAGTTAAATGAAAACAGGCCTATGCCTGCTCTTCTCCCTCTTAGTGGGACAACAGGAAAGATGTTGGCAGTGGGAGTGAGGGGCTGAGGGCCATCCATGGAGAAGTGCTGGGGATCTCATTAAATAAATGAGGGTCCATGCCCCCCCAGTGAGGCAGGGGTGCTCCCAGACAATGCTGCAGGAAGGGTGTGGGAATGGAGCGGAGAAGCAGCAAGGACAGGGAAAGGGTGTCAGTTAGCAAAGGAAGCTCCGTCATGGGGGTCAGCGAGCGCAGGGATAAAGGGAGACCTGCCAGGAGTCAAGCTGAGCGAGACCTTGCAGAGGAAATGAGAAGAGGGGGTTAGCCATATAAATACGCAGCAAATGAGGAGAGAAGAGCAGAGCTGGCTATGCAGCCAGGTTTAGGGGAGATTAAAGGGAAGCTCGGCAGAGCCTGGTACGGAACAAACCCCGCCAAGGCTGAGAGCAAGGGCAGCGCAGGCTAGGGGAGAAGAGGGAGGATATAACCTGGAGACAGTCCTCTGCCTTCTAGGCACCTTCAAAGAAAACAATTCATTGAAGGCTTGGGGAGCACCTTGTCCCCAGGTGAGGACATCTCCTGTTCATTAGCAATGCTCATTAGCGGCTGAGAGGTCACTGGTGGTACCCGGTGCCGTGAGGAGAGGCGACAGGTTTTCTGTGCTTGAGGAAAGGAAAAATCCCAATCAGACAGCCTGACCCCACAGCACAGCAAGGCCACGGGGTGCACTTGGATGAGGGAGCAATTAAAGATGTGGAGACGAATGGAAAATGGGAGAAAAGTATAAGGGGGGCTTGCCAGGGATATATCACGCCAGATTAACCTGATAACTCTCTTTGATAAGGGAACTGATTTCCTAAGCCCAGAAATGCGGTCAATATAATCTGTCTTGACTTCAGTGAAGTATTTGCTGCGGTGCCACATGGGAAATTATGAGTTAAACCAGAGAAAATGCGGATTAGTACAAGAGTTGGAACACAGCTTAGGAAATGGCTAAAGGGGATCAGATTGTGCTGAAAGGGGAGCTGCTGGGAGGGATGGGGGAGCTTCACCATCAGCCTTTGGATTGCTCTCGGCGGTGTTTCCCATAAAGGCTCTGGCCCACAAGGAACTCCAGTGGGATGTGCCAGCGGCTGTGGGGGGGACCCAAGAAATTTCTAGGGTGGGGATTTCATGCTGGAGGGGCCAAGATTCTGCATAATGGTGTAAAAGGCACAAAGTGCAGGAAAGTGTTTCATCAATATCCTTCAGCAGGCGGGTGGGAGGACACAGGTAGCTCAAGTGGTCCTTGAGGAAGGATTTGATACCTAGGTCCACATCATGCGGGATGTGACCAGGAGCACAGCCGTACCCCAGGAATACTGGGGGTAGCCAGTCTGTCTCATCCCCTACAGAGATGGAGCCACCTGCTCATGTACACTGGGGACAGTGTGCATCATGGGATGGGATGACCACGTCATGGGGAGACCATCTCGGAGAAGACAAAGGCCCCACAGGGGTCCCAGATCACCCATCTCCAGGGTGTGAAGTATCCCAAGCACAGGCCACCCCAGAGGATGGTGGCCCTTCTCCAGGGCAGCCTCTTCTGGGGAGTTCAAGCAGCTAGAAGTCACTCTGCCTCCCCTTTTTTTAGGCAGCTGAGAAGGAGGTGTAGCACAGGAGATCAACCAGGATCCTGCATTTTTATCTCCACTGAGTTATCTGCCCTGCAGCCTGGAGGGTGATGTATGCCTGAGCATGGCCAGAAGCAGCAGGCAATGGGGCCAGGGCTTTTTCAGAGAATCATAGAATGGTTTGGGTTGGAAGAGACCTTATATCACCTAGTTCCAACCACCCTGCAACGGGCAGGGATGCCTTTCACTAGATCAGGTTGCTTAAAACGTTCAGCCTGGCCTTGAACACCTCCAGGGATAGGGCATCCACATCTTCTTTTTATGTGCTGGGCATCCTTGTACTGAACCCAGGGCTGAGCATGGGGAGTGGGCAAGCGGGACAGGAAGGTTCTGGGTACCAGGAGCACGGCACTGGGCTCCCGGCTGCCCCTGTGAGCTGCAGCTCTGTGTTTGGAAATGCATGGGCGGAGGGCCCAGGGATGGATATAACAAAGACGTTGGGAAATAATGTGCTCTTGAGGTTTGGCACACGGCTCTGTGCATTACAGAATGTTATAAAAATACTGCTAATGGGCCAGAGAGGAGTGGAAACGCGCGGCGGAAAGGCTGCCAGAAGCCGGAGAGCGCACATGGGAGCGGGGAGGCCTTGTGTGCAAAGAAGGGAGGGAGGGAGGCAGCCAGGGTGGGCGTCCATCCTCCCACTCCTGTCCGTCCATCTCTTTCTAACCTGCTTATCTCCATCCTGGCCCGACAGCTCTGCCCATTTATACCTCTTCCTTCCCACCTCTGCCCAGCTTTGGGGATGCCCAAGCACTGCTGGTTGTGCTGCTGGGATGCAGGCAGGTATGAGGTCTGTGTGGGAGAGAAAATACAGCAAAACCCCCTCCAGCAACAGGGATGCAGGTCAGGATGCAAGCAGGGTTGTTGCCCTCTGCCTTGCAGTGGTGGCGCGGGAGGCACATAGCCCATTGGCAGCCCCAGCCCTGCCCCATTGGTATTGCTGTCTCCCAGGCGATGGTGGGAAAGGGACTGGCAGAGGGCAAGCGGCTCTGGGCTGGCCTCCTTCCTCCGTGTCTGTCACTGCAGCGGCTGGCAAGAGAAAGGGGAAAAAACATGCGGTTTGACGGAAAACGACATGGAAAAACAACCAAATTAACAGAAAAACAAACAAAGCAAAGCCAGGGAGAGGGAGGGGGTAAGGGGCAAAGCAACACGAACCACATGTGAGCAAGGATGCTGGGAGAGCCCGAGTGTGTTCCCTGGCCTGATTAGCAAGCGATCAAACATCGGCCACTAATAAATAATCAGAGCCTCCCTTTTCTCTGCCTTAGAAGTCCCTTTCCTCCCAGCTGGGCTCCAGCTGCAACCAGCGGGTTGGACTGCAGTTAGCATCTTTTATTTTGTTGTTGTTTTTATAACTTCTTGTCTTTTTCACCCATCCAAAACAAAGAAGGAACAAAGAAGGTAACAACCTCTCTGTGTAAACGTGCACCTCTGGCTCCTTGGGAGATGTATGGAGCAGCACAAGGGCAGGTGTGAGCATCCCATGATGGGTATGGACAGAGGAAGGTAGTGCCAGGGATGACTGGTGCCTGCCCGGTTGCCTCTCTACATTGGTTTGGTGGGAGGACCTGCAGGAGTTCACTGCCAACACTCTGGCTTGGGAAAGCAGGTTTGGCTGGCTCTGGCAGCAAGGATGCCTTTGCCTCCAAGCAGGGTGCTGCTAGATGGGCCAGTGCTGCTGCCATTGGTGCAGATGCTGATGGAGAAGCATGGTCCTGCGGACAGCACGTGCAGATATTTCCCGGCTCGTGTCCCACGATCTGTGACGCAGGGCTTGCTGTTTTCTTTCAGAAAGCCCTTTTGATGGATTTTTCCCCTATGAACTTATCCAATCCCTTTCTGCGGCCATGTAAACTGAGGCTATTTCGAGAGCAGCAAGTTAAACACAACTGCAACCATTCCCTGGCACGGGGGCCAGCTGGCAGAAAGCAGCAGTCCACCCCTGCAATTCATCCCCTTTGCCCTCCAAATGTCCTGCTGCCCCTTGGGGACAGCCCCCTGCAAGGTCAGCCCAAAGGCTGTACCCAGGCAGTGCTTTGGGCAGGACTGCATTAACCTGGACTAAAACCTATGGCAGGGATGGAGCTAGCAAATTTAAGTATGTGGCTGCTGATGTTCCAGCCTCAGGAGATGCACCCCAAAGCTCTTAGGTTTATTGCTGTGGATGTGGGTGATTTTCCCGCATGTGCCCAGTGGTGCTGGGGACTGGGTAGATCCAATGGCTTTGGTGGGGCTCCATGACCAAGAATTACTGAAAGCTATGGGAAGGAACCATCAGATAGGGTCAAGCAGATTGCAAGAGTTTATTGAAGTTCAAGTTTATTGAAATTCAGCTTTGTTTCATGAGGCACGTGTGCTCTTCAATCACCACCTTTCTGAGATGCTGAGCTGTTTGTTCACGGCTGGGAAAACTCAATGGATGAACTTTGCTGCCTGTGCCCAGATTTCAGGTCCTGGCCTGGCTGGGAGCTGGAAAGGCATGCTGGGTAGTGATATGCAAATTGCCATCCCTGCTTTTTAAGGAGAAGGCCAAGGGGAAAAAAAAAAAAAAGAAAAAAAAACACCAAAACCCAAAAACAAAACCAAAAAAACCCCAACACACCTAAAAACCCCACCACGCTCCCAAATGCAATTAGTCCAAATCGAATTAGAAGCTGGACTAGAAAAACAAACATGTTTGCAGGCAGCGAGCGACCTTCCCCCCCCACACCCCCTCAACCCGGTCTGGTGGGATGCGGGCAGCCCTGCCGCAGGCTTGGGGGGGG